>JACBWW010000022.1:4350436-4565436 GCA_020086605.1 Lanius collurio
GCAGGTGCCCGGCAGCCGCCCGCTCCGCACCGCACCGCGCAGCCCCGCACCGCCTGGGCAGGAGCGCCGGGGCGCGGCGGCACCGCGCGGGGCTGAGCTGGGGTGGGGCTCGACAACTTCCGCGGAGCAGCTCGGACCGCGGCGTCGGGCAAAGCCGGGCTGAGGGCCCGCGGGGCGGAGCGGGGCCGCGGCTTTCGGCGGTGCAGCTGAGCGTGGCAGGCTGGAGGGGAGCGGGCTGCTGGCGGGGCAAAGGCCTGCCTCCGCTTCCGAGCAGCCAACGCATCGCCGGCTGTGACCCCGCGCCCCTCCCGCTGGAGATCGCACCGAGGGATGGGATGCCACGGGTCCCCCTTTCAGAAGTGTCCAGGCTCTGCTGTCTTCTTCAGCCGCCTCGTTCGCATCCCGGGGAGGAGCAAAGCGCAAGTCTTCCCAAGCAAGAAGGTCCGAAAGCGTCTAGAGCCTTTCCTGGCCGGCAGAGCACCCCGCTGACAGGGAAAGTTCCCGTCCGTGCCGGGACTCCGTGCCCTGCCCCGCCGTGGGTCCAGCCCGGAGCGCGCGTTTCGGGCCATCATTGTTTCCTAAAGTGCAAAGGTTGCTTTGTCTCGGTGGACGTCTGACCTGTATTCGTTCTGGATCATCATCAAAAAATAATTACCCGGGAACGTAAATGAAGAGATTAGAAACAAACGACTGGAACAGAGTTATGTTCTAACTGGCAGATCTGTTTACAAAGTGAAACTTCAGAGATAAAAACTTTTATGGAGGTTGTAGCATCTTCTCTGGGAAACTGAATGTCATCCAAAACTGGTCTCCAGTGCAAATCATTATGAATTTTGGTAAAAGCTTTACTTTATTTTATTGTGCTCTTCCGATTGTGTGACTCATAAGTTGTTTGGTTTTTTGTTTTTGTTTTTGTTTTTTTTTACCTGGTAAAGCGATCTCTCTCTCTCTGAAAACTGCTATAAATAAAACTTTATTCATATAACTGCCCCGCTAAGCTAAATGCGTGTCTGTAAAGTTGTTCAGACAGGGTCGGTGAAGTATCAGTCTGCCCTTGGGTTGGTACTGGCTGGCTGTGAGGGGACGGGATGTAGCGGTAACCAATGGCATCAGGAGCGCCTCCTCAGGGAGGGTCAAAATACCCCGCGCTTTAGATGTTCCGCAGCGAAGCAGTCTGGAAACCAATGTAGTGGCAAAACGATTTTAGGGGAAGAACAGTGGTCGGGAAAGAGTTGGGGAGATAATAAAACAGAAACGAAAATTCTCCTGAGAAGTAGAAAGTGAGTGGGTGCAGCCACAGCCTGTTAGAAGGTGTGTTATGTTTTACTTCAAGACGTGAGCTTAAGATTTAAAATGTATTATTGCTGCTGACAGTCTTAACTGAGTCTGAAATCATAATCAGAAACTTTAAAATAAAAGTAATATTTCTAAGGGATATTAATAAGGCTAAACCAAATAAAAATTAGTGAAAATTAGCATTTTGCATTCTTGTCAGTTTTGGTGAAATGACTTGGGGAAAGGGAAACTGAAGGAGCACAACTCTGCCCTTTTAAGCATTTTGAGTGCTTGATTCAAAACAAGTACATGTTCTTTCAACACACATGATTCATAAAAAATATTCATGTATATCTCTTGTAAGACTTTTTGTGCACAGCAGAAATCAGTTCTCTCGTGCTATAGAGTTCTTTAGACATATCTTGTGGATTTGAGTCCAGGAGGGTCTGCCAGAGCTGGAAGCTGTTTAGTGTGGTGACCCCTTGGCAGGAGGCTGGGTGGGCCTTCTACCCCCAAACTCCTTGACTACTCCAAGGGCTGTGGTGGATTAAGTTACCAGAAAGAACAAGGGGAACTGGAAAGATGAACAAAATTGTCACTTTACCTCACCCAGGAGGTGAGCAGGCAGACAAGGGGGGTGCCAAGATTCCTGTGGCAGACACCCTCATTGTCAGCAACTCTCAGTCTTGCACACTTGACTAGCACTGTAGCATCCAGCTTCTGCAGCTCTAGCTGTAATAAAGTAACACCTGCCATGCAAATTAGACCTGACTTCATTTTCATTAAATGTCACATGGAGCGCTAGGCAGTTGTGTTGATTCGCTCTGTATTGACAACAGTCTCTGACTCGTACTTGGAACAAAGAAGAGATGCTCAGCAGGAGGACTGATATATGAGCACATGGTATAATTAGTGGTGTGTGGCAAAGAGCTCCCCATGTAGGAGTGGAGATTTGCAAATCCAGATGTTTACAGAGGGCCAGGCATTAAGTTACCCCATCTATTTATAAACTGCCTTGTCAGTCAATGTCTTTGAGATACAAGAGGGCAATTGTCATTGAGATACAATGGAAATGGTGTTGAGGTGTCAGTAAACTGTAAGAGACGTTGTGGATGTTAGTCTGAAATGGACATATTTATCAAACAGAGCTCTTTGGTGTTTGCTTTTAAGAAAAACTGTTGTGGATATGGCAAAAATATGTGAACTGTTCACTGTGTGGTAACTAGCCCTGACCTCAGTATTGACAGATTGACCGCAGGCTATGAGTTTGTAGAACTCCCCTAATGTTTCACCCAAGGTTAAAGAAAAAATAAACAACAACTTGGACATAATCTGGAGGGGAGGAAACGGAATTATCCTCATTAAGTCCCTGAAGCACCACTTCAGGACTGGTTACTATCCTGCTCAGATCACGAGAGGATTGCTTATTTTGTTCTAGAAAAATAACTATGGAGAGACTAAAATAGCCTGGTTATTTTACCTCTTACAGAAGCAAGCTTAAAGCTCATAGGTACTGAAATTTTATCTGTAGAAACCAAAATATAGTTTAGCTGCAAAGCAGCAGCAGCATTACCCATCCTCCATTACACTCTCAGTGAGCCTTAATCCTGTTTTAAGAAAATCATCCTTAAAACTCAGTCTCACTACACATTTAACTTGAGCTTCACTCATGAAGAAAGCCTCTAAGGGGCATAAGCATAAGCTTCTCTGAAAACAAGTGCAGAGAAATCTACTGGAAACCTTTATTTTTCCTTCAAGAGAAAAATTTAGCAAGAGTTTAGCTAGCTGTTTATAAATTCACCTTTTCACAGACTACTTGCCTTTTGATTTAATCCTTCTTGAATAAGAAATGCAAGGCCTGGTCCATAACTGGATAACATATACAAAATGCAGTTTGTTCACAATTCTGTAAATGCAGTTTGTTCACTGCTATATTAGTTTATGAAGCATAAGCAGCAAAAAGCTATTCAGGGATTTATATATGCCCATATAAACTCAAGCTACCTGTCTTTCCAAGCATCTGCTGGGATTCTGTACAAAGTCTGAAGATGTGTGAAAATGAGATTTAGAGCGAAACAGCTCTTGCTGATCTATGCCGTGCCCTATCCACAACCATCTGATTTGCTGTTGTAAGAGAGGTTTGCATCTCTTTATGGTGACTGGCTTGTGGTGTCATCTTCAGCTCCCACTGCAAACAGTTAGGGCGTCTCAAGGATCAGGCTGAGTTCCCTGAGGGAGTGCACAGCACGAGCAGAGGCACTGCTGGGGTGCCATCCAGCAGAACTCACTGTAGTGTTCCACCCTGTAGAATAAAAAGGGCCCGGGCCTTGCTGTGCCACCTGCCTGCGGGTGCAGTTGCAGTCAGCAGAGAAAAGACAGAAAATGGCACAGACAGGCTGGTTCAGGAGCCAGGGGAGAACAGCACCAGGCCAAGGGAATTCTCTTGTGCTCTCTTGTGCTTGCAGGAGAAAGAGGACATCCCTGAGGATGAAATTCATCAGTAGCATGGACACCCACAGAGTGCCTGTGCTTTCCAAGGTATGTGCTGACAACAGCTGCCAGGTGATCATTTGTGTGTGTTCCTGTCTCAACCTTCTGTAATTTTATTTGATCAAAAGAAACCAGGTTGCTTCCCAACATTAATCATGCATTTCTTCCTACAGAAAAATAGTTCTGATTTTTACTTTCAGATCTTGCTTCTGAGAGAATATCAAACAAAATAAGCTTAGCATTATCCCTGTGCCTTCACGTGTTTTGTAATGTTAAAAAAACTTGTGATAAAATGTTGAAATAAAAATTCAACATTTGCAGTTCACATTTGTGGCAAACTCAAGTCTCAGGAGTGGGAATTTTTGATGGATGCAGGTAGTTAGAAACCAGAAGGTCAAAGGGAAAGAGTTACACGGTCTTAACCAAAGTGGGGGTTACAGCAGTAACTTAACGTCAAATTATCTACCTTGAAGGTTCATTGGGATATACAGGTAGTGAAGTTTGTATATTTTGAAGAACAACACAGCTTATTAAAATGACTTAATAATAAATTTCATCTGCTGCAGTTTACTGCCTGCCTGCAATACAGTATTTGACTTCTGATCTCCAATATATGTTACATCAGGCAACTTAAGAAATGGGAAAGAATATTAGCTCACTGCTAAGGGCATTTGAAAACACCATCCCTGAGACAAATATTAAATATTCTGGTTTATACAACCCCAATTGTTCATGTGCAGTATAGCACTATCAAGCTTCTTTTTTTTTTTTTTTTTAAAGTAACATTGGATTTCAGTCTTACCTTGAGATGTCTGTTTTACAGCTACATTTACTGATGGCATGCACAGCAACATATCTCTGTTGCTGTATTGACTGATGACATGAGATTATTTGTTATTTGCATGGAATATCAGCAGATTTTCTTTCAGGTACAAAACTTTCCTAAGTGAGTGATGATGCCAAGGTCAGAAGCTCGATTTGTTTTTCTTGTCATGGACTTCTGTCAAAACAAGTGCATTTTTACAAATGAACAACTCAAACTGGAAATTAGTTGCCATTCATATAGATAATTATATTTTAAAAGGGCAAAATCCCAGCCCAAGCTGCCAGAGAACACTCAGCTGAAGCCAGCACAGGCTGGAACAGCCTGTGTGCTCACTGTATTTGTAAATGGGGCCACCTCGGTCATGCTGCCTCTTCAAACTTAAAAGAATTAAGACCAAAGCTGTCCAAATGTTAACTGAAACTCCTTATAATTAAGGGTTATTAGGAGCTGTTGGCTGGCTTTATTTTCTACTGCAGTGCACTCGTATTTGTGGATTCTATTTATACACAGAATTAAGAGCTCTGTTTGAACAGGTAATCCAATCTCCTCTGTGTAATTTAGCCAATGATTTTTTTTTTCCCTGGCTCTTAATTTTGGCAGTGTTTCATAATGTACGGTGCAACTGCAATACTAAAAATAATCTCATTCAATGTACTCTATCTGAAAGGATAAATCAGACCACCTTACAAATGCTGGGTAAAATTCTATTGTTTTTTTTTTTTTTTTTACTCGTGGAGGAAGCCCCAGAGGTGCTGAGGGGAATTTTCTGTGTGCATCTTTCCCTCTAGTGGCTGCTCTTCTCGGGGAAAAGCAGCAAGAGCAACACTTCTGCACTTCTGTATTGGGTACAAAGGGATGGCAGGATGGAGGGAAGGAGGCAGGTAGACAAACTTTTAGGTGCTAGGAAATTAAAATCTCGTGACGAGCCATATGAAGACAAAGATACAATAGCCATGGATTTAAGTATATTTCCATGGAAATTGCAATGTGTTCTTGAAATGTCATGGTAATTTTGATCAGTTGCATGCAACACCAGCTTCTCCACCACTTTACAGTCTCTCACAATGATCCTTTTTGTTGGTCTGTCACATTCCCAGTTCTTGCAGGACTCATGGCTTGGAAAATACCTCAGAGACAGCCCATAAAGCACCTGTCCCTTATGTATCCATTACACACACTCTTCTGGTTGCTACATGCTTTCTTCCTTTTTGTCTGTCCTTTACTTTTTGGCAGCATTAAACCCCCAGCCAAGTGTCCTTGTTCATAGTTTCCTCTGGGCTCTTCCTGCTCTGGGATTAGTGCCTATCACACACCCCTGCACCCCTTCCCAAATTGCTGTTAAAGGGATGAGTTAAAGCCACAAATCTATGACTGTTTGGAGGATGAGGTGGCCGAGGCAGCACTGCACAATATCAGCTGCCTCATGTAGAAAACAAGGCTGCAGGGGGACAACCACCACGTGGAATATTTCACCAGGACTTATTTCTTGTCTGCATGCAGCAGTGAGTGGTCACAGGCAATGAAGCCCATGCACTGTATTGCTCTTTGGCCACCTTTTCCAGGTGTTGGACCAGTGATTATGTGGCATTTAAACACCTCAAATGGAGTAGGCAGAGAAAAAAAAAAACAAAAACAAAAAAACAAACAGAGAGGGAGATAAAACATGATGTAATTTCATTTACAGCTCACATGGATGCCAACCTGAGTTAGTTTTCCAAGTCCTTTAGCTGGAGACATATTTTTTCCCCTTTGCTCACTCTCACCCTTTTATTTTCTTCCAGTTTTGCTAGTTTTATAGCAGGGTTGCTCTCTCCAGCCAGCCTCACTTATTCTGGCTCAGAACAGAACAGGTCTTTGTAAGCTACAGCAGCTGGGAGATTCCTTTAACACTTGTCATTTGCTGCTCTGACAGTCTACGATAACAAAGCATGTTAGATACCTCCCTTATTCACTGCCCATATTGGACATATGTGGTACCTGGCTCAGAAACCATCACAATACAGCCCCAGGGTGCAGCCCAGGGCACACTTCCATCAGAAATCAAACCTGACATGACTATCAGATCTAGAAGTTTAACTCGCAACCATAAGTTACAAACAATTTAACTGCTGAAATATTAGTATTTCATTAAAGGCTTCTTCTGAGTAACTTATTTGTTATTCAACCATTCAAAAATGTGTATAGCTTTCCCAGAAGAATTTAGACCAACCCACCATTGAAAAAAAAAATTTTAATAATAATGGATTACTTACAAGGTCTTTGAATTTCTACTGGGACAGTTCTTCCTGTACTTATTTCTCTTTAGGTTTGAATGGGAAAAATGATTAGTAGTTATGTCTATCTTCAGCAAAAAAAGGTAAAATAGTAAATTCCATCAAACATCTACTTTTTATAATAAAATTTTACTAAGTCCCCACCAGTGAGCTCATTAGTGTAAATGATAGAGCCTTATCTCAGGTTTAAAGTCAGCAGTTTTCCTTAGCTACCAAGCAGCCTGTTTTCTTTCTTGACATGGTAATGGAGGACCTTACTCCAGAGAGCAGGGAAAATTTTCCTCTCTGTTCTTGCAGGGCACTCGAGTAGGGCTGCTAAAAATCAAGCAGACTGAATGGGATTTCAGTGCTGTCAGTATCCTTCTGGAAGCCTTTTCTAAAATGAGCAGAGCCTTTGTTGGGGAGAGAAGTGCACATTGCACCACTGTTGTGAGAGGCAGATGATGGAGGAGGAAAGCTGTTTCTAAAGAAAATGATAGATTGTCCCTATTCTACCCTCCAAAAATCTTTGTGGCATGCAAGCACTACGTGACATACAAATCAGTATCCCAGGATACCATCACTCTTCCTCACCACACACCAGTACCTCACCAGAGCTGGGGACACTGCAGAGTCCTGCTGGCTACGGACACAGGTGGTGCAGGTCTCCTCAGTTTCCAGGAGCACCTCAATTTCCAGGCAGAGGTACAAGGAATGGAGTTGAATTGTTAAAGACACTGACAACTACAGATAAAGATAAAAATGGTCAGTTAAAAATGATTACTTCAGTGGCAAAGAGGAAAAAGAAGGGGGCAAAACCCTGAGCACCAAACAATATCTCCCGACTTTCACCTGAAAACCACTACCCTGGTAATTGTGGGGTGAATGTGTCAGCCAGTGCATGGCCAGTGTGCCACGCTGCTTACTGAACTCTGCTTTTCATGGATAGTGATCTCTGCATTCCTCACAGTGCATCAAAATAACTCTAACGAACACGGTCGGGGCTAAGGCTGGATTGTTCAGGATGCTCAGTGGGTTTGTTCTTCTGTCATTGTGTCCAGTGTTCATCTGCTGCTTGCTGAAATCAGAACGTGGCACATTTTCATCTTCTGAACACTCTGGGTATTTTCGGGAGCTCTCTGTGGCCCTGAAGGAGAGCCCATCCCCCAGTACTCATTCAGGCTCGATGCCGCGTGGCTCTGGGCAGCGCTGGGCAGCGCAGCTGCGGGGCTTGCAGCGGGTGCGGGTGCGCCGGGCCCCGGGCAGCGGCCGGCGGGCGGCACCGGCCCCGCTCCGACCTCGGCAGCAGCAAAGCTGCGGGGCAGGGGGACTCGGGGGGGAAAACCCAGAGCTGCAGACGGGAGAGCCTGTTCTGGTGCAACACGAGCACTCTCCAGCAGTACAAAAACCAAAATAAACTAGGGGATGTGAGCACACGAATTTTGAAAGTTTGAGGTAATAAAGGCTGGAGGAGCGTAACTGTGCCATTTCTGAAGGAAACCTGCTGTCCCTAGAGCCAAGAGCAATCTAGTTAAAGAAAAAAAAAATCCTGGAAACAAACCACCTTACCTTGGAAAGATATCTCTCACAGAAAACAAAATGTCTTCAATTGATTAATTGGAGCAACGTTGTTTAAATATTAAGCTGTGAAACAAAAAGTCACTATTAATTTGCGTGGGGTGAAGCAGTGAATTCTGTCCTCCTAATTCTAGATTTCGAATTTTGCAGCCATCTGGGCCTGTGTTTTCCCCCATAACAACGTCCTTTGATGTGTCAATTCCCTATAAAGTTCCATCCAAAGCCTATCAGGCTCAGAGTCCATTTTTTCTTTCATCTTCTCTCAACCTTGAATTTACGTCACCATCCATGGACTTGAGTGTTTTGTGTCATTTCTGGAAGTGCAATTGTGCTTAGATTAGGGCAGAAAAAGAATAAAGAGAATTGTTTCACATGAGGAGGACTTTTATATTTCCTTTTTTTTTCAGGTTCACAGAGCACAGGGAAGTGCCTCTATGTTGCAGTAAGCTCTGGGTCTGGTACAAGGCTCAGGGGAATGGAGAAGAGACATTATTTACTGAGCATCACAGGGACCCTCTCTATGGCACCTTGGTGACTGGGATATACAGGCAGATCTGCTCTTCCTCAAAGGCTAAATCTACTTGTTTTTAAAACTGCTGATACAGGTGAACTTTTGAAGAGATACAAATTGGACTTCATGTAATTGTGACTGCTACTTGGGCCAAATTCTTATTTACATTGGAATATTTTTGCACATATAGTGAATATCACAATGGTGGAAAGAACAATAAATGAATATGGGAACCTAGTTCTTCATCAACACTGCCTCCATATGTACATTTCACCACCTGAAACAAAAAATCCAAGTTAAGTCTGTCACAAGTATCATATTTTCTTATATATTCCTTCCTTTAACTATATCCACCAGCAGATTGTCCATCAGTGCTGCAGGCAGCTTGTGACAAACTGCTGTTTCAGTAATTACTGAAGGTCTGTACCACATTTGTGATGCTGCTCACCGGAGGGATTCAAACCTAGAAAGACAGACATCATCATTTTTCTTTTGAAGCTGACACCAAGCCTGAGTTACTGGGCTGGCCACTGACTGGCTCAGCAGATCAGCAGTGGCACCACACATATTGTATTTATTGAATATTATGAGGGGAACAATCAGAAGTAGGATGGCAACAGCAGTGATACAAAGGGAGCGAGACAGCACCGGATAAGGAATCCAGTCAGGTATTGGCCAGCCACCAGCATGAGCATATTTATAACAAAGATCATTTGAGGGTCATAATCAGGACACAGAGGGAATCTGCTTTGTTTGCACATCATCACCACCTTTGTTCAGCACATCTTTAAGGTACAAAAATGCACATGTATTTTCCAAGGTTTTAATTAAAAGTACGTTTTTCTTTTCACACATAAATTCTCTATTATTTTTGCTTGTCAAGTAAGCTGGGAGTTCTTCATTTAGGTTATGTAAAATATTTACCTACAGAGAAACCTAGCTGCACTGAATGACTCTGCACCATATCATTTTCTTCCAGGGTCAGCAAAATTCTTAAAGGCTGAAGTGTAAAAATTGTGTTGCATTGCATTTGCGCATTGCCTTCCCTTTACCCACAGAAACTCACCTCACCTGCCTCCGTCCTTTTGCATACTTGGGTTTATTTACAAATTGGCAGTAAAGTGCTGTAGTCTCTTTGACAGTTTGCAATTAATTGCACACAATCTGTTTAGGTTTCAAGATGCGCTGTTCATAAATGATGATATATTCCAAAAGGCAGTCCAATTGGCTGCTTTGCATATTGCATATATTTTTCATATTTCTGAGACAGGACATATGCAAAATCATTTTACTGTGGCACAAACACAGGAGAGATTATTTGGAAGAAAGGCCAGAGGTTCTATATCTAATTCTTTCACTCACCTGCTGCAGACTGTGGGTAAGTCATCCAATATTTCTCTGCCTTTCTTCTGCATCTGCACAAGGTTGTTTATTCTTCTAAGATCTGGAATTCAGTGAATGAAACAGTAATTTATTATTATTAATATATTCCAATAAATGGTGTTGCAGTGCCCTAGCATTGCTTTGAAGTCAGTATTAGAGAGTATTAAAGAAATAGAGAATTAGAGAAAAGATAGTTAAGTCCATCTGATATGCCTGCATGGAAATGCTATTTGTGGAATAACCTCCTCAGAACATGAAACTGATAAAGGAATATGTGCTAAATGGATCACAGAGCCTTGACCAGCTTCTTCTCTTTTCACTTGTTTTGAGTAAATAGTGAACATGAGTCATGTAGTCCCAAACAACGTGTAAAAGCAAATTTTACAACATAAAGAATTTAAATGTGTCAATAAATACCTTATCTTGACATCACATCTCTCACCATTCTTACAATGAGCTCCTATTTACTTTAATTTTTCTCTCTTTCCTCCTACCCTGCCTTCATCTTTTGAATTATGGACTACTCTCAGAAAAGTGACACACTTTAATGATACATGTAATACTATAATTGAATCAAACTACTTTGTTTTCCCAAAAAGCTATTCTTTATTTGCTGCCAGGCTGCTTGTTTATCCTAACATTGTGGGTGACATCAGGCAAGCCATCTTAGTCATAAAATAGCTGTTGTAGAGGAAGCATTATTGGTTCTGTACAGGGCTTTTTAGCAGTAATTATGTGCAGCTTTTAGTAATTTTGAGAGTCACCCAAGCATCATTGATACAACCCATTTGCAATGACATGCAATGATGCCCGTGTAGTATTTTTACAAGCAAAATAAAATAAGACATTTTGGTGGTAACATGTAAATTAGCCTTGAGGCTTGCAATGCAATGCTCATCAAGTGTGCAACATTTAATTACAAGACCACTGAGCATGAGTGAGGCCCCCTGAGCTTTTCATCCTCACAATAGAAAGATTCTCCCACTGAACTGATGATTTAAATCCTCTCATAGGATGAGGAGTGAACTCACTGCCCTCTCAGCAGGCCAAACTGGCATTTAAGGGTCTGATGAGTTTCAGGACCCTATTTGGTAAAGTACTTCATGGACCTACTGCTGCTTGAGTTCCCTTGTTGAATTCTATCTGGGGGAAACTGAGACCTGCACCTGACAAAAATATCATGTCAGGAGGAAAGAAAGTTTACAAGAATGTAATTCTAAAAATTGTTTGACATTAATTGTATTAACTTCAATTGATGACAAGAATAAAAAATCAATTAGCCATTTCAAATTCCCAAACTGGTGCTGTTTTCCAGTAAGAGAGAAAACATTACTCTGTAGCTTTGCTGGAGATAGGAATTTAATTTTCAGTATCTATTTAGTATAGCAAATATATTTGCTAACTCACTTATTATAGACAACAATACAGACAATATTATGTATGTGTTGTCCCAGTTCCCTAGATGCTGGAAAATGAGAAGTCTGAGGGACTTGCTGGCCTGCTGGATGTGGTAAGGGACAGTTGCTGTTAATGTTCTGAAATGTCCTGGCCTGCTGGATGTGGTAAGGGACAGTTGCTGTTAATGTTCTGAAATGTCCTGGCTTCTCAACACTGAAGTGTTACCTTTTTATGCAAATGGCAGTGACAACAGCATGCTCAATCTTTGCTATTTCATGATTAGTGTTTCCATGTGCAATCAATAAATCCCCAGAGCCTCTCTCTGAAATGGCCATCTTGCTCAGCCTCTCCAGTAGGGAGGTCTATTTAGCAGCAGGTTTTCAGCAGACCAAAATGTGGAATCAATACCCTGAGAATAATCTGCCCACTTGTCCTTATGAAATATTTGTATTTCGCCATGCAAGTTCTAACAGACTGAATGACTTTTCCAATATGTAAGGGTTTAGTGTCTTGTATGGAAATGCATCAACTACACAATTGCCAGCATATCTGAGAGGATCTCTCAAGGTCACCACTGAATTGACTGAAGAGCTTCAATAAAGCTTTAAAGTCCAGTCATGTGGATACAGGACACCCACCTAAGTGGTTACAAACTGCCTGTGAGCTACTACAATGTGTAGGTGAGGCCAGTCTGGGTAGGACGTGGAGCTTTTCTCTCCTGAGCTCACTCCACACTACTTCTGTTACCTGAGGCAAAAATGGGACCCCTCTCTGCTGTGTGCATCCCTCACCTAGGGAGGGACAGCGACTGAACCTGTTTCTCAGTTGTTTTTACCTGCTGCATGGTTTCAGCCCACTGTAGGACAGCAATCCCCTCCTCTGTCTGTCCCTTGGGCAGGGGAATCCTCGGCATTCTCTGCCCAAAGTATCTCTCTCTGGTTATAATTGTACCATGACATCATTTTTTCCTTTCAAAAGTAAATACCATAATATTGTTATTAATAATTTTAATAATAATGGTAATTTAAGAGGACTTAAAAGTTATTCACAATTAGTTTCTTTTCTTGACTCCTTTAATATAGTCACAAGAACACAGTAATCTCCACATGTCTCTTCTGATCCAGGATATATCTTTCTCATCCTGGCTTTTAAAGGGGAAGCCCTCAGCAAAGGATCCGAGGTCATATTTTCATTTTTATCCTGGTTTCCTAAGGAAATGAGGGTCATGCCATTGCTGTCTGTCTGTCTGTTCATATTTTTCTGTCATATTGCCTTACAGGAACTTTTGAGCCTGTCAGCCAACCTATGTCAGAGTAAAAAAAGCTTTCTAAGTCTCAGAATAAGTACATGCCTGCAAGACTTTGTGGCCACAGTTAGCTGGGGAGCAGAAGGACACACAAATTAGAGCTCTTGCTGAGCAAAAGTGAGGAAAACTCAGCCAGTGCCATCTGCTTGGCAGCAGCGATGGACAAACCAGGGCTGGCCCCTCACCAGCATGAGGCTAAATTTGGACAAGGCAGGGCAGAAACAGCTTCTTGGCTGGCAAGGGGGCATCAGGGGACCCAGCTGCTCCCAGGAGTGGGAGGCTGCAGGAGCACAGGGCACTTCTCCCTCAGAGGCATGTCTCTAGTTCTGTGCTTCGCAGTGGTAATTACAAATCTGTCATTAAATTCTGCCTTCCCTGCCAAAATAGCCAGGGTGTTTTGCAGATTACACACAGTGATACCATTCCTGTTCTAGAGAGATTACAATTTAGAGATATAAATTATACTCATTCCTAAAACCTACTGTCCATCTAAATTTTGGGCTACAGACTAGAATATAATCTCCTGGTATCAAAATCATCCATAAATTCTCAGAAAGAATCTAATCCAGTTTTATATGCAGCTGAAGTAACGTTAACACTGAGTTTAGTGATGCAGGACCAAATTTGGGCTGTATTTGTATTTGGTTAGTAGCCCTTGACAGGATAACATAAGCATATTGTATATACTTCATATATAGCAGCACTGTGTGGTAAGAAAAAGCACAGAGAGAAATCCCCATAAAAATAATTTAAAATCAAAACAACCAATGATAGCAAAGAAAAAAAAATTCACCCTGAAAAAAGCCACAAAATCAATAGATTATGATAGCTACACTGAGGCTTTGACTGCTATTATCTCAAGGCTTTATCGTCAAATATCAAGAAATCATTACTGCAATATCAAAACAATCATAGTAACAATATAAAAACTCCACTCAATCTGTTCCTGCAAGGATCTGATCTAAAAATCCACAAGAAAAGAACCAGTTGCTGTGAAAATGGCAGTTAGCCAGTTCCATCATCCTGCCAGCCTGGTTCCATAACTGTACACCTCTCACTGCACTTCAGTGCCACCACTGTAGACAACTTCAAAAGAACTGTTCAACCAAACAAATTATAACTAAATCAGACAAAAAATGAAATCTTTTGGAAAGGCTCATAATTGCTGTTTTTGAGTGTTGTACTTGTGGCTTTGGCTTTTGCTATACAGGGTAACTGATTCCTTATCATTTAAAAATTATAACTTAGACACTCTGCCCTGTGTCCTCCTGTACAAGGCTAGTCTTTATCAACTTAAATATTATTCAGGTTTCCTTACCTTGAAAGCAAGAGTCACTTCAGCTTGCATGGGAAACCTTCATCCTTGCTGCCCAAGGGAACGCAGATTTAAGGAAAACAAGTCTCTATATGAAAGACTTCTATTGCTTGAGACTTCTGTGCCTTTAATGAGTACTTATGTGTAATATTTTCAAAACTTCTCTTGGAACCTACATGCAAACAGAGGCTGTAGTTTATGATGGTCTTTGGTGTGTGGGAGAGATGGGAGGATGGGAGGAGCAGGGGAGTGTATGTCATTCTCTGTCTTTTAGTATAACAAGAAAAAGTTTTCTGGTCCAGTTTGTCCAGAGAGATCTGCTTCATTGTTTGACACCAGAACCCCAAGTCTGGCCTGAGATTTATAAGCCCACTCAGCTCTTTGCAGTGTATTCTTGTATTTAACAAATATTTATAAAAGGCTCTGTATTTAGGGACAAATCATAAATACACACTAGTAACAGATGTTTGTCTTTTCTTAAGCTTAAATAAGTAAACCTCATTATAATTCCATTATAATTTGTAAAATTCATACCTTTTTTGTATGGCTTTCTTCTTGAATGTGTGGGTAGCAGAGGGCCCTTCTGAATTCCAGAAAATGCACAGGGTTGGCTGACTAGATCAAAACAAGAAGTTATAAAACCTGAGGGGTGGGCACAGGAATGACAGGGTTAAAGCAGGATGCTTTCAGTAAGCTTATGTGAGTTTACTCTGTGATTTAATATTGTGGGAAAAGACCTGTGGAAAAAGCATCCAGACCCCCCCAAATGAGACCTTTGCAGGTAAGGAAGAGGAAATCAAACCAGCCTGTGAGCAGAGTGCAGCTCTGGCTTGTATTATCCTGCCTACATGTCCTTGGCTTTTCTTCCGCTGCAGGCAGACGGTCTGAAGTCACCCTGCAGCCTTTCAGCTGATAATCCACTTCCTGACAATAACTAGCAAAAGACTAACATTGCACTTGGCTCTGCAGTGGACTCGAAGCAGCCCAGAGGCAGTGCAGGGCCAGCCTGCTGCTAGGCTGTTTGTTTATTTTGGTTGACATTTTCCTTTGTGGAGAATCTATTCCTTGTTATTCAGTACGTACAGCTCTGCACATATCCTGTGTATTTAACTGTCTTTGGATAAAAGTGGGTATTTTCCCATGTCAATAAATATTATGGTGTGAAGCTGTGAGCTGGACTCTGAGAGAAGCACCCCCTGCTGAGCATCTCACTTTTGCATTGAGTTTTCTTTGTTAATCATGTGCAAAATAAAAAGGCTTTCTGTCTAGCAAAAACTCATCATTAATTTTTCATATGAGCACTAAAATCTTGAACACAATCTTTGAGTGGCTTCAAAGAAAAAAGAATAATAAAATCAAACAGCTACATATTCTTCTTTTGTATCTTAGTTATTTGATATTTTAAGAAAACTTTTTATTGCCAAATTACATTTCTCTTAGCCTCACAGTGACACATTCATTCTGAAGGCTACATTTGACCTTCAACTTGTCCTTTGTTAGCAGGATTACACCTAAACACTTCTTCATTTCACAGCAAATGAGACAGATGCAATGTGTATTCTGCTCGGCCCCAGCATTAGGATTATCCCAAGAGTGGCATTTATGTTCTTATAGTTCCTTGGTATAAATAAATATCAAAGTAGGAAGCCCAATCTGTACTCCACTAGGAATAATAAACTAAAATAATATGGCAGTGATTCTGTTTGGGTTGTCTAAATGTGTTTTTATGATTGTATATGTTTATGGCTTTCTCACACAGCTACCATGAATTCCAGACAATTAAAAAGGACATGAGTTCTGAAGCATTTTAAAAGGGGCTTTGCTTTCCAAATGGTGTGTATTAAAAGTAGAATATATTTTTTTGACAGAACTACTGCAAAGTCAACAGTCACACATTTGCCCTGCTTCAAATTTCTTTCCCTTCTCCCACCTGAAATAACTAATTAGAATATTTCTCTAAGTTGAAAAGAAAGGCAGGGAAAGATTCCTTGTGTTTGCACATATATTACATGCACTGCTGGCTGAAGACTCAGCCTGGAGGCCCCAGATTTGAAAGTAGCTCAGAGGGGAAATGTAGCAGGTCTTGTGTCAGATCTATCCACCTCTCCATACTCTGTACAATCTGCTTTTTCAGGCTGAACCAGTCCAGTGTCACCACGGGTGGGATGGAGAACATTCTGTGCCTGCTCACACTGTCTGGCCTTCACCCCGATTGACTGAGGGACACTTTTCAGACTTTTCAGTCATGGGTGTAGAGAAGAGCTGGATTTAATTGGATAAATAACTACTGTGCTCTAACCTACCTTGAACTGGTCAGTCTGTGTGATGTCATGAGTTATTGAACAAATTAGTAAAAATACAAGTAGTGAAGAAGCAGTAAGTTTGATCAGACCATTAAATATTCTTGGCTGGCTTTTGTTATTTACATCATTTCAAATACAGGGTAAAGGGCCAGGAGAAGAAAAATATTTTTAAACAATTTTCCAGTTATGAACCAAGTCCAGTTTCAAATGGTAATGTCCAAGAAGTACTTTGGAAGACTAGAGAAAACTGAATTTGATAGGTACATCAAAAAGGTACAACTTAAAGACAAAAATACCTTGTTCCTCCATCAAATCAAACTGTCCCTAGTCACATGACTTTATACATGAGAAAAAGTGAATAAATGGAAGAGAAAGGGTGATAAAACTTGATAATTTGCTGTTCCACAAAGTCTCCCAAGCTGTCAGTGGAACAATTCATGAACTTATGTGGTAACAGCATAATATTTCAAAATTCAGAATTCATAATTTTAAAAATAATTTATTGAAGAGTATAGCTACAGCTGTCACTAAACTCTTAATAGCACATCTAGAACAAATACCTGGAGCAAAGTCTGGAGACCTGGTGTAGTAGTTCCAGCAAGTGGAAGGCACATCATTGGATAAACAGTGCATGTGGGCAAACATACCTAAAAATTCTGGGCCAAGAGCACTGAAATTCAGAGTCCACAAGTCATATTTGCGAGAAAATCACTGGGGATTTCTGCCACTTCAGTCGTAAGATGTTGCCTCTGTGTTGTTCAGTGGGCTTTGGTCCATCCACCAGTTGCATAAGCATTTTACTGGGAGCACAGTCATTATGAGAACTATTAGCCCACTGTGCTGAAGTGCACTATGTCAGCTGTTTAGTGGAAATGTATCATCGTGTCATTATTAAATATTTATTTTGTTGTAGCACCAAGAGACCAATCCTGTCAGGTTTCCTCAGTTAAATATTTAATGTATGATAGTCCCTGACAAGCTGACAGGAATGTGAAAGAACAGAAATTGACACAAGCTTCTGGTGTTTCCAGAGGAAGGGTGTAAATCCTGCCTAGGACTCTTGTTCAGCAATAAGATCCCTTCTGGAGATAAAAGAGACACTCCTAGGATAACCTCTGCCAGGAGCAGGGCAAAGAGGAAAAACCCTGAAGAGCCAAAACTGTTTCCAAAGGCAGGAAAAAGCAATCCAGTCCCTCTAGGGGGTTAGGAGGCAGGAAAAAAAAAACAAACCCAAAAAGCAGAACGGGGGAAATCCATGTTATTATTTGAAAATTACATCCCAATTCTGACAGGGTTAATCCAGTCCAGCTCTGAGCCTGGCCCAGTTCCCCAGCAGTGTGGGCACAGCCAGGGTGCTGCTCGGGGTGGCAGCAGAGCCAGCCCAGCCCTGCAGGAGCTGCCCTGCAGGAGCCCAGCTCTGCTCCCTGCCTGGCTGGACAGTCCCTGCCTTGTCTATGACAGCAGGAAATGTTTTTAAATCTGAACAATGCAGCAGATCTGAGGGCAGACAGCTCAGATAATGAAAAGAAAAAAGAACTATTACTTGGAAATGATTATTGCTTTGTTACTTTCCCTTAATTTCCTCAGTATCTGGTAGAAACCATTCCTTAGCAAATATTTAGGAAATAACATCCATAATACCATTTCCCTGCCTCAGTCTTAGCTATTGTTTCCATCCTTTTACTTTTGATGACAGGTGAGTTTCAATTGTAGTCCTTTTTATGAATACTCAGTGTATAAATTATGCAGATTAAAGTCTCTAATTTCAGAGAAAATTTCAGAGATTCTTTTCTTCTTTTGGTGTATAACAACAGCATAACATTTTGATTTAGTTCTTCAAAGGCTTTATGATCAAAATTTTTGTTTTAAATAATGCTAATAAAATTCCTACATTCACTTATGAAAGCAGAAGCTGAAAGAATTAAATAACAAGGTTCAATCTTCAGCTAATTTGTTAGATTCAGGTAAATAATACTGATGTTCACACTGTAATACGTAATTCAGGAGGAAAGCTGTTTTTTGTTGTTCTTAAGTGAGTATGGTCCATGGCTAGAACAAACTGACCATGAGTCAGACCTTCACCTGGTGCACATATCTTTTAAGTTAATGCAGCAAAAACAATGTACATCAACAAAGAGCTAAAGTACTATCAAGGCTCTGACTCTGAAAAACCTAAAGCTTTGTTAATCTACAGTGAAATTAATTTATATGGTGGACAAGGATTCAGCTGTTTGGATTTTAAGACTCAAGGTTTGGAACTAATTTCCTGCTTTGCCACTTTCATTTTTAAGCCTTTCTATCTGTTTCTCTACAATACAATGAAGAAAACTTTCCTCATTCCACAAAAGAATATTTTGGCTATCAAACAAACTTTTTGTCAGACATTGGCATGGGGGAGATCTCTCAAAACCACCAACTCTAATGCCAAATACTTCCCTCCAGTACATAGAAGACCAGTTTTCAAGGTTTATTTATTTATTTATTTAGTACAATGAACCAGTTTGACCAGGAGCAGTGGAACACAGCTCTGGAGCAGAGCCCTGCCTGATGGCTGCTCACTTAGCAAGGATGCAAACCTAAGTCTTTGTGTGCCTGGTTAAACCTGAACAGCAGGCTCCTGTATTTCTTGCATGAGCTGCCTGACTGCTGTGCTGCTGGAGACCAGTGCAGGCCAAGGTCCCATTTAGTTTCAGCCTTGTAAAAATCAGTATTTTAACTACTAAAACAACTTCTGCCTTGAAATTCGGTGCCTTACAGTGACACACCATTTGTTTTGAATATTCCCAGTTAATCTGACCTGTGTGTTTTGCTACTGAAGCCCCAAAAGTTAAGATGGCACCAAAGGAATACAAATCTATCTTGAAAGTCATGCCCAGCTTCTTTTTGTGATGGATCACAATAAAACTGCAGAAATTTGGCCAAAGCCTTGCTCTGTTAGGTTTGGATTGCTGTGCATCACAAACCTTTTCACCAGCACCTGAAAAATCTCTCTCATTAATAACAAATGACAATCTCACTGGTGCTACAATGCATGTTACATTTAATCAATTTGCTATTTGTATTCATTATATACATCTATTTTGAGTCATGAAAATTGAAAAGTAATTATAACATGGAAGAGCATCATGGATAACAAATGAGACAAGATGAGGAAAAGTGCCAATAATTGGTGAGTTGTGCTTGTCAGTACACTTAAAGCAATTGAGGCAGGAAATAAGACAATTGTAAGCCTTTAAAGTGAAACAGCATTAGGAAAACCACAGGTATTGTACTCTGGTTATGACAAAAATTCAACCATCTAAAGATGTACAGTGTTAAGACAGGTCTTAAAGAGTTGTTTAACTACAGCTGTTACTTAAAAGAAGTTTTGAGAGACCTCTCCCATGCCAATGTCTGACAAGAAGTTTGTTTGATAGCCAAAGTTTTCTTTAGTGGAATGAGGACAGTAACTTCCCTGAGTGAATCATAATTGTAATGCCTGCTAGCATGATCCTGCTATAATTCTGCCTGTCACCATGTCCATTACAGCCCCCACTGTAGCCAGGGGCAGCTAACTCATCTTTTTCACATTTCAACAGCCTCAAAGAAGGCAAACAAATTAATGAATCAGATGTCTATTTCTGCACTAAACCCAGGAAGATACATTAAACTTTTTATAATCAAGAGAATACTAATCAAGAGAATACCAAGATACTGACAAACGTTTAGGATTTCAATTGCATTTTCTTGTGAACCAGAGGATTACCTTAACAAATGGAAGTGGAAGAAATCATGTCTCTCTGAGAGAGAACATGCTGATGCAGTTTTGCGCCTTAGAAAGATCTTGAAAAGTGGAACAGCCACAGTATCTGCATTTAATGAACAGCTGCTGAGCTTATAAGGCTTTTACCAAACCTATTAGCCCACATTCCCTCTGTTGCTGGTATACACAAACACACAAGATCAAAGGTCCCTTTTACTAGAAAATGTCCCTAATTTATTTTTTATCAGAATTTTGAGGAACTTATGTGTCTACAGCTGACACAGCAGTCCTGGGAAGGCCAGTGCCAATTCCTCTGGGTCCCAGAGTCCATGTGTCAGGCAGGATCAAACTGAGCAGTGTGTTACATCTGCACCCAGCCAGTGCATGCAGCAAGGACTCCAGGGGCCAGTCACACTAAGCACACTGGATTTGGCTTAAAACTGCTATTTGGGACCCTAACTCAAATGAAAATCACTAACACCTGAGATAGTACTTGGAAGAGTGGAGTGTAGTGGGCTGGTCACAGGCAATACTCAGTGTCTGCCTGGCAGATCTTCCAAAACAAAAATGAATTAAAATTAATACATCAAGTTCTTAATAACTACATTTTTGCTTCAAAATTAAAATCAATCCTTATATCATGTTTTAGGAGAGGCAGTGGCCAGAGGTTCCTGCTATGCAGAGTCACAGGTATAAACTTTACATCATTTCTGCTTAAAAGGATAGCTTTAAGGCTTAATTCAAACAGAAAATAGAGCAAAGATGTAAGAATAGAAAAAGACATGGCTGACAATCACTTTCTTGAGAAGGACAGCTATAGCAACAAGGGAGGGCAAAAGTGCTGAGGAAGATGATGACTGTATTGCTGTGGCATCTGAAAAGCAGAGTTTGGTCATAAAAAACTGCTCAGCATTAGCAATTATAGTAGCTTTTCTTTGCCATTGCCCCTGAAGTTTAGAGGGAATATCATTGATTTCATAATGAAAGCTATTCATTTTGCAAAGGTTTATTGTAAAGTGTCATAAGGAAAGGCATCCTCAAGACACTAAGAAACATAATGAAAAGCCTGCAAAAAGGTGTAAAGAATTCCAAATCACTGCAGTGTCTAGATATTAATGCAAGTAAGTACTAAATGCACTGGCTGATTAATGCTTCATTTCTCTTAAGGAAGGAGAATTAATAAAACAATACTTAAAGAAGTGCAGACGTGAATAAAATCAGTACTAGCAGCACAGTGATTACATGGAAAACAAGACTCAGTAAAGCTAATGTCCTTTCTCAGGTAGGATTTGATCTAGAAATTGAGAGATAAAGCTATTCAATGAGGCCACGTGAAGTCTTAATTACCTTCAAGTAAAAAAATTTTTATCACCTAAGTCCCTTTCCAGCTCTGTGTGTGTATAAAATCTATTCCCCATCAGCAGTGGGGTGCAAAAGTTCTTGGCTTAAATCATCCTAGAAAAGAGTTTCAGCTTTTCAGGGAGCTTTTTTAAACTGCCTGTTCAAAAGGATTGCAACTGTTTATTTGTTACCACCCTGTAGTCAACAAAAATGATAGGTTTTTGTGAAAATGTAGAAGTATGAGCTTTTTGAAGAACAGACTATGTATTTATGTCTACTCTGAAGGAGAACAAGGATGTCTGTGTGCTGGATACAGGGGTTTGTAAATAAGGTTCCAGACAGTTTATTGGTATAAGCACAGGAGCAAAGGCAAAGCTAAAAAGAGAAACGGATATACAGTAGAGGATTTTCCAGACTGGTGTGAACTTCAAAAGGAAAGAGAAGAGTTTTTTGGTATTTTATAGGACACGTCCCCACCAGCCCCAGCACAATAAAATGTGCTGGCTCCCAGCATTTCACAGCATTTGCTGGGCCAACAAGACCTCAGTCCCTGCTCTGTGTGTCTGACTGCTGCATCTGTGAAGACCCTGCCAGGCCCTCTGCACACTCAGCAGTCCCAGAGCTTGTAGGATTGGGACTGAAGTTGGTAAATTTTGTATGCAAACACCTAAGAGATATTCCAGGTACTACAAATATTAGGTGATGTAATTATGTAACTTAGGGCCATATATCCAGACTGCTACATTTATTAATATATTATAGGTCTTGTTTTTATTTGGAAGAAAATTTATATATCAAGCACTCTGAATAGTGGTATGTACTCAACTGCTATTGACTCACAGCTAGTTGGAAGTAATTATATGATTTCTCAATAAGCATCAGAAGTCAGCCATAAAGTTCAATTATTTTGACATAAGAGATCAATAACAGGAATCTGAAGCAATTACAGGCCCATGATTCAGAAACTGCTTGACTAAAAAAGATCACGTGGTGACTCAGACCCTGACTGCAGCTCCAAGTTCAATCAGTGATGTGGTTCTTCACATTAAAGCACATGTAATCAATGCTTTATGCTATTAACATAAGCTGCTATTATTTTGCATTTCCAGAGCACACTCTGCACCATGGACTGCATCCAGGGCTGAGCACATCCTTTCCCAGAGTAATTCTGAATGTAATATTGAAATCTGTCATGATTGGTATCTGTGAAAAGCACAAGAGATAACTGTGTACATTCACTTTTAAATCAGCATCAATGTGCTGTTTCACATTAAATATTAAACAAACTTCTGAGTCAACAAATTTCCTCACTGGAGCAAAGAGAAGGCAGTGCTGGGATGCCTACAGTCAGGGCCAGCCCTGAGCACATGCCCTGGATGCTCTTCCAGAGCTGCCCTTTCCATCCTAGAACATGAACTGGCAGCAAACATCACTGTTCCAACTCAGCTGTGTGGCCAAGCCATCACCATGTGCTTCCCAGCTCCACACCCTGCCTCCTGCCACTGTCCCATAGGACACTGCAGATAGCCACAATGTCACTTAGATGGAGGTACCACCTCTCATTAATGACTGCAGCTCTCCTGGTCTTTCCTCCCAGTTCCTCTGCTGTAATGCACAGACAGCTTGTACTCAACACCAGTGGGTTTTCCTGGGTATGATAATGATTGGACATAAAAGATAATGTTAGATACAGATAGGTACAGATGTGACTTTGGCAGTTCCCCTCCTTTTTCATTTCCTTCTGCTTTAAAACAAGTCTACAGCAAGCAAAAATGAGCAATGAAATGTTGCCACTCTCTGTTTTGTTTCATTTACTAGTGGTGCAGACAGACATTCACTGCTGTTTCATCTGAATGAAACCCTCAGGAACCCAGATATTTCCACTTCTGCATTGCAAATATTACGTTCCAAGGATGTGGAGGACAGTTCTGAAGTACAACACATTATCTTACAATGCAAAAGAAGTAAAGATATGTGTAATTTGGGTTCCAATATCTGTGCTTAGGGTCACAGCCTAGGCTGTTCAGTAATGTATTAAATAGCAGACAGTATGTCCAATGGTTTGACCAAGCATAAGGCTATGCTTAAAATGCATTGCTCTACTTGTTTTCAAATTACTTGTTCAACTAAGTTAAAAAAACACTCAAGCAAAGAACAACAAAACTAACAAGTCCCCCCACCCCCACCACCAAGAAGGTTTTATTTTAGTGGTTCAGTAGTTCAGATATTGTTCACCTTAGAGTTAAACATGTACTGTGTCCTTGTGCAGACAGTTTTGAATTTTTCTGTGTCCCCCTGTTGGTCACTGTCACCAGAGATCTCAGCTTCAAAAAGAGAGGACAAAATCCTTTTCCTTTTTTCTTACTTTCTCTCCTAATTTAACAGTCATTGTTATTTGAGATGGTTTACCAGTACTAGACTGAATTAAAAATGGGGAAAATATAATGTAGGCATTGTTTATATTTTTACCTCACCAATGGTCAAAATATTCACATCTTATTTATAAAACCATAAATTTTGGTGAGGTTTGCTCACCAAAAAAACCTCCTGAAAAACAAGACAGGATGATGCCACTGAGAAATGTTAGAGAGCAGCCTTCAAGTTTCCTGGACAGAGCTTTATTTAGAAGCAACCAGAAAGACTGTGTGTAGACAAACACCTGAGCAGCATAGCCTATTAAAAACGTCTTTTAAACATTACATGTAATTCTGTTTTATATCCTTAAGAGCTGTAAATTGTTGGTTTTACACTAGTGTCATCACAATAGCAGTGTGGTCTTAATCAGTCATCATAAAAGCATATCTCATATTCAAGTGTGGATTCATCAACCAGACAGAAAGATCCAGCTTCTTCAGACCATTCAAACCATGCCTTAAACAGCGTGGCTATGTGCTGGTTGTACTGTGGGGATTTCTCAAATTAGAGATTTGCTCTGCTATTTTCCCAAAGGCTGCCCCTGTAAGCACACGTGCTACTGCCCATGTGGACGTGCAAGGTCACAGCAACAGCTCCCTGCTTCTCTGGAGCCTCCTGTGAGCAGCGCAGGGAAACTCCCAGCTCGTTAAGCTAAAGCATGCCGGCAATGCCAGCAGCCAGCCAGCTCCGCACAGGAGTCTCACAGGCTTGGCACTACTCGAGTCCTTTGTCCAGGGACAGAAAATTTGTTTCTTGAAACTGGAGCAAGCAGTGTAACTCAACAGCCAAACCAGGTCTCACTGCCTGGACTCCTTCCTGGCACCTCTGCTACCTCTTTCCAAGCCAGGGCTCATCCGCTCCCTGCAGGAGGCATTCCAAAAACAAACCTCTTTCTGGCCTTGCCCCAAAGAGCCACTCACTGATAAGCTTCCCCTGACCACTGGGGCACAAATAAGGCAGCAGAAATGAGACTTGGACCACCTCTGTTAAAAAGAGGCGATGTCTCCTGCCACTTGACACCAGTATGCAGGTTTAGTACTATCCTGTGTTTTCTGCCATGGTTTTTGCTTTTTCATAAACATTCGTATGTATATTTTATTTGGGAGTGGAAGGGTTGTTGCTAATTTGTAAAATTTGAGGTGAAGTTCCTTTGTTTTTCCTTTTTTTGGGATCCATGGAAGGCAACAGTACCATTCTGTTTGTGTGAGCACCAAGAAATCCACCCTTCAAGAGATAACTAATTAGTCACATGGAGATTTAAATCTTATTCCTTAAGGAAGGAGGCAATGTCATGGTGGCAAAACCTGTCACCTTGGCCTGACCAGCCCGAAGGGAGAAAGACTGTTACTGCATCATCCAATCCATTTGTGTGTTAGGGACAAGAACACTCACTTATCTAGGGTGGAAAATGTAATGAACTAAAAATATTCAAATAGAAATCATCTTCAAGTAGTGCTAACATTTTCAGAGGCAGCTCTCTCCTCCAGTGCCACAAATAAAAGAGAGCATCAGCAACTAAGTGATGGGCAGTTATTTAATGAGTTAATCTCATTAGGATATTTGAACTCCCAGAAGAGACTCAACCCATTAGCTACATGAGAGCTTGGAAAAAAAGCCTTTCAAAAGGACTGTAAAAATATGTTAAAATGTGGTTAATACACTGTGGACTTAACCAGGCTGTCTGACAGGAGGAAGAGCAAGAGGTTACTGCTGGTGAGCCTCTCTGTAAGCCCCACAGCCATCCTCCAAGCCCACCAAGTAACATCACTAACAATTTGGATCCTTGTTTTTAAGGTTAACTTTGCTACTCCGTACAATTCCACCTTGCTTTCCAATTATAAATCCTATGGTTTTACCTGATCTGAGTAGTCAAATCTGGACTAGTCTTACTTTGTTTACAAAACAAACCCACTCACTCTCTCCATAGTAATAGTTTTAAGTTACTTAACGTCACATTCTCCATACTTATGGAATCCCTTCTAACTCTTCCTCTTTTTTTTTAACTAGAACTTAATTAAAATAAACTCAGACTGCGATTCATGGCACTAAAAACAACAGCAGAGTCTCATCTAGAACACTATCTTGTCATTACTTTGATTTCAGTGGGATATCTCACCTTACATAATTGCACCTTTGGAATTTACCTTCCATAACTGGTTCTGCTCTTTATATTTACATATATTAGCTTCAGAATTATTCACATTGCTAAAGTGAGCAGTATTTGACCCTATAACATTAAATGAAAGGTATTAATAGCAGAACCTAGAGAGTATCTCCCAGCAATAATTAAAACTCATAATTTTTTTTTTCCATCACCATATATCACATTGAAATGTGGATACCTAATGCCTGATTATCCAGATCTACTCCACAAAAGCAGTCAAGACATTTCTACCACATAATTGCTGATTCTAATTGCATTTAGTCCATGGTTTCAAAAGCAGTGATATGAAAGGTTCTGACTGTTTAGAGTATTGTAAAATGTAACCGGTAAGTAATGCATTTTCAAGAGTTTGGGGAACATTATTAAGGTTCATTTCCATGCTGCAGCTGCAGGAGTTGGAATTATGAAAGTGAAGAAGCTGTAAAATTGAAAAGGTCAGTAATGACATTCATCTATTCCAGCTGTCAAATCAAGGGAATGTTAACAAAACTAGTCTCTGGTAGAGAAGCTAATTGTCTGCTTGGATTTTGGCTTCCCTAATACACCTACTCTACTGTGGCTAATCCATAGGAAGGACCACACTGGAACAGTGTATCATTTTGAACAGGCCTCTTGTAAACAAATAAACCTAATTTCTCTAAATTAGCCAGCTCTAATGATTCTATAACCTAAATTGGTCACAAAGCAGCCAGAAGTTCCAAGTTTAAAGAAACACTGTGTGAATAAAGTTCATATAATCCTGGAAGCTGTTTCCAGATTGCTGAGAGTGCAGGGCAAAATTTAAATTTTACACTACTGCGACTCTGCAAGCAGCATTACTAAAATGTCTCCTACCAAGGCATGCTTTACTATAAAAATTTATAGAAAAGATTCTTTCACAGATCAGACCTCTTACAGATGATCTGGATTTAATGATCCCACAGTGAGAAGGACCCTGCCTCCAACAGCCTAATCCCACGGGGTGAGACAGTACAAATGGAACACACCTAAACACAAATCACCAGTGGACACTGACTCTAAGACCTTTGTTATTGAATGGCAGGCCCCTGCCATGTGCAGAGAGAGCCCTCATCAAGGAACAGTGAGAGCCTTGTGCTTTTTATGATGCACCAAATCCTGCCTTATTGACAGAGAGAATGACATTCCTCAGCAACTGAGGCCAAAGAAAAGGGCCCCAGATCTATGGCATGCCACTCATTCAAGGGAATCCAGTGATTAATCTACACAATTTTATTGCAAGCCCCTCTGGCTATTTTCTATTGCTATCTGGTTTTGTATTTTCCCCCTATATGCTGCAGCTGTTAGCAGAGGTTTATGCTACAATTGGAAGAGCCCCACACAGCTGACACTCAGTGTGAAGGCAGCATTCCCATTATGCCCATATACACCACCCCAGACCTTGATTTGTCGTGCTTTATGTAATGTGACAGAAACAATCCAACTTGACCAATGACAATGTAATATTAGGTCAGTGTGTAGTTTTCTGTTTTAAAAATCTTACTGTTATCTGTCTCCTTTCCTATGCAGAAGTATTGCAAAAGCCAGAAAAAATACTGGCAATTCATGAAATATTCAGGTGTACAGTTGCAATTCTTTAATAAATGGAAGTGACCTTCAAAACAGACATCCCAAAGATTAAGAGAACTTCTCAAAAGATGGCATTTGTCACTAATCAATGACTTACATTCTTCCTAGCAATGAATACAAAAAAAGACCTTTCAGAATTATACCGCTTTAAAAAGCAAATAATTCATAAAACCTAAACAAAAGAACATTAATGAGCTAGCAAAACAACAGATAGAAAACATCAAACAAGGAAATTGAAAGAATAAATCCCCTATGCCTATCAGTCTCCATGTCTGGAGTGCTGGGAAGCCACTGTCACATCCATCTGCTCTTTCCAGGGGCTGGGTGACACTGCCTGCTCTAACTACATATCTTTTATTATGGCATTGTATGTCAAAATATTTATAACATTTTACAAATGGATTTCCTTTGTCACAGTCACACAGGTGTCTTGGCTCTAACTGGGTCACTGTATGGGAACAGATGTAATCTCAGCAGAGTATGGTGGGAAATCTGGGCTACATTAATGACTGATCCAATTACAGTGGAAATCTCTAGAAAACCCAGATTTATTAAGAACCTGGAGATAATTACAGTGTACTTCTAGGGATGACCAGATGGACAAGCCAGTCTCAAACTCTTTAAGGGTAGTGGAGATGAACAAGAGGTGCCTATGCTGTTGCTTACGTAGCTGGAGAAATTCAGATTCTGAGGATCTGATGAAAAAGCTGGAGGTTCACTGCAGACACCTGAGCAGACTGAAACACATCCTAGCCCAGCAGCGTGGCTCACCTGCTGCTCTGAGAACAGGGTGACAGAGGAAAAGGTTCCCAGGAAAGAATGACAGCAGGAATCAAGAAACCCCAGGCATCTTTTTGTCCAAGGAGACTATTTACACAAAAGAGCTCCTTATGATTTAATATCAGGTCCTCTTGACAAGCTACATTTTCTCTCCTCAATTGGAAATAAGTGCCATCTCCCAGGCAATCTGATCTCACACTTAAACAAACCCAACCATCTTCCACAGAACTGCACCCAAGAAAAGAGAATGAAATGTGCTTGAGATATCTGAGTATAAACATCTCTTTTTCCCAATGCAAAGGCAGATAAAATTTCATAGCAGCCCCTGTGAGCTGCTTTATTGCAGGGACCTGCCCTTGTCTCTAGTAAAACTGCATCTGAGGTAATTTGGATCTAAAAGGATGTATGATTTTAAGCATTTGGTTAATAATTAGGAACTTTGCTGAGTCAAGGTCAATTTTCCAGCTAAATATTTTACCTAAGAAGATATGTTAAAGAGTAGAAGACAGTATTTCTCATTTCTAGAACTTCCTGCCAGATTCAAACTAGTACATATTTACATTTCAGCCTGAAACTGATAGCTAATGTGACCTTTCTGTTGCACACTACACCCATGCTATATTTTCCTTTCACTGTTACCATTCTTTCCAGTCCATCTTTCATTAACAAGTAGTATTTAAATATATGCAAATTTCCTATTTTAGCTGATGTTTTAGGAACATTTTTAAGGTCACCCTGTTTGATCTATCACACAGACATAGCAAATTTATGCACCATATATCCTATCTCTACTTGTTTTTACCTACATCTGTCTTCTCTGATTGCATTTGAATGGGGTTATTTTCTATTTTAAATAAAAGATTTATGCCTTAGCTGTCAGTTTGCCTTTATTTGAAAATTTAATTTTGTTTCTAGAAGTCTAGATTAAGTTATTAGATTTAACTGTCCCTTGCGTTGCAGCAATAGCAGAAGCATATTTTCCCTGGTGGATAGAGTACATAAACAAAACGCTCTCAACTTAAAAATAAAGAATATTACTCAGACCAATACAACACAGTCCAGGATGCAAAAACTGGTAGTGTCATTTTTAATAATGATGGTGAGGAATGGGAACCGACTAATAAATATGACAACTCACAAATCCAGCAGGCTCCAAAGCCTGGGAAATGCTTTGTAGAGAAGGCATGTTCTCCCAAAATGTCCCCTACACTACTGAATATCCTTTCATGCCACAGCACCACTGGGACACACAACTTGATCCCTGATACTGAAGGGTTTATTTAAATGAGGCAGAAATGAGAATCTGCACCACTGTTTCCAGTTAGTTGGAGGGCTGTTTATTGATCCAGTGTGGTATTTCAAATCTTCAGCGTGACACATTCTTTAGCATCTCTCAGCAGTGCTACACTGGTTACATTTTCTCTCAAGCCCTGGAATTTTAGGACTTCCTAAAGGGATAACCATGTCATTGCAGTCACTGCCTGTGGTCCTTGCAAAGTCCAAACCATATGAGCTCTCTGGGGTAGGCCAGGGGGTGGTTAATCTTCTCATTTTTCATTTCTAGAAGTACCAGCGCTTCTGACCAGTTCTGTTACCTTCTTTTCACACTGCAACATCAGTGTAGACCCAGTCAGAATCTAGTTTTAATCAACCTCTGCACCTCAGAAAGAGTCAAACCCTACAGTTTGTGATTCTGAGCTCTCAACAATAAGCAGCGTGAACAGAGAAAACAAAGAGCTGAAGGATAAGTATTTACCTGGCTTTGTTGTTAAAACTTCAGTCACAAAGAGGAAACTTTGCCTTGATTCACTTTGTTAAATACTGAACACCATGAAAACAGGTCTTTTGAGGAGAAAGGAAGAATTCCTCCTACAAAGAAAAAAAATGCATGTACACGATGGCTTTTATCACTCACAAAGTATCAGCTAAGGGTTGAAAAGCACATGACTACAATGCCCATACTCTCCCAATTCAGGACAACACAGCAACTATTTAATATAAGCAGCAATGAAGAACAGCATGGCCACCTCCTGCTAAGGGAAGCAAGACAGGGCAAAGCTGAACCTCTTTGGTGACCAACAGATGATGCATCTGTATATGTAAAGATCTATCAAAGGCAAGCAATCCCAGCAGTACTAATCAATTCTGACATCAGCCCAGTAAAAGTCAAGTGAAAATACGACAAAGCACTATGTGCAGGTACACAGCACCATCAACACGAAAGTGGAACCTTCCCAAGGATTTTCTTGGAAAATCTTGTCAGCTCAGAAATATTCTAAGCTACATGTTCTAGACACAATGACGAATATGAGCCTCCTGCTGTGACATCCGTGTAAAGAACACACGTGACATGTATGACCACAGTGTGGCACAGTCTGACCACACCAGTGGGGTACTGGGCAGGGAACCACCCAGCAGGGAAAGCTCACACTCACCTGCTCTCTTGATAGCAGGTCCCTTTGCTGAGGAAGAAGAGCATATTGCTTCTGCTCTGAAAGCAAAAATTCATCAAGGGTGTGTTACATTAACCCTTATGTCAATGACCTTTCAAAACATCATACAAGACAAAAGCAAAAGGCTGAGACCTGCAAGGAAGTAAACTGTGCACTACACACTAAGTAGAATATATTATCATGACAATTACTTTGTTACAGAAAGCACCTTCAAATACCAAATAAATTGCACAAATCACTGCACCAATGAAGCTGAAAAGACTGCTCCTCCTCTCTTTGATTTAACAACTAATTAATGAATACATAAACCTCGGACAAAATTTTAATCTATCCCAGTATAAAATAATTAATCATTCATTCCACGTTTAATCCTGTTCTGATAAATGTAATTAATATTTCACAATGACACTGCAGAATAGAACAGTACCTGGGAGCAGAGAAGGCAGCTTTCCATTTCTCCTTTGTTCTAATTCTGAACTGGTGGGTGCTTCCTACAACTGACAGGTAATCCAGAATACAGTGTTCCCCCACAGCTGTAAATTAAGGTTTATGAATGCCATATATTGTGATTGTAATTAAGATTTTCTTCTTCTAACATAGTATTTAAAAAAACCCAAAACGACAACAAAACAAAACCCAACAACTATGAAAAATAAGCCACCTGAACTTGGTCAACCATTTTTCCCACCTGACAGCATTTGGGAAACCAGAGCTTGCACAAATATTTTGGCCTATACAGAGTCACTGAACATATGCCAGGGATGTGGATAGAGAACAAAGCATGTGCAGATTGTCTGCTTCTGTCCACAGAGAGCTGTGCTGTGAGAAAAAGCAACTGGATGAAGATTTAAGTCCTAATTTTACTGCAGGAAAACACTGACATCTTTTTTTGAAAGCTTGAAGTCTAATCAAGAAAGACGTTGATATGTGCAAAATTAAATTGCAGGAAATCCTATGTTGATTTTTCTCAGGGTGACACATCTCAGCTATCCACATACTTCAGCAAAGATTTTCACAAGGAAGATTCTATAAGAAACAAATTGACTTGGGATCCTGCTACCCAATTACTCAAAAATAGAGAGGCATCCCTTCAGAGGTATCTCCTTGCTCAGCATTCTCCAGCAGGGCCACAAATTCTTCTCTCTAAACAAATGCTAAATACACTGCATAATTTAGTCTCATTTAAATGCTGAAAACCCCACCAAACACTTGATCAAGAACACCATTTGTTCTGACAAATTTTCACAAGAAATCCAGCTTGTGACACAAACCCCTCCCAGAGTCATGTAGTGATGCTCACATGAAGGCAGCTGTAATATCTCCTTTTCCTAACATATTACATCATGCTGCTATCCCAGCTATCATTGATCTAATTCTCCATTATGCTCCAAATCAGTAAAGAGACAACTTTCAGATGGGGGTCTCTGGTGGAGTAAGACTAAATAAAGCCACATGAAACCAGGCAGTTTTAATTTTGAGACCTGTCAAGAGCTATTTTACCTGCAAACTAATTTGCATGCCTGATAACAGCTTATCTGAAGTGGCTGATATTTTTAACACTTAGACAGCAATTCTAGCCAATTATGCTGGACAGCATTTACACAGTTACAGAGAATTTTGATTTAGGATCATAGTTTTATCAGCTGAGATTAATTTCAAAAGACTCAGTTTTCCATTAGCTCTAAATACTTTAAAAATGCACCTAACTTCTCACTAGTGGAATAGAATCCACAGCTGTTAGGAACCTGAGTCATATTCCTTCCTCAGAGCACTTCTCAATGCTAAAATAAAACATAAGTAGCTGGTAAAGTGCTAGTTTTAGGTTTATAAGGAACACTTGACCTGATTTGGGGCAATAATTCATTGAGGCAAGTGTCCTGCTCCTGACAGCAGCCAGCACCAAAAGCTTCAAAGGAATGCTCTGGTCCCACAATGAAGCCTTAGCAATAGATTTTATTTTTGTGTTTCTTGATTGAGTCAACAGTTCTTTTGCACAGGAGACAACTTAAAAACTGATTGTCTATGCCACATCTTTAACTTGTGCTTGCAGCAGTGGGTGATATTTATACCCTTGTACCAATAGTCACATGGATTTGTTGGCCAGCTGCTGCACTGTCACTTCATTTCTGAATCCCACAAGGAAACCTTTTCCATATTCATGAACACTGCATTAATTTCTAAGATCCTGGAAACCCTCACTGAAGCTCTGTGTTATAATCCAATTGATTTTTTTTTATTGCTTAAGATCAACAAAGCCTTAATTCACTGTCGGAACAGTGTTGTGTGATATTTTGTATACATACATAACATCATAGCTCTGTTATCACATGGTTTTACTTCTATTCATTTATGCTAATTATTTTAAATGGGAAGGATTAAATTATTGATATATGTAAATGTACCATTCTACATTAGATTTTATGAGATTGCATTATGAAGAGTAACTCTTGTAGAAAAAAACCATATTTCTACGCTCTAAGAGAACCAATGTTAAATTGCAGTGGTAGCTCTCAGCCAAGGCTAGACCCATTCATGCTAATATGACCTTCAATTAGTGAAGCAGACATCTCAAGACCCAGCTATTTTATCAGACACACAGTATAGGATGAGGAAATGTTGGTATCCTTGAAAAATTCTACTTTGAGGTGACCTTCTACTTAGCCAGCCTCATTATGCAAAACAAAAATAATTGTGCATCTTCTTCCTGGTCTCACTTTAGGTTTTCAGCAAACCTCAAATTACAAATAATGATTTAACTCATAGATTTATGCCAATACATAGCAGCTCAGACAGAACATGCATCCTGTACAATTCCCCAGAGACACTGGTTTCCAGTGTTTTCCTTTACTTAGCAGAAACAGATATAAGATTTTACTTAAAAAAACACTACACAGCTACCCAGGTCCAGATTTCTTAAATAGTAAATACCATTGTGACATCCTCAAATAGCAAAGAGCTCAATGGTCTCCCTCAGTAGTTTTCTCACTGAGGTGTCCAAACAGCTGCAAAGCTTTGCTGAAAGTCTGGTTCACTTCAGGGCTTAAGTAGTTGAACCATCAGATTTCTTTAATTCTTATTCAGAAATATGGCACCTTTGACATGACAGACAAGTGGGAATATATCATACTCGATTTGTAAGCTATAATACATTCAAAGATGTTTAAGGCTACTAAAAAAATGTTTATCCTAGACAGAAGGAAGATCAATTAAATCACCACATGGGACATCCTCCAATTTTTATATGAGCCTTTTCAGCAACATGCTGTATGCAACAAAGGAGTGCCATAAAATGTTCATTTATAAACAGTCATATTCCTTTTGAGTTATATATTAAAATACAGAGAATTAAATTAGAGAGAGATGCTTAAGTACCTGAATACAACAACAAACACAGGAAAGAGCTCTTAAGGTTAGTGGAAAGCTGACTATTAGGAAGCAACCACCAGGATTAAGAAGAGTGCAAGTCATGTGACTGGAAAGGATTGCAAATCATCATAAGACTTACCATTGAAAGAGAGAACTGTTCAAATAAAGGAGGGCGTCCCAAAAAGTTCAAAGAACTGGCAGGAATGGAGGGGAATGCATAAGGAGACACAGCTGGTATATATTGCCATTACTTACTGAAGTCAGGTGAGACATAACAACTCAGATAACAGTTAAGGATTTGGCTGTGCAGACCCATAGACAGGATGAGATAAGGGACAGCTATGAGGGGATCACGTTCTATTCTTGGTACAGGAGAGAACTTGAACAAACTTTCTTGTACAATGTCTATACAAATCCCTTTAGTTTGCTGTCATATTCTGAGCACTGAAATATGTCACAATACTTACTTTTCTCTTTCCAAACTTGTATTCTCATCTGAAATGACTTCATATATATTATGAAATCTTTGACTGTGCCTATCATCATGTATATATATACACACATACATTTTTCCAACACTCCTCCAGTCAGGTGAGGACAGAGACATTCCTGGGCTTTTCAGGATTCTCATACAGGTCTTAGATGAGGGTGTTGCTTGTTTGTTGTCTTGTTCTGGTTTGCCTTTTTTGGGTGGGGGGGAGAGGGTTAGAGGACTTAATTGGTTGATTTGGGGTTTTTTTTGTTTACTTTGTTTTTACTTTTTTTTGTTTTGTTTTGGTTTGGGGTTTTTTTTGTTTGTTTTTGGTGGGTTTTTTTTTTTTCTTTTGGCTCTTTATTTGTCATTTTTTGCTTAGTTATTTGAAAACAGAGTTTTGAGCACTTATGATTGTGGGCTTAGACAAAATATTAGACAGTCTTTTAGTTTTGAGTGATTCTTAATATTTCACACATTCTTTTTCCCTAAACGAGATTAACAGCCAGAGAAACGAGTCCCTGGAAATACTCTTGGTTTTGCCCCACGTTGTCTATGAACTAATGCAACAGGCAGCCTGGGAAATACCCCTTTTCCCCGCTCTTATCTGTGGACTGGTGCAACAGGCCGCCTGGAAGATCCCCCCTATTGCCCAGCCTGGCAGATACCCCCCTTTCCTCCTGCACTTTCCAAGGATCTGCACAACAAGTATCCCGGGACATGCCCCCGGAGCGCATCCCGGGAGATGCCCCCGGAGCACACCCCGGGAGATGCCCCCGGAGCCCACCCCAGGACATGTCCCCGGAGCACACCCCGGGACATGCCCCAGGGCCCATCCCGGGACATGCCCCCGGAGCGCATCCCGGGACATGCCCCCGGAGCACATCCCGGGACATGTCCCCGGAGCACATCCCGGGACATCCTCCCTTTCCCCGCTCCTCCCGCGCAGCGCTCGGGCCCGGGGCGCGCCGGTTCCTGCAGCAGCAGCGCCACCTGCTGTCCCTGCTCGGCGCTGCTCCGGCCGCCGCGCCCGCCCCGCGCCGGCGTTTTCTCACTCAAGTGTCCAAGTAACAGCAAAGGAATGTCTTAGCGCTTAGTTTCTTAGTTTTTTGGGTTTTTTGTTGTTTTTTTGTTTGTTTTTGGTTGGGTTTTTTTTTTTTTTTGGTTGTTTTTTTATAGGAGGACACGCCGATCCCGCAGAGTGCCCTGCAAAGCTCCTGCTGGCCGCGCGGGTCAGTAACATTTACGTGACATTTTCCAGCAGAGCGGTTCTAAAATCCTCACTTTCTCCACATTCGTGAAAAAGGGTAAAACCAACAAAGGCAAAAGCCTGGTACGATCCTGATTAAGTGCAGCCACTAAGGTAGACACTGAAGTGGAGGCTGTCAACTTGCTCCCCAGAAACACCCCCGACACTTCTGTTGGAGCATCTTGGGGGTGGTAGGGTTGAGGTACAGGTAGAGCAGCAGACCAGGACAGCATATTAACAAGAGCCTTTCCTCGAACAACATTTCTAAATCTGGTCTTTAGAGTAAAGGAGTATCTCATCTTCCAAGATCATGTTCTGCCAATAGTTTAATTTACAACCAGTTAAGCCACATTCACTTTTAATTTCACATACACATACACAATTTGCTTGCTTGCATTTGTGGGAATGAGCTTAGGGTTTTTTTTTAAGAGGAGGGTTTTTTTTCTCTTTGCCACTCTTTGATAGACGTCCTTCTGATGGCTTACAGAGCAGTGGTGGCCCACAAGAGCAGGGAACATGCAGATGAATGTGCACCCCTGCAGATGAACGTGCAGGAATACCTCATATATCAAATACTTGATTCATTTGATGGGGGCTGGTACTTGCTCTTGACTTTGCTCTTTTTTGTTGTTGAGGTTTTGGGGGTTTTGTTGGCTTTTTTTTTTTTTTTTTTTTTTTAATGTAGCTTGTTCTCCTGTAGTAGATTCTTCTATGTATAAAAACAAAATTATGCCCTGTACACCGGTAGTAAAAGCACTGATTTTCTAGTGCAGTGTTTCTTAAAGTAGCTGGGTTCATTTTGGCAACCTACTTTATCAAAGCTGTATTTTACCCACAGCCAAACAAACCATGAGCTGTTACAGAGGAATAATTATTTTTCATACTAAAATGTGGCTCATTTAAAATGACAGCTCATTGTATCCATTAAACATTACATATTCTTCAGGCTGGAGTCAAGACTGCTTTCAGAGAGTATACATCTTGCTACTGAAATGATTGAAATAGTTCTAGTGTAACACTGTAAATATGATCAAGGCAAAAAGCCAGTCAATAAAACTGTCAGTTTTACCTGAATAAAGGAGGAAGGGCTTGGCTGTTTCTCTGTAGCAGACAGTTTATTGTCCAGCTGTATGTGGTGGCTTCAGGACATCTGGCCACTCAATCTTTGAGTACCAAGTCCAGAGCACCAAAGGAGCCATAAGCAAAATAATCAGTGGTCTGTTTCACTTTTGTACTGAAGACCCTGCACACAGCTCTGACACCAACAGACTGCAGGGTCTTGGTCTAAAATGCATTTTAACTTTCCTGGTAGCTGTCAGAACACAACAAAGAGCCTTGATGGAAAGACAAGCATGTCTGAAAAAACCTCATATTGCCCAGGCTAGGTCATACTGTTTATATGGTGGGGCATGAGTCTGGAAAATGCAAGAGTGCCTTTAACTCAGCTTGGAGCTCGTAGGGCCTTGTCCCAGTGCTTGCTTTAAGCCGCAGCTGGAAGCATCAAGAGCATTGATGCTCACCCTGGGAGGCAAAACAACCCTCTCAGCTGAGCCTGGGTGGCTGTCAACTGTTCTGCCTTGAGACAAAGTACCTCTGATCTAATTCAGAGGCATAAAGAATGGGCCAAAGCTATGCCAAAATGGCATGGCTAATGCTTGGAGCTGCTGGTGAGGCAGTGACATTCTTTGCTCTATTTACCCTAAAAGCTGCTCCTGCCCAGACTGAAACATCCACCAAATTTCACAACCAACTGAACCAGCTGCTTCCCCCTGCAAACCCCTCTGTAAGGCCTCAGGTAATCCTGCACACATAGAAATCCCTTTGCTTTAGCAAACACATCAATCTCTCACTTTTGTTGCTACAGATTAAGTCTTAAAAGTACACTTGATATCTGGATTTTCTGGTTTATACAACAAAGTTCAATATATTGATATGAGCAGTAAGGCTTGTTTCCTTCGGGGTGCAATCAAAGCATGGGGATTTCCACAGCTCCAAGTGCACAGCCTTTGACTGCAGGTACAGAAGATGCTGTGGAAGCCCACAGGCAGCTGATGTCAGAATAGACTGAGACATCATGTTGGTGGCAGCGCTGGCCTGTGTGTTTTCACTTCTGAAAGTGATCCTGCATCCTGTGCTTTAACAAACTTCCTCCAGAATAGTTCTGGAAAGCAATTACACATCATTATGGTACCTGCCCTCATGCCCAGTTTCACAGGAAGCATTGCTTCTCCTTGTCTTATGAGTCTAATAAGGATCTGTGCTATCTCACAGAAAGGACAGAAATGGATTTGGAAAGCCAAAAGGCTTAAATGATCTTCTTCCCACACCTGTGCACCCAGAGGGTCAATGACATAGTGCCTAGGCTAACACAGACACTGAATTTGCTGAAGAACTGATAGGAAGTAAGTAACCAGCTCATCTGTTTAGCTGTTGAAGTAAATTGTCACTAAATTCCCAGGCACCCTCAGACTGTGGGGGTTTGAAAGACAGGAAGGAAACTAACACATTACGTAGAGGAGGGACACAAGAGAAGGACAGGAAGTCCTCACTAACAGAGAGTTAGGGGTAAAAAAAGGAACAAATGCCAAATATCCCTTCCTTCCAGGAGAGTTCCTCTTCTACTGAAATACAGAGCTGTCCCTGTCACCCACCATTTTGTTTGTGTTTGTTCAGTTGTGGAGCACTCTGGCTGGTGAAATGAAACACCTCGTCCCAGAAATGAGGCAGCTGCTGAAGTGACAGCACTGGCTTCACACAGTCATCAAGGCAAACGCCTAAGGACTGAGCTGCTCGACCTGCAATGGAAAACAATTTTGCTTTTTTTCTTCCCACTGGGCATAAGTCTTCCCTGTGTCTCTGTAGCGCTAGTGAAAGCAAATTTCACTGGAAACTGAATCTATTTACAAATATTTTGACAGATTGAGACAGTTTCTCAGGAAAAAATGATTAAATGTATGCAGATAAAATACAGTGTCATGTGAACAGCTGCTGCACAGACCCACAGCCTGTGAGGATGTAATTTTATTTATGCTTTTTAAAGGCTAAGTGGGTGTCCCTGTAAAACAGAAGCAAAGAGAACATTACTCCTGTTGGTAATAAATTAGAGAAAAATCTCAGATGATTAATCCTCCAAAATGTGCAGTCTTGACTATTTTTTTTTAACTTTATGGCAGAAAGATATACACAAAAAATTGTACCAACACTGCTCTTGTACACACTCATACATCCCATTCCATAGATCTCATTGGCAACTCCCTTTGAGGCTGTCTCAGTTCCTGACTGGAACAGGACATTATATGTGTGCCTCAATTCATCATTTCTGAAGTATCCTGCAAAGAGATTGCCATTAAAAGCCAGTGCAGTGAAATCAACTATCTTCCATCTAGAATATGACTTGCATCTTTGTGTCACATCTTATTTTTCTATTTCTAACATTATATTACCTAACTATATTGTTATTTTTCTGTAGGGACAGAGATCATGCTGTACCTGCTTCTCCTGTACCAATTACTGCTATTTTAAGACTGTGTAGAAATGTCTGCAAATAAACATTAGCTGGAAGTTCCTGATGCTTTCCCCTGACACTGTCATTGGAACATTATGACCATAAACCGCCTTGCCTATAGCAGTTATAATTGATTTTGTTTCAAATTTTGGACACCTGAGCAACGGAACACTCAAAGTGTTCCAAATACCAGGATCAGTCTATAAACAAAGGGCAACAAATTTCAGATGCAGCTGTTGCACTGAGTGACATGAACAGACAAACTGCTTCTTCAGAAATGCCAACACTTGCTATCACCTGTCTTGCCCAGCGCTATTTAGAACACTCACAATCTGCACAAGGCTGTGATCCTGACTGCAAATATACAGACACACTTCCTCACCTTTACAGAACTCGACATACATGTTTTGACACCCAAATTCACACACTCAATCCACCATTAGAAAACAAAACCTAAGTGGGGGAAAAATAATTCAAGGTGAGTTGCTCTCTGAGACCTCAAATAATCTTTTCATAGACTCAGACTGCAATACCCAGATAAAAACATGCCAGTTCAGCTGGATCTCCCCTTCAACAGAAAATGGAAGTGCAGAGTGCTCAGACTGTAGCCATGAAGCAGCCTTGGACAGTCAGAGCCACACTGCACGTGAGCTTCCCTCAGCAGGACACAAGCCTGGAACGGCAGAGCAAGCTCAGCAGGTTTGCTGGCTCCTGCCCAGTCCCAGTGAGCAGGGTAGATGATATTCTAGAGTCTCACAGTGCCAAAACAGCTCCTGATTTCAGACAATCAGCACTGTGGGATGCCTTCACTTCTAAACACAAGAAGCCCCACAGTACCCAGTATGAGGTCATAAAGAATTTAGAGGTGAAGGGGATACGCTCACCCAAAGGCTAACCTTGCAAGGATAACTTGAAATAATGCTGAGGGTTTTAAAGGGTGAACCATAGCAGAAAAGATGATGATAAAAATCATCTATAAATGCCCTATTCAAATGTACAAGATGTCTCTTACTGTTTATCATTCTTTGAGCACTTCCCTTGTCAAATTCTACATTGCGACTGATGAAAAAAAATATCCACAGTGTTTCATAATGACACTGCACAGCTACTTTAAGGCTGCTGATGAATAAGGAGGCCTTGAAAACCACTATGACCGTGCTGTTCTTTGTTTGCCACATCAGAAAACAAATGCCAAAACACTTCATTCAGGGTCTTCTATTCATCAACCCACTAAATAATGGCACTAGAAATAACACTGTGCTGAAAACCATTCTCAAGGCCAGTGCCAGCTTACTGGGGAGCTGCTGCTTGTGAACTGGTACCCCACCTGGCCACCATGCACTGCTCAGGTGACAGGGACTATTTGGTTCATATTTTCTTTTACTTTGAAAATCTGGTGAGCAATGGTTGAGCACGCATTTAAGCACTGGCCATCAACAGCTGGATTATTTGTATTGTTTGTCTTCTGAAATTGTGGTGCATTTGCTGACCACTGATTAAAAAGCATTTTTGGACAAGAGTTAAAAGACAGAAAAAACCTACATATTCACACAGGATGATAGGAAAACCTGTCACATCACAGAAAAGAGAACAAAGGCAACAACAACTACCTGCATACCTTGGGAAGCTGACACCACACCAGAAGATACTGGAGTTTGCCAGGACTGATAATGGGGCTCTGGAACTGTCAGAGCTCTGTGAATCACAAAGCAGAGTTCACCATCTGGTCACTTGAGAGAAATATACTGCAACCTCTAACCTTGAACTAACAGTTTCAATTTAATTTTAAAAAGAAAACTTTCTTAACTGTAGGATTTTTTTTTTTTTTTTGCATCACTTTGTTTAGAAATAATAAGCAGGTGCATTTACCACAAAATTTCTTCATGATAAAATGCATTCCAACTTAATGAAGAAGCTTATACTACTGTTAATTAAGATGAATAGTTTCAGGAGATTCTGAGAAAAATAACGCCTTTACTCATAAAACTTGATGACAAAATCTGATCTGTTAGAGAGAAAAGTGATTACTCTAATGCATTGTAATGCTTGATACATAGTCTCACAGCTCTCCCCTGCTGTGTTTTGTATAAACTATGAAGTCAACAAAGCACTGATAAAGAAACAAATTAAAGGCAGGATTCACATGATTCATATTTCAATAGAGAGGAATTAAAATAGATAATGGCTCCCAAAAACAGAAATCAAAATCAGCATTTCTTGTAGTATTTCATCCCTGACCCCATTAGAACTTTGTGATACTGCGGGTCTATCCTCTCTTTAATTAGTACATACATTAACTGTTAAGTCACCCAACTTCAATTTATGATTAACGTCTACAACATAAAAACTTGGTACTGTATTTTAAAAACATGACACCCCTGGTATAAACTGTTTGATAAATGTTTGAGAATCTCTACCATTTATCAGAAATCTGCATCCTTAGCAAGCCTGAACTGTCATCCTCAGGCTCCTCCTCATCTGATGAAATAGCAAAGCAATCTCATTGCAAATTTCCTTCAATGGACTATTTTCATCTGCATCCTTCCAAACTCACCTCTCCAAATTTAAAGAAGCAGAGAAACTGAAGAACTGCTCAAAGGAGTAGATGAAAAGCAGAATGTGCCCACATTACCAGTGCAACACACTAACAGGAGTCACATCTGTAGCCCTTTGTTTCTGGTAACACAATGGACCTGCCCTGCTGACAGCAGCAGCACGTTGCCAAAGCTGCAGTGGCACCACCAACCTTCAGTGGGACACAAAAGCACAAACCCATCTCCTGTGAGAGACCTTGACGGTGCTGCCCAGGAGCCCAGGCTTTGAGTACCGTGAGGAACAGCTTGCTGCTTTTCTATACAACCCAAATATTCAGGGCTACCAGCTGCTGATAAGCATTTGCCAAAGAACATCCCCTTCATTATTTAGGCAAGATACTGGAAATGCTACAGTAAAATTTTCAAGGGTCTTCCTGAGCTGACTCCTGCTAATTATGGCCAAATATATTTAAAAAGTCATCATTGTGTTTAAACATATAATTTCTGATACAGAACCCCGAGCCTAGTTGTACCTTTCATTTCTCCCATGGTCAGGATAACACAACATGATACACTTAGTTCACTGTATGTGCATCCATGGCTTGAGGATTCTTCTGAATATATTCTGCATTGCATAGCTGGGCACAAAAAAGAACAATTGTTCTAAATGTGCTCTCCCACTCCAAGGTAAACAATAAAAACTGATTTTAGTAACTATTTGTACTGTTATACCAGTCGAGTATATGCCCTGTGTTAGGCAAATGAGCTGCCCCAGGGTATTATCTTCATGGACTGTTTGCAATTCTGTAAAGCTCTCATCATATCTACTCACTAAAATAATTTGGGATATTGAATATCAAAAAAGGCTCTGCAATGCAAACAAGTCAGTCTCCACTGTGCAGCTTTTATAGTTTGACAGCTACGAGAGCACTTAAAGGAATTAAGCTGAGCATGAGCAGGTGCTCTGTCTTTGCCCTATGTGCTGAGTACTGACTATGAGGTGTCCACATGATCTTGGGATAAAACACAAAAACCTGAAACTCTTACAGGCAACCAGCAACTGGAGACAGCAGCTTTGATGTGTAATTATTTCAATTGTAAAGGAAAAGACAAACCTTACGTAAAGGCACAGTGATGTCACTTTGGTGACACAGGCATTTCTTTTCCTCACTCTATATCTTTTCCTGGACCTTTCAGACTAATTTCTAAAAAATAATAAATTAATCTAAAATAATGTCAAAGTCACCTTCCCCTGCTCGCCCCATCTCTTTCATGCAGTGAAGTCCTAAAATTAGCCAAATGAAAAATTGCTGTCAGAAAATTGAAGGAACCAGGTGTAGAGCTGGGGCAGCCTGCTGCAGGTCCTGGAGATTGCTCTGGCTCTCCTGCCAGGACTCCCTGGTGACAGCAGCAGTCTTACAGTCTGTAGGAACTGAACTGAGAGCTTGGCTGGGGACAGCAAAATGAATACTTCAGTCCAACACTGCTGAGAAAGCGAGGTGGATGACTTCTTTCCAAATATGTTCCCTGTCCCAGGCTGCCCACAGCGGAGAGTCCACACTCCTGTTCACTAAGTAAGTATATAGCCCTCCCAAACAGCACACAGCACCTCCATCCCAATCTTCTGATGGAAAGGGACAGAAAATATGGAAAACTATCATTTAGCTGGAGCCTCGTTTCCTCTCTTCTCAAGGCTTGTCAGTGACTTTAATGGCCAGCTAAAGACAATTGTGCTTCTGGGAAAACCTGTGGTAATACATATAAGCAGGAGATGGCATTTGGAATCTGCAGCACTTCAAATCCTGGAAAATAGACACCGAATCCAAAAAGTAACTGCAACACTTTTAGAGTCAATGTTCAAGTGCCAAATGAGGAATAATGGATTATTTCTCTGCAATATCTCTTTTCCAGATACAAAGAGGGCTCTACAAGTTTCTCTCTGAAGAATGATTTATTTCGTGCAGAAAAAGAATCCCTCATTGCTCCCATGAATCACATTGTCTAGAATCACAGAGAAAAGGAAACCAACTCTTTAATAAAAAAAAAAAAAAAAGATTTCTGATAATTGGAATATGTAGGTGGTTGGTACAAAAAGCCACTCAAGAAATTAAGTTAACAGATGACCAAATCGAGTAGGGGGGTACAATGGCACACTGGTGTGCTAATATTTAACTCCTGAAAGGCAAATCTTGAATTTCTACAAGATATTCTACCCTGTGCATTCTTCCTGAAGAAAATAGACACTTGCCAGCATCTATGTGTAGAGGTAACCTTCTGCCTCCCCGTGGGGATGGTGCTGCAGGAGGGAAGCAGCCAGCTCTGTTGATGGGGTAGAAAGAAGAGCTACTACCCCCACAGCCCAGACCTCTGTGTGCAAGTCTATTTCTGGTTCAGAATCCTTTACCCTGCAGATGATAAAGAACAGAGTAGCAAAAGATAAAGAACTTACATGTGGCAACAAACAAAAATACACAAGGACTCTGTACCCAATACGCAGGTCGGAATCTAACTCTGCCCAAAGTTCAGCAACATTCAGCTCTAGGGTTTTCTTCAAGGCCAAATCTGAGAACAAGAGAGAAATAAAGATCTCATTATGTGTGTCCATTGCATGGAAAAACCTCTTCAACACACCATGTGAAATGCTTTGTATTTTAGAAATCTATCAACCAGATCTAGTGCACATTGAAGTTAACAGAAAGCTTCCCACAGGCTTTACTGGGCTTTGGTTTAGGTTACATGTTTTAATTCTTTTTTCCTTACAACAGAGAAGCACAGTAAATTATAGAGGTTCTCCTTGCTCTGTTCCCCTCCAGGCTACAGGCAGCATGCACAGAAGCTTCTCTCCATCTTCTTCCATGTTCATCTTTGATGAGGGCTCCATTAAACTCTCCCAGTTGTTACTGCTCAGAAGGATTTAATGACTGGTGTTCAACCCTGATAGCACTTAATAATAGCATTTACATAAGGAATTTATGCTAAAATTGTTTTATGGCTAGCATGAGAATGTAGGAGCAATAATAATAATAAACCAGACACAATGTCTTTTTGAATTCAAACTCTAAGGCAGACATCACTACTCTTAAAAGTTAAGACAAGTGAAAATAAAATCTTGAATCATAATCTCTCATAATATCATTTTCACAATTACAATTCAGAGGGAAAAAAAGCATTTCCTGTGCTTATTGGTAGAGAGATTATAAAACCATAAATGTGCTGTTTAAATTTTTTGTACATTTTAGTGAATACCAGAAGAAATCGATACAAGCGTGTACATACAATCGATACAAGTGTTCTGTTATCAAACCTCAACCTTTCCAAACTTCTGTGTAACACCCTGGGGGCCATGACTCCTGATTGTAAGTAATCAAGCATTTTAAAAGGCCAAAGACCAAAACTTCAGTGATTAAATACCTTACTTAGCCCTGGGAGAAGCATTCAACATATGCTTGTTCAGTGGCATTTTACATTAATTTTATGTCATCACAGCCATAGCATGTTTTATCACTTTTAAGCAGCATCCTCTAACGTACACAACTGCCAGACAGAAACCCTGAAAACAAGAACTGATATTTGCTGGGAGGAGACATCAAGGAGATCATTTGCTGTTTTACAGTGCAGTAGATGGATGACCAATGAAAACATCCATCCCAAGGCAGTTTTCTTCTTTTACTACTGAAAGGTTCCATCGCCTTGGATAAAGTACTCAGTTAAAAAAAGATGCAGTCAGGCCTTCATGATTCATTAAACAAGGTTTGGGGTTTTCTTGCTTGTTGTTTTTTGTTTTTTTAAAAAACACATTTGAGCATTACCAGGTTTCTAAGACAGAGAAAATAAAAGTTTGTTTCTGAGTCATATTTTCAGGGAAGAAGCAGAGAAAGTTCCTTTGTTTTCTTATGGTCAGAAAGTTTAGTATGATTAAAACATAAAAGCAAGCTTCAAGCAGTCCCATAAAGCATGTCCAGTCTCATCAGCATTAGAAACATCGCTCAAATCAAATGTATTTAAGCATCCTCATGCAACTCCTTCCAGCCCATCTCTCAGTGATGTCCCCAGCATCATGGGACATACTACCAGCTCTGTTCCATGTTTTGACCATTTTCAAAAACCTCTTGCCAACCCTCCCTTGCTTAAAATTCATCTCTACCCAACTGCTCAACCAAATGCTGCCTTACCTCTCCTGCTCCATCTCATCTGCAAATGTCCCCATCTTTTTCTGCCTGCTCAGGGCTGTTGCCACAGCTGTTCAGCCAGCCAGGGAGCAGCGCCGCTGAATTTTGCAGAAGAGCAAGTGCAGCCCCTCACTTTGTTAAGAGACCCTTTGCATTATTTGTTCCACCTTCACTCCTGGATTTCTAAATGGGAGAGAGGAATTAGGCAAGAAGGCAGGCAGATGCCTGTGTAAAAAACCCTTTCTTATAAATAAATCTTCCAGATTTTAGTTTACAAAATAGATTAATAATACAACTCCTAGACAGAATTCAGAGAAATTTTGTACAATGCTTTACAAAACTAAGGTAGTTAATCCTGTAGCATATAAAAACAGCCTCAGTATTAGTGCATTACTCTCACCATGGCAATAGGAAGATGATTTTTTTTTATTTTGAACATATTAAATTCCCATAAATGTGGACTACCACACTCCCTAGTCAGTGGCAAGATTTATGCCTCTAAACATTGGAGCATCTTCGAGGTACTTAAGGATTTATTCACAGGCTGCCACGATGAGGCAGTAGTAAGTTGTGGTGAATTCAGCATTTACAGCACAAATGATGCTGCTGAAGTGCTAATTAGTGCTAATTTGACTTGGCCCATTTTGGACCTCTGACACTCACAGCTCTTCAAAAGCAAGCAGGTCTGGCATATGCTCATCTAAGGAAAAATTCTACCCATTTCCCTATCTGTTATGATATTTCTAAGGCAAAACATTAAGAAATTTAAAATATCTGTGTTTTCCTAAGTAGTAGCCCAGGTTGGGTGCTGCTACAGATTGATTTCTAGAAGAGAATGTTATTAATATATTTGGCTTAATTGGGACTGTCAAAAGTATTAGACCAAAGCTAGAAAGAAAACATGTCACTGAGTATAGATTTTAGTGTTGAGTTAAATACTTGCTCAGAAGTTAATAAAGAAAATAACTTTTTTTTTCTCTTCAGATAAGCAAAAGCTGTTTCGAAAAGAAAGGGTCATGAAGAGAGAAGCCAGTTTTTCTGCTTTCATCCTCTGCCTTTGGGCCCTGATAACTGTACTTGCCTCCCCCCATTCTCACTAGATGAATCGGGCTAGTGAAGAAAAACAGCTTAGAGATGCAGTAGGTTCATCCTTTGAGAAACCTGATGCAGTAAATTGTCTTGATCAGGAATATTTTTTTCTACTAAGATGAGCTACATATTTTGGTTGCTTGAAAAAGGGGACTTTGAAGCCTCACTCTGCCTCCAAATACTTGTCATTTGACCCAGAAGGCAATAAGTGAAAAATTCTGAACAAATAACTCAAAAAAGCTGACATACTTTTCCAGGCAGCAAAGCTTTCGTGTGCTAACAAAAGGCTTGATTCTCTCTGCTTTTGATCTCTGCAGAATGACAGGCCAACAAAAGCACGACTTGGTGATCGACAGTGTAGCAGAATGAGGCCAACAGAGTCAATACTCAAAAGAAGAGAGAGTAACTACTCCAGTGACTTCTCAGGTGGATGAAACACTGGACACTGAACATTTTCTAAAAATTATAATTTAATAATAGTTTTAAAAATGCACTTAAATACTTTGAAGACCTAAGTAACAAAAAACACCTAAATAATCCTGTTTAACGTTTGATGCAGTGAATTTGTGCCTTAGGTCTCCACTATAACAAAAGGAATAGGAAAAATATTAGATAATTTCTGATAGCTGCTCATTTGATCAAACTAATGGCACTAAAAATGAGTGGATCCAGCATCTTCATGGGGCAGTGGGAAGTGATGGCAGGCAGGAAACAGAAAAAAAAAAAAAAAATCACAGGATGATGCATTGCAACTTCTAATATATGATAAGCAGGAAATATTTTTTTGTTGATTAAAAACCTCCAGATCATGGAGTTGAGAAGACGCAATAAATATACACTGAATTGAAGCAGAAATCATTCAAAAGACTATGGAAAAAAAATAGCATTAGGAATTATGTAAAGCTCTTATCCCATTTTTTACTGCTATACCTACCAGAAAATTAAAAGAAAACAAACAGAAAAATGAATCCCCAAAACTATGAAAGATGCAACAAGAAGTGGTGTTGTGAATAGATCCTAAAAGATCATTACATGGACATGTTAATCCAGCTCCCTATGGCTTTTACATTTAAACACTGCTTACATGGAGTTGAAGCCTGCATTCACAGGTAAACAAAGCACCAGCCACCCTTTGTCAAACCTCAGCAGAGATCATCCCAGGCCTGCAGGGAAGGGGAACAAACAGGGCAGGACCCAACAGTCTCTTTTCTCTTGAATGTTACAAAGATTATTTATGCAATAGATGGGAGCTGGACAAAGACATCTGATAACATAGCTGAGAAAATGCATGAATATAAATCTAGCAGCATGCATTTACTTGAATTTTATTCTCTCCCTCCTTCCTATATTAACGTTGAATTCTCTCACTTTTTTAATGAGAACTGTAAAAACAGTGATAGAGGAAGGATCATTTTTACATATACACAGACATACTGGTGATAATGTCTGGGAAAATACAATGATCTTCTAAGTTTTTCTTAGTGGCTTTTTACATTTTTGTTTACTCAGACAACCAGTCCCTCCTAATGCCTTACAAAGTAAAGACACACAGCCTGGAAACTCTTCTTTGCTGGGGAAAGGCACTTCAGTCATTCACCTTGTTTCACTCTATTACAGATTTCTCAATTCCTGTACTTTCTATTTCCATGGCATAATTATACCTATAGAGTTCTCTGATAGCAGCATGGGTAGAGTTTATACAAAATACTGTCCTTTCTCTCTGGTTTCTGAAGGATGAAGGACCCCATTTTAGTGACTCCAAAATCAATCCAATCTCCTCAAAAAGCAGACAAATACTGCAAAGCCGAAAGTTATAGAAGAAAAAGCAGGTTGCCACCTGACTTTCAGTGACCACAGAAGATTGCTAAACTAATTTTCTTAATGTATTTGATGAGAAGCAAGTATTTGAAGCTCTGATTTTAAGTTTGCAGATTTGAGGGTTCAGTTGCAGCAATGACTGTTAACACAGGCAGACGAGCAGCAGGAAAGGCAAAGTACTTGAGAAGACTTTTACAAAACAACACCCATCACCATCTACTGTTAATTCTGCTAAACACATGTTGGCCTTAGAGTCGTCCTGTACAAAGCAGCATTTCTGGGACTTGTGTAGGAAAAGTGGCTTTAACTTGCAAAATTCCTGTTACGACTTAGGGACAGTCTCTTCATCCCTCTCAGCACCAGGGGGCTCCTGCCAGTGAGAAACTGGAGCCCACTGACTTCTCGGGAAAAACACTTCCAACGTGTTCTGTGCACAGGGCCTGGGCTGCTGTTTGTGTCTGCACGGCAGGAGAGGCACTCTGAGATCAGGGCTGAGCTCTGAACACTGGCCCAAAATTCTCATCATTAGCTAAATTCACTCACTGTGAACTACTGCAATGAGCAAAGCCTTTCTGTGCACACCTGAACAAATTCTCTTTCATTTCAAATTGGACAGTTCAGCAAAACGTCATTTTTAATTAAGACTAAAACTTTAATTGATAAATACCTTGCATTTACAATGTCAGACAAATTTATGGTGCTGCTGATTGTAGTGACATGTTCTCAATCCCCTTTCTGCTTTTCACTGGTATCTTTTCCCCACCAATGCCGTGTGTTTGGCAGGTAACACCTGTTTCTAACCCTGCTGATGGAAACTGCAGGGCTGCTGCATGGGAGCACCACGCACACAAATGCTGACAACACTGAGTGCAGAGGGAGTTGAGTGTTGGTCGTCAAAGATGATTAAGAACTGTGTGCAACTTAATTCAGGCAGATCATATAATGCTCTAAAAATGCCTCAATAGATAACTAAGCTTTAGAATGGGCTGATAAGTGGACATTATTCATAAAGAAAAATAACTGGAGATATTGGAGATATTTTGTTAAAGTAATTTTGAATAAGGACAATTAACCATGAGGATAAATTTTTTAAAGCAGAAGCAGCCCAGACAACTCTCAGATCTAGCGTGCAGCAATCCATTTGCATACATAACTAACAATTTTCATGCACAATTACCTTATTATTCAAAATATATTTATGATTGCTATACATTTAAGGTGAAATTGAATACTCAGACTTTGCATGGTCTAAAGCTATTAAATAGTAGTTTGCTGAGGTGTTCAGGGATACATTTCTTAATCGATGAATTTTACTAGAATCAAGTATTACCCTTTGTTGATGCAGCTCCAGGTTGATCAGCCATGGAAAAGTGTTACTTGTAGTACAGATTAAATGGTATTTCTAGAGATGAGAAACCTTGGCACTGTTTCAAATGGGTTTTTATTTTAAAAGTTACATTTTTAATTCTTTTTGTGCGCAAGTGGGTTTTCTCTCAAAATATTAAATAAGCATAATGATGCTTTTGGTCTCTATTGCTACAGTAAACCCATGGCTGAAAAATTTCACTGACCTGTTCAAAATGTGAATTTTGCTTTCATAAGTATTAAAGAACTAGTTTTTAACAGGTCTACAACTGAATTGGCTGCCAAAAAAAAAGCTTTCTAGGGCAAAATATATTCAGAATTTCCAGTATTCAACACATGCATCAAAGAGGTTTCCCTAAAATCATCTGTGCATTTCAGCACCAGGACACCAGCAGCACAGGCTGGGGGCCAGACTTACCAACACTGTGGAAAAAATGTGGCTCTTAACACAATAAAAATATTGTTAAATAATTTTAAGCTAAACATCTTGTGCTTGGATTTTTAAACAGCTCAGAGTGTGTGTCAGATGGGGGATAATCCATAGTGATACAGTTAAAGTGCAGTTTCAGGATAGCCTGCCTCCACATCTCTCTCCATTAGAGAAACTTTTCTCTTAAGCTGTCCCCTCTGCTTCTCAAAAGCCTTTGAAGAAAGAAAACTAAAAGTTCTTGACAGTGCTATTAAGGCAAGTAACTTGTGCTTCCCACTCCCTTCTCCTCCTGCCAGTAGCCTGACTCACCTCAGGATATAGATATACACACAGGGAGAAGGTTTAGGGCCTTCTCCAAGTACCTCCAGCCACATCCTCACAGATGTGTCCATCTGACCTTCATGGCTGACATGACTTCCAGGTCTGTCCACGGTCTGATGTAAAACGAAGCAGGAGCAAGAGCTGTGTTAGTGAAGTCTTAAACCAGTCCCAGCACAATCAGTTGAGAGAGCAGAGTATTAAACTGGGCAAGCTGACCATGGCTCACAGTTTCTGCAAGCCTGGATAAGTCATAGGCAGATTTTAGTTAAGCAGGACTGGGTTCAAGAGACCTTTTAGACTTACCTATACACAAGTGATATATCTTACCTTTACAACATGGTAAAGAAGGATTCCTCATTTGACACATGGGAAGGAAAGTACAGCCAAATTCAAAGATGGATCCAGGTGACATGGGAAACCTCTGGGAAAGCTCTCATTCAGCCTTTTAGCAGTCACTTCAGTTGACTGCAGTGCCTCCTTGCTCTTCCAAGTATTTACAAACTGCTCTCTAGTAGTGCAAGCAGTACCACATATTTCTTCAAAACCAGCAGTAGAGACTAAGGTGAAAGCTGTTGATAATTTCTCTTTATACTATTTCTTGCCTGGAAAAAGGAACTTGAAGACTGATGGCAGCACCCTTCCACTGCAGAGAGGGTCCTGTCTACTGTTGCCAGGCTCAAGGGAAACCCAAACCATTCGCATCTCAGAGTATGCACACACTGTTCAGTCACTAATTCTGAGAGCAGCTGTGGTATGGATGCCCAGTGAAAGAGTTAACTGCGAAACCTCCCTGTCTTCAGAGAGTACTTCACTGCAGTAACACATTACACCAACTCCATTTTGAAGCCAAAGTTTAATCTGTCCATAACTTTGACAATAAACCTGATTCATGAATTTGCATGAACATGTCTTGGTATGGTCAATTTATATTTACATCATAAGACTACTTATTTAAAGAAAAAAGAGTGGTGGATTTTGATGAGAGTTTGGAGATGTTGCTTCGGAGCCAAGAAGGGCTAGCACCAAGGGTACAGACAGTACTGGTACTGTGTGGAAGGCTGTATTCAGTCATGAATTTTGATTTGTTTCCCTGCTCTCATCTGTTGAGCAGATGCCTCAGACATCATCCACTACCTCCCTCCTTTCCTTGTTCATCTATTTGGATTGCAGACTCATGAAGCAAAATCTTTTATCCAAGGGCAGTATAACACCTTTCACAACACAAACCTATTATCTGAAACCTCAAGACCCACCTCAGGTATACAAAAACGTACAGGAGTGAATCTGCTTGGCATATGGCTGAATGGATTACTGAATGTTCGAAGAATTAAATGCCAAAGGCTTTAAATATCATCAGTTAATGAAGGAAACTCCTCCTCTCCAAAAGTCATGTATAAAGTAACACATGAAATAGCCCTCACCTCATTAGAAGAATTCTCATTTAGCTGCCACAGGACTGTGCATCTTTGAAAGCTTAAATGGCTTTTTTCCCCATGAATTCAGAGAACTTTCTTTTAGCTCCAAGTGTAATTTTAAATAATTACACATGAATAAATAAATGAAAATCAAAGAAACTGTCTCTGCTTAGAAAACCAGCTTAATTTGGCATGCTCTGCTGCACACTTCTAAATGCTCAGAATCTTTCAGGCCTTGCTTAAAACAAATGCCTCCACACTATGCAAGTAATCTTTATAAAAAAATATTAAATTAAATTTGGCACTAAGTGAGGTGTGAAATTCTTAAGTTGTCTCCAGAAAAAGGAGTCATTGGGTTCAGATAGGGACTGCCATCCTTGTTGCCTCCAAGCACGTGTTTATTCAGAAAGTAAAATTCACCAACATCAAGGTAGGTGCACAGTAAGTGTTGTCACAAGTTCCCCTTGCCCCCTGCAAGAGTCACAGTATACTTTTTGAACTGTGCTTATGAGCTCCACTCATTGCATGGCTCACACTGATTCAGCTGAACTATTACTGCTTGTCCCCTTCCTGGAGCAGGCTGCTCTCCACAATGCCTCTGCTGACTTTTGCTTTGTGGATCTCCCACAACCTGCTGAGCCATTTACATTGCCTGCTCTGGAAACAGAAAGTGTCAGATTTTACTGATCACTCCACCCAGTTCCTTTCTGTAGCTACCAATGGACTTTCTGTAACTGGGCAGCCGCTGTGTCCTAACCAGGATAATTTATGCAGGGGACCTCAGCTCTGCAAAGTCTTTCCTCCCAGCAGCCTGAGCCTGCTGAACAAAGGAACAAGTGTTGAGTCCTGCAGACTCACTTGCTCAGTTTTCCCCTCTGGAAGGCTGTTTCACAGGTGTTCAGTATGACTATGATGCCAATTCTTCAGAACAAAACCAAAACACAAAAGAGCTCAACCAAACCCCAAAACAAATATTCCCCAAAAAATACCCACAGAAGGAAAGGGAAAGAAGTCTAATTTATATAACAGCACACAATTTCTTCCAACTATAAATGTGCAGAGCCTGATTTTGCCTGAAATCAAGTACTTTTAAAATATGTTATAAAAATGGAAGTAATTAGCAGTTATCAGTTATCAAATCTATCTAAACATTAGAAATTTTGAACTTTGAAACATAATAAACATACATTTGGAATGGAGCCATGAAGAGCTCAGAAGTTTTAAAGTTCTACCACTTTCAGGACAGTACTTTCAGAGCAGTCTGAACTGCATTGATTAACATTTCAGACCCACGTGAGCCTCCCTGGAGTCCATGGAATCAGCTCTCCGTCTGTACAGGGTTTTCTACTTACAGGAACTCAGGATCTGAGGACCAGACGCTGCATTGGCATGTCCACTTCATTTCAGGAGGAGTCTGACAGTGTGGTATCACTTAAATAATGAAGCACACATCTGGCAGGAGATTGCTGAGGTTGGCTAAGTTTGTACAAGGTCAATTCATCCTCTAAGCTTCTGTATGCTACAAATGAAGTAAGAAGTTTACATGGCAATCAGCAGAATCCATCTGTTGATCTCAGGGTTTGTTTGCCAAGTAGCATGCCTTTCTTTGTAAATCAGTTTTGGTTGTATAAAAATAGGAGGGAATGGTATTATATTGCTTTGAGACATTTTCTGGAGCTTTCCAGTTTCTAATGCATACATATTCAAAAACATGATGCTTTTTCTTTTGTAAGGAAGTAGAAAACTACAATTCACCACACATGGCAAATGAAAAGTGTATATATCTCTTCACAGACTTACCTTACTACCCTGCTTTGCAAGTAATTGGCTAGTCTTAACAAAAGATGGATAATCCTTGAAGTAAGTGGAAATAATACAGGATCAGGCTTTGAAAAATGTGTTTAGTTAGTGATTCCACTAATTTTCACAGAAGAACAATACATGCTCAATATGAAATGTGAAATTCAGTATCCTAACATGCTGTTATTAACTTGCTTTACAGAACAGGCATTAGTTCTGATAAAAAGTTTCATTTAGAAATTCTTCCTATGTTAAAAGAAATAGCTGACATTTTTATAAATTCAGTGAAACACAGAAATGAGACAAACATAATGAAAAATTACTTTTATCATTCAGTAGTCCACAACACTAAAAAAACCAACTTTGTGAGTAAGGGTTGTAGGTTAATGTTCAGATCTCGATGATTTTTCTCATTGTAACAATTACATAAAGTAGCCTTTCTCCAGAGGTCATGGAAATCAGCTACCTTCAGTCCAATTCAGTGCTCTTACTACAAGCAACCTTTTCATATGAGTCTCTGGTATTTATAAAAAACTCCTCAAATATTTTTTGCAGGGTTGCTTATTCTCCATAATCTGAAGGTACTAACTTCAACGTTGTTGCTGTTGCTTTTTAATTTGTTGTTGTTGATTTAATGTTGTTGTGGCTTTTTTAATGTCTCCATTTGGCAAGCATTGATTTCTCATCAATGCTCCTGTCAGAGCCTGGCCCAGCTGCTGTATCTCACAGTGACAGAGAAGAGCCCACCCTCTCATGGGTGCAGACACAGACACTGATCAGCAAGATCACAACTCAGTCTCTCTCTGACCCTCTCCTCCTGACATCTTGTTCTTCTTGGAAGGGACAATGTAAAGTAGATACCAAGGGAAAGGAGCAGAAAACACCGTCAGAACTCTCCTTCTGATGGCCCACCACTGCCATGCCAGCAAACATCAGGGCTCCATAACTGAGCTTGTGTGACTGGGGCTGACTCCTTCCACAGAGCAACTCAAGAGCTTCAGCCACCACAAGTGATGCTTTCTGGTCTTGCTGTTTCTTGGTGTCTTTTTCCTGGGCTTTTGTCCTGAAGTGACTGAAAATCTAGAGGAGAATCTTAGCAGAGAAATCTGAAAAAAGGTAAATATTTTCCTTTTGTGGCTTTCTGCACTGGTCTCAGTTTTATATTGCCATCCTGTGAGAAAGGTTGGTCTGCTCTCCACCCAGGATACTGTAATAGGCACTTCAACTCTGTAAATAATGGATAATTCGAACTAAACCACTACACTTCCCATTAAAACAATGGCCTTTTCAATGAGCTGCCTTTTTAAAAGTAATCTTAGTTTTATGACCCAGCTTTTTAATAAAAGGAGAAAGTGCCTCTGATGACCATAGAAAATTCTTATATGTTGGCACCAGTCCATAATAATGCCAAAGTAACATCCCAGCACCCAAATACAATTTTAAGTATCTTTCATCCATTCTGTGCTGGTTTGTTTACCCCAGAGAATGCACAGAGAGCCAATAAAAATGTTTTTTTCCTGGGGGGCTCAAGAGCTTCCCACATGCCTTATCACCAAAAAGATGTTACTTCTGCAACACGTTACCATGGAGAGGAGCCACTTCATGCTTTGCTCACGTTGCACGTCTTCCCTTTGTTTTTCTGCCTTGAAAACAAGGACACTACATTCTTTTATATGTGGAAAGTACCAAGCACATTCATTTTAGCAATATTTCTGTTTATTTTCTTTTCTGTTCACAGCAGCAAAGGAGATGTACTGTGAGATCAGTTTGTGCTATTATCTGATTTCTTTCTTTCCTCTAACTTGGTCATTCACTATTATTTTCTTTTCTTAATAGATAGACAGCTTCTCCTGGCAAGATTGTTGACAGGTCCATTTCCTCTGATGTCTTTCTTCATAGAAAAACTTCTACTTGGATGGGGAAAAACAGATACTAGTCCTTTTTAAAAGAGGTGTCCAAATCTGGAGATCCATGCACTGACCCTACACTGCAACAGAAGCCCAGCAGCATTCCGGAGGCACAAAGACATCCTATAGCCTTGCAGCCTTGGGGACTCAACTTTTCTGACAGGAGTCTGGAAGAAACTTTACTTTAGCAATGACTATCCTAGAATCATCCTTAGCTTAGGTATTTTGTATTGGCTTCTCCATGGTGCAACCAGGGACCTGAAACTGAAAAATCGGGGATTTTGACAGGTGTTTTATCTTTTTGGGCTTCTGGATAGTGACTAACAACCCTTGAGTGCCCTGTCCATGTGTTCAGTCAGCACATACAAATCCCTGGGACAAGGTCTCAGCTCTGCAGAGTTACATGCCAACAGCCACAAGGTGACACGCAGAGCAAAACAAATTTGTCCTGTCTGTGGCAGCACCAGAAAACTCAGCAGTGCCGTGAGGACAAAGGAGGACATGTGGGCTTTACACAGACACCAAGGGACTGGACCTCTACTCAACACCTTCACCTTCTGTGCCTGGCCTGCAGCTCACAGCTCATCTGTTTTGCTGGAGACTGGGCAGTCAGAGCTGTAAGACTGGGAAAAAACAGCAGAAGGGGTTATCAGGGTGATCGAGGGGCCCAGACCCTGCATGATGGGAATGTGGGCTGAATGGCTGCTGCCACCACAGAGGCACCAGCCAGTCTTATTATTCCACCTAATGCCTGAAAAAGAAAAGCTGGTTGCTTTTACTTTGAAACGCTTCACTTTGGGAAAAGTTAATTTTGCACTGAAGCACAAAACGTGCACACCAGCTGGTCATGGCAAAAGGCACATTGGAGGTAACACTATTTTTTTCCTGAATTAGACCTAACTGCAAGGAGGAAAACCATGATTAAGCTCTATCAAGAGAATAAGCCCCAGTTTGCCTTGGTGTCAGGTGAGATCCAGCCGAGGATCTCTCACACATAGTGTGGGTGTGGGTGTGGGTGTGATTAGTCCAAGCATCTCTTCCCATATTGGATCCTGCTACCCACAAATTTGAGAAGTGAGAAGATAGAGGCTGAGTATCCTGCACTTTCAGCCTGTGCAAGCCAGGAGCAGGACCCAGGCATCCTTGCAGCCAGGCAGAGCACTTCACTACTGGAGAAAGTAGCAGGTTAATATTGCCAAACATGATCACGTAGGAGCACTTATGTTTGGCAATCTCTAACAATAATTTTAAAATATTCTCTTCAGTATCATCACTGAATTCAAACAGTATTTTTTCTTTTAATCTACTGTCATTCTCCTTTCTAGCTCTAATTATCTGGACTGCATCCACACCATGAAGCAGAATTGTGACAAGAAAGCAATCACCCCAGAGATTTCTCAGAAATTTGCTTTCTAATTGGGCTGAAAATGCCTCAGCTTCCTGCATTTCATTTTGCACAGATTTTCTATGATCACAATCCATGAAATGCAGAAATGCAATATCATGGTTATTTGTGTTGTCACACCACAGGACCTTATGGTGGTAGGTGCTGTACATAAATTTAGGTAAAAAAACCAGCTCCTGTGCAATAGAATTTAATACTTGAGGGTAAAATTAAGAAGAATAAAATATTAGTGAAAGAGGTGAAGAAAATAACCTTGAAATGAGTAGGTGTTGCACTGCAACCATGACTGTAATTCTATTAAAAAAAAAAAAAACCCCACATTGTTTTGGTGAATATCTGGAACATTCCAGACTTATTTACAGACATGTCATTTATGTTGTGTAATCTCTCTCTCCCTTATTTACTCGTGGTAAAATGGAAATAATACCTACTACACCTTCCTGCTGAAGCATGATTAAATATTCACAGTGCTTTGCCATCACTTGCTTGACAACATGGCTGGGAATTACCATTGCTAAAGACACACTGTGTTACGTGTAGAGCTGATACAGTATTGACTAAGCTCATCTTTTCTGTTTTTAAAGTTTTAACTAAGCAATGCTTAATGAAATTTGCCAGCCTAACTGCTCCTGTTGTCTCTGCTGGTAATGCAAAAGCAAACGGCTGTAAGTACGGTACCCTGAAGGCAGACATTAGGAGTTTCTCTGTTGAATCCAGCAGAGAAGTTTCTTGCATCTCCGTTGAATGCCATCACGCTGTGATTAGTTAATCATTAAGTACATAGTGCTTTTAATTAACTGCCAACTCTGCTTGGGCATCTGTTCTGAAAATCACATCCGATCATGCTTTTCCCAGTCTGTGGCTATGGAGCTCTTCAATAATACAGTTGTTGCTCCATTCTCCAGCTCTCTCTGCTACGAGACAGCTCAAGTCCAGAGTATCCAACATGAAATGAAATATAAATGAACTATCCTTGCAAGGGAATAAAAGTAAATGGGAGTTAAAAAAAATTATTTGCCTCAGTAGGTAATAAATGCCAATATTAAAAAGCAGATCAGTCCAATTACCATTTTTTTTCTTGAAGAAAGAAGAGGCAGTAACAGCATTTTTTCTTTTCAGTGTCATCACAGAATTTTAACAAATATCCATTTAAAAACAACAACAAAACATTAATCTTTAACTGAAGAATATAATCCTTTCTATTTTATAAGGGGCAGTGAGATTGAGAATAAATACAACAGATTCTCCAAAATATTTCGTTTGACTTGGAGTGAGCAAAAGATGCACAGTAGAAACATTCCCTGACACACACTACATTTCTCCATCTAAGTAGCTCTTGGCTTCAAAAATTTAATTTTAAGATTATTTTAAAATGAATCATAGAATGGCTTGGGTTGGAAGGGACATAAAAGATCATTTTGTTCCTATCCTCCTGCCATGTGCAGGGACACCTTCCACTATGCCACGTTGCTCCAAGCCCTGTCCAGCCTGGCCTTGAACACTTCCAGGGATGGAGCAGCCTCAGCTTCTCTTGGCAACCCATGCCAGGGCCCCACCACCCTCACAGTTAAGCAAGTAATTTCTTCCTAAGAGGAAATCAACACCTTTGCAGCATATACTGGGGGGAAAATTAGATCTCAAAATATCTTAGGTAGCAGATCCTGTTTTAAAGGAGATAGGAAAGAAAACAACATTTGAGCAAGACCACACAGCAACTTCTGCTGGTGCTGGGAATCTTGTTGAAAACTGGGTCAAACAATACCAGAGGATGATTGAGGCCATTTGATGGCACAAAATGAAATAAGGGCAGACACCTGGATCACATGGGACCCTGATTGTGGCCCACAGGATTAGCAGTTCCAGACTAAGAATTTGCTGGGTTCTCCAGCAGAGGCACGGAGGGCTGGACCCCTCAAGAGCTCTGGCCTGCAAAAGGGCAGACTGACCCGCCAGGCCAACAGAGCGGGTGTTTTATGGCACATTAAATAGCTGTGCTGAGAACCCCCCGCTCCCTTACCCCAACCAGAGCTGGTACAGCCAACCAGAAGGAAACAGTCTCAGCAAACACTCGGGTCCAGGTGAGACACTTGGTCACTCCACATGTGTGTGGGCCATGTAGAGGTTCCTGGATTCAGGGCAATGCACTGGAAAAAGCTGAAAGAGTGATAAGTGGATTGTACTGCTCAAAACTTAGGATGAGCCATGCAGAAACCCAGTGTTCAGGGTAAGCACCAGAGCACAGCAACTTCCCTTGCTGCCACTCCCACACCAGCGTGCACCATCTCAGAGCTGTTACTCATCACATACGAATCCAGGCAAGAACAAAGGTAGAATTCACAGAGGGTCAATAATTTCTATATAGAAATTTATGTTAAGGAAAAGGCCACTCTTTGTCAAGTGCTAAGAACAGAGAAGAATAAACCATCACTAAGCTTTAAACTTGTGGTTCTTTCAGGAATGGAGTTAAGAAACTTAAATGACCTTTGCAACATAGAATAAAACACTCCAGTTAAACAATAGCCAGTGTATAGCAGACAGACACGTAACCACTATGGTTAATGTAAAAAACACTCACTGTCAGGTACACATTTTATATAATAACCCTTTTTCAAGAAGTTCAAAGCAATTCTCCCGTTTTCTTTAAAAATTCCACCGCAGATGTCAAGATGTGCCAGCACATAGAAAAGACGTATTTCATAACTATATAAAAACATGCATTTCTAATTGTTTCCATACTGAACTACTCTGAGGGCAGCACTTTCATCATGGAGTTCAAGGTATTCCTGGGAACAGGCTATTTTCTGATGACATCATAAGAACATTATCGCTCAGGCAACAACTTGCTACTATGGCAACCACAGCTTTTACAGATGCTGAACTCCAGAGAGGTTAAAAACACCATTTGGAGGTTTGTTAGTTAAAAGTTTGCCAATATTTGATGCAAGCAGCAACAGAGAGTCCATTGCAGATGCACAGCATTGTGCAGTTTTCTACCCTTAACTAGAATCTGAGAGCAATCAGTTGTATCTTCCAGCCAAGGAGTTCCTGGGGTAATTGCACTTTCAGATGCATCCTTAAATGCCACTGCAAACAGAAAGACACCTGAACACTAACTTTGTCATTTGGGGGCAGCTGGAAGAAAAGGACTGCTGCCTCATCCCTAAAAATTTAGAGATTTGGACGTCTGGAGTTTTAATACTCTCAGAGCAGAGACCACACAGACTGTGAAGACAGCCTGTTATTATATGAAGACATATCTTTGGGAAAGTGGATTATTTATTTTCCCCCTTGACTGCAAAGAATTATAGAATATGAGATATAAACATCTGGTTTTGTAAACAATTACTATCTGTTCTGAAACTACTGTCAGATGAAATCAGTCAGTTACAAAATGTTTTAAAACTAGAAGCCACATGTTACTCTTCTAGAATTTTATGCATTTTACTAGCTGCAATCAAATCTCAGAGGTACTAGAAGGTTGTCAAATTACAGATATCAACCTGGCCAGTCACCTGCCCTCTGCAGGACATTGTACAATTTTCTAACTTTAATCACAGGTTTGTTCAGCTGGCTTTGTCCACAACCAGAACAGCAGAGGCTTGTAGTCCCAGTAAATCATATTCCCTGAATTATAAAGGCTCATAAACATGTTTAAGGGCCAGAAACCACTCTTAAGCTTGACTGAACACCAGCAGAGTATTTTTTAATTTTGCAGTAGCAAACCTCAATTCACTTAGATCCTTTAGTCGTACTCTCTGCCAGGCTGGAGAGCTGCTTGGGGTGGCCTGGCATGAGAAGGAAGAACAGGAGCAAGAGAAGGGTTTACAGATTTCCCCCTGAAGCTTCTTTTCTTGGCAACACCTTACAGTGAAACTCTTTAACTAAAACTGCTAAAAAAAAGGCAATTTAAACGCGCTTGTTAAAAAGGCAAAACTAAGGTATACTGTTTATCCGGAATTTGCTACCACATTTGAACTAACTGGCCACTACTGGCAGTCTCAGAGGAACATCTAAAGCCAAATTATAACACTTGTTTGTGAGCTGGTCTCAACAATGGGATATTGAGAGTTGAGCTTTGAGAGTTGCTCCTGTTCTGGGTCTGTGTCAAAGTCATCCAACCCCAGGATAATGAAGACAACTTTCAGTACACCCACCTACTTTACTCCTGTTTTTTTTCCCACATGTATCCTATTGGGCAATTTTTAGTGTTCAGGACATTTCCTTTTTAGTACAGGAGAATATTAAGGCCATTGCTGGGTTTCATTTCCACACGTTAACCAGCAATCCTGGCTCCTATTGGCAGCAAGCGCCCTCTCCACGCAATTCTCCCCCATCATCTGTGAGAAAAGAGATGTGGAAGAGGCCAATTACCTTTTGGAGAGAAGAAAATTACTTGCTTATAATTGAGTTCTCTGAGCATGGTGTCCGCTATTAGAGCCACACTCATCCTCCCACCTCCCCCTGAGAGCTGGGGTTTTATTCCTATTTAAGTTCTAATTATTATAATTAGTCTGAAAAGGATTTGGGAGTTAGGGGCTATGATATGCCATATAGACCCCTCAAGGCATCTTTCTGTACTAACTCATTATGACCAGTTCTAAACTTTACCATTTAATCTAGTCATTCAGTACCCAAGGTCACAACAGCTGAGACCCCCTGAGCATCAATCCATAGAGACTCCCACCTTCAGAGAACTACAATTAAAAGGTAAATAATTCCCTTGCTGCCTTCTCTGTGAGGCAATGCTATAAGTCAGAGAACGGGATCCAACCTCAGCCTAATTACTACATCGGAAATTCACGCACTTGCAATGAAAAAGTTGGTGAATGCTTTTGCATTAATCCAAACAGACACACAAGGCCAGCCACAGTTCATTTCAGACTGGACAACACTCAGGCTTACAACAGCCAAGCTGCAAACTTTTTATCACCCAAACTCCAAGAAATTCTGAAGAACTGTGTTCCAAGAAAGCCAAATCATTGTCACAATGTGCGGGCTGTGTTCTCCATCTTGTTAATTCAGGATGCAATTATTTTATTTGTGTCATCACAAAACTCCTATGGAATCAATACATTACTAGTTTGAAATTATTTGAATCAGTCCATGATTAAAACCTTTTGAAACACTCAAAGCTGAATTGAAGCTCAAGCAAGTACAAATTTTTAAAAACATCAGTGTCCAAGCTGACAGATTCCAAGAAATTCAACAGATGCTGGTATTTTCCTGAATGACAGCAGCCTACTTCCCTGAAGACTGTAAAGCAAACCAGTTTGTCACAGGGCCAGCAGTTGGAGTCATAGACCACAGAATGGTTTGGGTTGGAAGGGAACTTAAACATCACCTCATTCCAATCCTGCCATGGGTACTTTCTACTAGTCCACACTACTCAAATCCCTGTCCATCAGGGCCTTCAGCACTCCCAGGAATGGGGCAGCCACAGTGCATAGTGTCAGTATGTGGAGAAGGACAGAGTTTCAATCAATTCTATTGTGGATTTCTTTTAAAGATACATGAATTAATTACACATGCAAATCAGAAAAATTCATCCACAATTTTACCAAAAAAACCCCACTGTACAACAATGTAATACTTGCTATTTTTACATGCTTTTAAGCACAAAATTCAATGGCTGTATTGAATTCTTAGTGAAAATGTCTCTCTGAAACAAAATTTGGAAAGTGCAAGTAATAATGTACAACAATTTTTAGGTAGATAAATACAACTTAAGTACATTTAAAAAACTATTGCCAAATGGACTGTCTTCTAAATACATTCTTAACGAGCAAATAACAACTTGGTACTTTTTTGTTAGTCAATTACAATGCAGCATGTGAAATGTCCATCCTGGTTTGGTAACACACACTGACATCACACTTAAAGACTGGACAACTCTAAATCTTTGATTGCAAGCAAGTGCCTCCTGGGGGTAGGGGATGTTGTATTTATTCCCATTTTCTGCAAGAACTATGAGTCCCAATTCTTCAGCCTGAAAGCAAGCTGGTCTCCACCCTGGGATCACAGGTGTAGCAACTTCAGCACTGTTCTCAGCCATACAACATCCTCCTAACTAGGCAAACAATTAAGCATGGTAGGTAATCTTTGCTCGAAAGCAGTGTTCACAGAATGAATTATCTTCCTCCCAGCCAACATTAGTATCACGCTAGGGACCAATATGAAGAAGTTTGCACTGCTTCTGTCTGAGCTCTGTGTTTGCAGGTGACAAATAGACTTCAATTTCTAATGTTGCTGGGTCAGAAATAAGCCTTCTAATTTTCCTAAATTAAATTATAGGCTAGCGTCATTTTTGTAGCTAGATACATTAACTACAGAAGCAATATTTCAGATGCTCCTACTTTTTCCTCTAAGAAAATAAATGGGGGACAATGTTGAAAAAAACACTTGGGGGAGTAGGTCAGATATTAATACCCTAATCTGGACATGGTCTTGTAGTTGTTCAAATGGCTGAAGCCTCATACAAGAATTGTGGCAAGACTAAAGATTGGTCCCTACCATCATATTATTTACAGTTCCTGAAAGTCAGTTTTTGCTGGTGGCCATTCAGCTTTAACTACATTGTCAGAGGCACACAGATCTCTGGCCACATCATTTTGGAGACTAAAAACATCTGTTTCCTCCTGTTAACTAGAAGGTTGTGTGTTATGTGCTGCTCAAAGGTTTCCAGCACCACAGACAAAAGTTAATTTCCTCTTCTAAATGATGAGGAGCAAAATCATATATTTTGTCTTTACCACCAGTAGCAGCAAAACTGCACACAAGGGTGCAGGAGCCTGGGAGGCCATGCAGTGCCCCAGCTGGGGGTGTCAGCTCTGTAATTTCTCCAGGCTGCTTCCCTCCTGTTGCTAAGGACACTGACTGTGAGAAATTCAAAGCCCAGTGATAAGAATTAAAAGGTGTCCTGGCAGGAACCGGGCTGCCCCGTGCCTGGGATCTGAAGCCATGATCCCCAGCCCCTTCAAGAGTTTCCTTTTTCCCTTACAGCACCTGTGCCCAGAGAGATGCCTGCTTCCCCTGCCCAACCCTCAACCAATCCCCTCTGCACTTCCACCCTCTTCCCTCCTCAAGAAAAACACAAATCCCTTTAACTTCTCTCTCTCTTTTCACCTCATCACCACAAGATGCAGCACCCACTTGTGCAGGTTTGTGCTTGCTTCTATCCTTCCATTCCCCCCAAAGAGCACCAAAATCACGAGCTTGGAGAGGATCTTGGGCTGACTTTTCTCCACCCAGCCCAGCTCTGGTGGGAAGCCAGGCTGGACACAGACTACTGAGCTGCATCTTTCCTGAGGGCTGGAGGGAGCACCCTGCCCATGCCTGCTCTCTGGGGCCCCACACTGCCCTTGGCATCAGTGACTGCCTGAAAGCAAAGGGCTGTTTCCCTCCAGGGGAAGCTGTATGTGAAATGCCCAACAAACATGTACAACTCAAGCAGACTACAATCACAAATTAAAGGAGAAACTTAAGGTGCCAAGGCTTTCATTTGTATTCCTGTCAGTAAATTGTCAATGACATGAAAAGCTGCATTTTGTTTTTTCTCTTACATGGCTTTTACAGAAGGTTTCACTTTAAACCAGAAAACAAACATGGAGAAAAATCTTCATACTGAAGCTTGTTCATAATGTGTTTTCCTGTCTGTCATTCCCTCTTGTACTTAAAGGTCACCTCCACCAACACTTCACAGATTCACTCCCTGGTCTTCTTATGAAGTGTTAAGAGGAATCTATGCCATGTAAGATCGTAAAAATACTGCCTCCCTCTAGCAGAGTGGTTAAGTTCTCATTTAATAACAAATATTTTATTTAATCTCTCCAGTCTGATATCTAGCATATTCTATAATCATTAAAAGCCACAAGTCTCTCCCATAAAGCTGCTTTCAGTACATCGTATCCCACAATTGATAGTTTTTTGATCTTCCAATAGCTCTGTGAAAAGTCCATTGCTATAGATATCTCCATCCCAGAGGAAGCACTTTCCTTTGAGCTACTCTGTTTCATCAAGCTATTAGATGACCTGAAGTCCCAGGGAGCACCAGATTAGTGAAACCAGACTTTTGTGTGAGTATTTTATTTCTGACATTCCACCTTCTGAGAGATGGTTGTAGGTGAATAATTCTTCTACTCTGTCAAAAGATATATTGGTTTAATTGAATGCATTTCTGCAAAGAGATTCACATTTGACACCCCACCTACAGTGCTGTATCCAGCTCTGGGACCCCCAGCATAAGAAAGACATGGACCTGTTGGAGAGGGTCCAGAGGAGACCATGAAGATGATCACAGGGCTGGAGCACCTCTCCCATGAAGACAGGCTGAGACAGCTGGGGTTGTTCAGCCTGCAGAAGGCTTCAGGGAGACCCTACAATGCCTTCCAGTGCTAATTGAGGCCTACAGGAAAGATGCAGAGAGACTTTTTACAAGGGGCAGGTAATCACAGGACAAGGGAGAAGGGCTTTATACTGAAAGTTGGCAGGTTTAGGCTAAAGAAATTCTTTATTTATCAGAGTGGTGAGGTACTGGAAGTCCAGAAAAGCTGTGGCTGCTTAAAAAAAAGCATCACCATTGAAGATTGAAGAAGATCCACCATCTGCTTTCAGAAGAGAGGAATATTCTACTATACATCTTCCAAGCCTAAAATTTAGCCAATTTTTCTCCCCTAGTCAATGGGGGCTCAGCTCTGACACAAAAATTACCTGTGCTGTGCCTTTGGTCCCAATCATATTCATAACAAGTCTCCAATGCTTGCCATTTGTAGTCCACTCTGAACATATAGAGATTAAATATAAATCACCTTGAACATCTGAAACCTGCTCATTTGTGCAATTTTAAGACCTCCCTGAAAACAGGACTCTAAAAATGCAGAAAATGTCACTTTAATCATGGCCAGTAGCCACATGCTATTTTCTAAGCACCAAACCACAGGCAGGAAAGCAAATCTGTTATGTACCCCATGGTAGTGAAAATTTTTCCATCAAAATGCTGGTTTATGGTGATTCAGCTGCAGATAAGGAGATAATACTGTCTGTATAAAGAGTGAAAAATTTATTTCCAGAAAGGATGCAAAGTATAAAAAGAATTTGCAATATAAATTTATTTTGGAAAAAGTTTTATAATCTAGGATGTACACTGAAGGCTTTTATAGCTCCTCAAGTTTTCAGTGTGGAGAACACACACTGGGAACCTTTATGAGACAACACAAACAGAAATGTAGCTGATTAACTCATTCCCCTGGTCAAAATGCTCTGCTACAGTAAACAGTTTTACAATTGCCCTTAATTTAATTAAGCTTAATTTAATGGTTAAGCTACTGGCCCAGTTGGAGCAAGCTGGCCTTGCCCTGGTACAGTGGCAATGCTCAGTCAATACTTTTTGTCTGGTTGCCAGGACATGGCTCCAGGGCACAGCGCAGCAACAGACAGGGTATTCTGATTTCTGTAACTATCCAACACCCTCTCTCAAACCAACCATCATTAGATGTTTTAAATAGGACTGCTAATACTAAATCTGAGATAACAATGTTACCATTAGGTAGAATCACCAGGGTTTGGTTGTCAGACCAGCACCAGGAGCTGTTTGCCTCAGCAGCCCAACTGCCTTTGAAATAAGCACCCTTCTCTCCTCATCTTTATGAAATCTGGCTGGCAGGAGTTGGAAGAGTGTTGTCAGGAATGCTACAGGCCAGCTAGACAGTAAATGAGCTAAGACATGGAAAATCTTCATTACCAGTGAGCTATTTCAAGCATGAAGTGGGGAAAAAAATGGGTACTTTATTTTTTCAATATCTAAACCTGAGGGGAAAGAAAGGAAGAGAGAAACAAAAGAATTAAATGAATTTCTCATATACATAAAATCTAATGGAAGAGAATGTCTAATAGCCATAACACATTTGGAATTGTCTTAATCACAGAAATGACACTGATTATAGCTTCAACTAATTAAAAAAGGGATTCTTTTTTTTTTCTCACAAACATACATAGACTACCACAAGTAATTGCACAATTCTAACTTACTAAAAGCTGTGACACTTTTCTCTTAACATTTAGTTTAAGAAAATTTAACAGAGTCCTTGACACTGTTAAGGAGCTTGAATCACAAGCTGATAAAAGAGAAGGAAAGAAAAATTAAATTATTCCTAAAAAAAAATTTAACATTTACCTTTATTTACATTTCAGAAGAAAATTTGCTGCCTTGCATGTGTTCTTAAGGACAGACTATCAGAAGTAAGGGCAGTTTTCACAAGTATAACATGGCAGTACCCAGGCTATCATTTAAAAAACCCTTCCCATTGAGACTCAGCCTGAACTTCCACCATGTCTCCTTTTATCCCAGTTCCTAACTCCAACAAAATGTCATGGATGAGCAGTAACTTCTGAGTCTGAGCTGAGTCTCAGCTACAGCAGAGATAAACTGTGAAGAGTATACTCCAGCATAAACCACAACCACTTACTTTGTGTAGTGACCATTTTGAAAAGAGCCAGTCCTTCAACAGCTTCCCCAGAGAATTTCACCTTCTTCTAAACACATGAATATCTGAGTCCTAGGCTTTAGGCATGGGTTTTTTATGTCTGAGGAAAGTAAAAACTAGAGAATTCAGGCTTCTCACCATTTGACAGAGGTGTGAGTTGCAGTCAGTTGCTCTAGGTTTTTGATTCATTTTTACAAGGAAGAAAATTGTGAGCAAGATCAAAAAACAAATGTAGAAGAATAAAAACCGTTAGCCAAAAGAGTTTCTGAGACAGAGATTATTTCATTCATGGCTGAGGATGTGTAGGGGCTGTGTTCTGCTTTCCATAAATAGCATATCTTCATTCCTTGGTAAACAATGACACTCCCTGGCATATACTCCTGCAGGAGTGAATTTAAAAAAAAAAAGGGGGGAAAAAATCCAGTGAAATCCAGTGTATCTGCCCTCCTTTTGTTGATGTAAACAGCAGCACAGAGATAAGATGGACAGCCTATTTATTCTGCTTTTGGTTGAAAATACCTACTAAGGATTATCTCTTATACTTGTGTTTATCTTCAGCTGATAGCAGCAGGGTGTTAAGTGCGGTTACAGTATATTTAAAGTATTTTTAAAGTCACCTGCACTTTACATATGTTATGACCACTCAAATCATTCCAGTTTGATAACTCTGAATACCCAAAATTATTTATAACTGCAGCAAATGGCTGCTAAAGACCAAAACTTCCTCCCTCTCTCCCCATGCTTCATACACAACAAATTCCTTCTCCATCACAGACCTGCCTCAGCACCCTCAACCTCTAACACCTACACAGGATTTTTAGTTACATGGGGCCTGCCTATGCTAAACACTAAGAACACATTTCTAATGAAAGATGTATCAATATTAGACTAAAATCATTAGGGGTGGTCTGGAAATAACTGCAGGAACCCCTAGTGCTATAAACACCCAAACTGCAGAATTAACCTTAAACTTACAAATAAACAGCCTTTACCAGCATGGAAATTAATTGGTTAATATTAAAAAAGAGAATATTAACCAAGTCCAGTGGTGTGGGTTAACATTTTGGAGCCGGTAGTGTTGAAACAGAGATTATGGCTGTTTGGAAAAATGCTTTCTATCAAAAACAAAACAAAACAACAAAAAAAAAAAAACCAAAAACTTTTTCGTCCTCACTCCTTTTTCAAACCCAACCAGAAGGTGATGGCAGACAGCAGAGAGTTTGGAGGAAAGTATTTTTACATAAAAATTTCTGAGAAAATAATGCTATTAATTAAAACTGTGCAGAAGGTGAAATCTTCACTTATTGGGGCCAATCCAATTATTTGTCCCCTGCACATCTTATAAATATTATTTTACACAAAACAGATGACAGGATTCTGTCATTAGAGACAAGATCAAGACTGTGAGGGGAGAAAATCATTTGACTTGAGGGACTAAATATTTTGAAAGACATGTATTTAATTAATTTCAAATCTGGAATCTGAATTAAATCTCTAGTTTAAAGGGCTTGTTCTAGAATTATGAAAATATAGTATTATTCACGACTAAAAGAGAGGTTGGTGAACCTTAATTTACAGACAAAACTCAGTTCATTCCTAATTATGAGACCATGAGCAGTTCTCAAATAGTGAGTTTACTCCCACTCTCAACTCAAATGCATCCTTGTAGTGATGTTAAGGCATCAGTAGCATTCATTTCTTCTGAGAAATGAATACAAATTCCTTTCTGTTTGCACTTAACATCAGTTAAAAGGGTAGCTGCATTCAGATACTGCCAGTAATGAGCAGAATTTAAAACACAGACTACAGGACAGGTCTTTTCTTTGACGAAGCAATTGGTATCATGGTTTGGTACAGGTGAACTTAATTCCAAATTTTGTTCTATTTTGTTCCTATTTGATATATCAATTCCTTGGATGACTACCTTAAATATTTATTTTGCAATTGTAGGAGCTGCTGGAAACTGGTTAGCCTTTAAAAAAAATCTGTGCATTACTCTGACTCATACTGGCAGTGGAGAGTAATGCAAGGTACACCCCACATGAAGCAAGAGGGCAACCCTTCATCCCCGGCCCTGGGGAAGTGCCCGTGAAACCACTGCAGGGACCATCTGCCCAGCTTGGTCAGCTTGCTGCAGCCACCAAAAGAGCAGGTTCAGACAGGGGAGATCATAACACTCAGGCCATTTTTATGAGGATTGATTTACCAGATTTAGAGACCCAATCCAATTACACCGAATCCAAAGAGCATCCTCCCTCTGCTTTATTGATGTAGTTGTTTAAACCTAAATTACAGTTTTAGAAATAATTCTTGAACAGTAAAATTTTGTCTTTCATTTTAATATAATTAAGAGATATTGTCAATGGAACAGAACCTTGCCAGGAGATAATGAGCTCATGCTGACAGACAAATATCAAGGTGAAAAAAGCGTTTAATGAAAGCATATTTTTTAATCCAGTAATTGAAATTCCTGCCACACCAACTGATCAGCATCTTAGTACAACAAACCAACAGAGTGGTGAAGTGACAAAGCTGGTACCATAAATGTTTGTCAATCCACATTCTCATTGTCTTTGGAGGTTGGTTGTAGGAGCCAGGAATAATGGTTTCCTCCACCCTGACAGAACATTGTTCCTTTGCACATGGAGGCCTTTAGGACATTCCCTTTTGGAAATCTGCCAAATATCAATAAAAGTTCCTCTAGTTCACCATCACTCCTCTTACAGGGTCAGTTCTCCTGCAGCATCTGATCCACAGTTCTGTCTGTTCAATATCACTAAGATCTTTTTTAAATATCCTGGTGGAAGAAAGACTCCAACACCTACCAGTATAATGGAAAATCAGGTCTTTACATTGGAGATTCAGCTTCTGTCATAAAGGACCTAGCAGATTAAAGAAAGCAATGATTCATTCCTCTATCTTCAGCCTTCTGTGCTGTCAAAGCAGTGGTTTGGCAGGTGAATTCTTAGACGCCATATCCAGGTATTTTTGATAAAATTCGGTTTGGTTTTGAGAAAAGTGACATGTATTAGTCACTACACAGGTCGTCTTTCAATATCTGTACATAGTGGAACCTACATATTGTCCACATTTAGACAGGCACAAGATGGCCTGAACCACTGATGACTAAGGTCAAATCCGAAAAAAAAAAAGAAAAAAAGAAACAAAATTGTATAAAAAGCAAATTGAGATCAGTAAGAAAAAAGGCTTAAAGCATAAAGCATGACATATAACTATAAAAGTAGAACTAAACAGCACTGACACTTTGCTCTATAAGATACACAAAAGCAAAAGAATTTACTATTTGGCAGCAGTACACAAAATGGGAGCATACAGTACTACGTGCAAGAGCACAAGCTAGAGTTGGTCTTGGATGAGTTACACGTAAAGTGAATATTTAATAGGCATTAATAGCATTGCCCTGCTTAGCAGTACACTACAGCTGGCTCAGGTGCTTGGAGTTTAGGAAAAGTGTTTAAAATATTAGAAGAAATACAGAGAGGCAATAGAGGAATTAGAGGGTAAGATGTGTGAGGAGAGACTTTGGGAGCTAAACTTACATAGTCTCAAAGAGAGAAGACTCAGGGGGCCTCAATCACAGTCTATAAATACCTTCAAGGTAATAATATAAATGAAGGAAGGGAATTCTCTGGTCTCAGAAGATAGCAGGACAAGGAGCAATGGCCTGGAGCTAAGGAAGCAGGAGCACGGGGTAGGTTCCAGGGAACAGTTCCTCACTCTGGCCTCCGCTGTGCCGGATGAATCCACTGCAGGGAGGAGGAATTGCTCTCCTTCCCCCGGCTCCCGGGCACATTGCCCACACACATGCACACACAGCACTCGAGGCATCCGAGGCTGCTCCAATCAGCCAAAGCCCCCTACCCTGAGCAGCTCCGAGCTGTGCTTCAGCACGGACACAGACACACGTGCTGAGGGCTCCCGCTGTGTGCACGGACCCACAGGCCTCCTCACAAACACTGACAATTCCAGAGTGAAGGCCTCCATTAACCCAGCACCCCTTCCGTGAGCAGAGGAGGGACATGGTGTTTCTCCATGGCTGCATTTCACTTCACTGGGATGTTTCTGGTCTTAGAGCACTGTTACAAAGGTTGGTTTTGCACCTTCTGTAAAGGGTGAATAAAGCTCAAATCACAGTGGTAGCAAATGCGGTGATTGACTTCCATTTATCCCCTTGGTTCTGTGGAGAACAAAAACCCACAACATTGTACCGGTTAAACAGAATGAAACCTTGTGCCACTTGTCTACTCCTAGGATATATCCATGTCCTCAAACAGTAAAAAACTTCACTCCTCCATTCTTTCAGGAAAATCTTTTTGTCAGGAGAAGAGACTGTCCCAAGATTTTCATCTTTTGTGCTAATTCATGACCAAATCCCAACTTCAATTTCTCTGGCTATTTTCTTGACCTCTAATTTACCTGGAATTATGATGGTGACAAATCACAAGCCCCAAAACAAACAAACAAAAAAAGACAATGAATTCTGCAGATGCAGAGAGCTACTTGCATCCAGCAGAAGCCACAGCACTGAAAATCAGGAAGGACTAGAGCGACTGAGACAAGAACTTGAAGTTTCTGAAGTAGTTTGACTGACTGACGTGGCTGGTGGCAGAAGAACACAGGAAAGCATAGCAAAAATAATCATAGCAGCAGTCTCAAGTACTGTGCAGAGGCTTGAAACTAGAAGAGTAAATGGACATACACCAGTGACCCACAAAGAAGTCGCTGTTGTTCTTGTATATTAAAGGATGGCTTCCCAAAAAATCAGCTAATCAGCTCCTCTTCCATGAACAGAAAAAATAAAGCTACTTCACCTTCTAGAAAAAGCTTTTCAGTTATACTGGTGTCCTAATGTAACACTCAAACATAGAACAAAGCAAAGGCTTTGACCCTTCATGACATCTTGACTGCCCAATCTGTTTATGTTGCCCTTGCTCTGATCACAGGGAAGAATTTCAAGTAAAGGGATGTGATGTGCATGCTGTAGGCACGAAGAATAATAATTTTATTTAACAAGCAGTTCTCTGGCTCAGAAAACACCATCCCTCCTGCATCAAGCTCCCCATCTACTGAGCTAGCATATTAGCTGGGTGCCAAAGAGGAATCCAGGTTGCAGCTACAACATCATGGTTTTCTACAGAGCCAGATCACCCACCTGTGACCTGGTAAGACACGTTCCTCCTTAAATCAACAGTAGAAAGAGGTCAGGAAATACTTTAGATTTGTATCAAGCTGGTTTTTCAAGCTTCCCTAAATTTTCTAATTTGATATATCCTGAAATTGTGCTTTATGTTTGCAACCTTGCTTGGAGCTTGCATCTTACCTCAGCCCAAAAGCCACCATGCCTGTTAGCACAGATTTATGTTTGAAACCACCTAAGCTGTTATTAACATCAGACAACTTAATTACAGTTGGACACTTCACATATGGTGCTTGGCACCTCTAGAAAAAAACAGACCTCTCAGCAGGGCACTGACATACGTGTAAAAACTCCATAGACAGACTGTCCTGAACAGGTAACCTGTGAAAGGCTCATTGCCTTGTTAAACATAATCACCTCCTTCAAAAAGGAAGTCAGAAGAGAACTGTACAGAGATCTATTCATTTTAAAGGGTGGTGTTAGTGCTACTGTATCCCCAAGTAAATACTGTTATTATAAAAAAAAAGATTTGAGCTGCTGTTAAGACAGATATGTTTGAGGGTTTCAAAAACTATTTTCTACATTTATAATTGAACATACATAGCAGTATCAGCTCCAGTGAGGACTTCCCAACTCATATTTGCATCTGCAAGTTACAGCTTAAATGTACTAAAGCATATATTTGTGTAAGCTACCATACCACATATTGACTGAAAGGCTAGGCAACTTTGTAAATACACACTGAAAAAATTATCTGTCTTATTTGTATGTTGTCAAGAGACTGGCACCACTTCTGGGTACAGAAGATACATTTTTAAAACTATCTAATTATGTACAGTATTTAACTTGAAAGACCTGTAGCCATTTTGGCCTCTTAGGAAAAAGAGCATACATGTTTTATAACTCTAAAATAATGATTTCTAATAGAATATTAGAAAGCATTGGAGCCTTAAAAATTACATAGTCCAAATTAGTTTATATCAAGTAAGGCATATGTGGTATCTATGAGAGTTCAGTCGGTGACAACAGTTTTCATTGTGAATTGCATCTGTAGTAGCAGTTCTTTCCCCCTAACTTTGTTTTCTTTTAAAGGTAGCAAGTAAACCAAAATAACTTTTGCTTTTTATATTTAAAAGCAGTGGAATAAAATCTTCCTTTTGGTATCTATCAGGACACAGTATCAATGACCACAGTTAACATTTACACTCAGCAAGCTCCAGAGTTTTCAATACACACAGAACACATAACTCAGTAGTAGCTCTTAACAAAGGGCAATTTCATTTTTTTTCACGTACCAACCACTGAATAATTGTCTGCCTTAAGTAGCTGTTCTGGAAAAAATACAGCAAGAAAACAAGCAAGATTTAAGGTGAAAATGCTGACCCAGTATTAGAGTTTTTTGTTTTATTATTATGTAATCCTGCTTCCTAACAGCAGGGATCCAGAGGCTATCGAGTAATGCAAACTGATGCAGAACTATGACACTGTCCTTTGGCATCCATTTATATCCATCTTCCTCCTTAGAATGGTATCCTCTGTGTATCCAGACTGGATTTTTTATTTATGACACGTTTTTAAATTGACATTTACAATCAGAGGCTATCTGTATCTACTCTCTAGAGTGCAGGGCACATTTCTCAAAACTGGGGGGGGAGGAGGGAGCAAAAAAAAAAAAAAAAGAGAGGAACAAAATGGGGGAAATGGGGGACACAGAGAAAAAAGAATATGGCCCAGTAAGTACTGAGGGAATCTCAAGCTCTGGAGAGATGCGTTCAACTCTCTGCTCTGCCAAATTCCCTGCATAATGCGAGGAAATCAATTAGTACCTTATCTGTGAAATGGGGATACTCAATTACACACAAGGGGATTATGAAACTAAATAAATAGCCACAAATTTCAAGTGATTTAGTCACTATAGAAGTAAAAGACAAACAGTACCAAGAGAGAAACATATTAAGATTTCTATTCTATACACACACACACAACAAGATTACTCCAGTGACTCTTCCCACATCAACAGAAACAAACTCCTCTACACCACCAGTTTCAACGACCATTTCCAGTGGCCCATAAGCAGCTCCCACATTGTGTCCCAAATGTCCTGCATCTCCAGGATGGGTTTCAGCATCAACTACATTGAACATGGGTAAGAGTAGCTTACACAACCAAGAAGCTACAGCAATGTTTCCATCCTTGCAAACATTACCAGAAGTGGGAGAGAAGCTGTTGACTCCTCAGCTTCCTAGGCATGAACAAGGCTGCATCCCCAGCTGATGAAAGCTGGAAGATTACCTCTGAAAGTGTGTGCAGTGAAGACAAATTTAACTAAAGACTGCAATCTGACCTGGAGAATTACTGAGCTGCAGATTGTTTCTGTACAAGCAGAACATCTCAAAGATTTAAAGAGAAGAAAATAGGTATAACGGGTGTCATTAACTACTCATGAGCTCCTAACTGAGCACACAGTGTCACATGAAGTACTGCATTTAGCTTCTGGAGCTAGCTTGGGAACCAACCCACACAGCACCATGCGCTGCTGCTGGCAAATGATCTTTTAATGGCAGCAGCTATATGGGATTGCTTCCATTCAGCTACTGCATTGCGAGATGATGATAAATGATAATGAGAAATTATTACAACTATTGCAAGTATTAGTAAATATTCCTACTGCTTGGTGTTATAAATCTAGACAAGTATTTGAGACTGATGTCAATCCACATGATGCATATCACACAGTTAATTTTACATTTGATAACTTGAATTTTGGGAGCAAATTCAGCACTACTGGAACAGGAATCTATTAATTCTTTAGAATGCCATAAAAATATTTTAGTTATCAATGAAGGAACTTTAAATATATGATACAGTACCATCTTGACAATCAAAAATAGTTAAGGATTGGTGCAGTGTGCCAATTTTTCTTTCCAGCAATTTGTGTACTCTTGTTCTGTCACTCCCCCTCCGATGGCAGAAGCACACCTGTATCTTCAATGAGAATTTTTAAAATCTTAGAAACATTGAATATTTTAGCTTAGAATGGACTCTAGAGAACATCTAGTGGGAGACAAAAAGTAAGCACATGAGCTCCTGCAAAGATTAAACTAAACCCACCAAACCAACCAGTTTCTCGAGCTCGACCCTTGCCAGCTCATGACCCTTAGGAAGGCTCAGTGATGACGTGGCCTGGTCAGCGAGGCCTCCTGCTGCAGCAGAGCCATGGAGAGAGAACTCTGGCCCTGTGCTGGCCCAACATCTGCTCACACTCTGTGCTCCTGGGGGCACACGTGGGATGCAGTGAGAACACTTTCCAGATGGCTGAAATTTGTTTCCCTTAATAGTGTTGTCACTATGGTCTTAAATCTAAAGAGCCTGTACAGGATTTTTACCAGCCAAGAAAGACCATTTATTAGAAAGAAATCAAGGAATTACATTTTGAGGGGTTTTGGTAGGTTTTTTTTAAGAAGATGCCCAATACTTTGTTGACAAAATGTTTTCCTTTTTCTTTTTGGGAGTTTTTTTTTTTCTTGGGGTTTTTTTTTAATTTTTTTTTCCCTTTACTTTTTCTTCTGTTTTGGTCAGCTGTGAAACCTTACAGGCTTTTGGGGTTTTTAGTGATCAGACTACACATATTAAAATCATATAAAAATATAACTCAGCAACAATAATTCAATCCAGGCATATTAATAGGTTACCTTTTTCTCCAAATACTGCTGAGCGTGCCGCAGGCAGTCATCAACTTGAAATTATTTTTATTAAAGAAGGATGAGTGTGCCTACAGCACACAACTCAAGAAATGTCTCTAATGAGGCAATATGAAACCATTTAGTGACAACTGCATTTGAAAGAGCAAAGCAAAAATTAAAAACTCCTTGCAAGACACCTTATTGCATTTTCTTGAATGCAGATCTATGGACCTATCTCAGAGAAGTATTAACACTACTTGAGTCAACAACAACACTACTTTCTCCTCAATACCTAGTATGACTCTAAGAGCTTAAATTCTCTCAACTGGCATTGCTGTCATTAGATCAGCTTTTAATTATCTGAAGTTATGACAACATATTAAATGAATTCACATCTCTTTTGAGCCTTAAAAGAAACTCATGTTTTGATTGCTCTGTTATTTAAAGAGTGATCACCTCTCAGTCCATTACTACAGGGATCTATAATCATTCTTTTAATCAGAAGGAGAAGCTGATAAAATATGTATTTGGAAAATATTATTCTTACAAACAAAATTTTGGCAGGTTTTCAAACCATAATAATTATTGAAAAAGGACAATGTTCATCTAAACTGGGATGTGATATAATTAGCCAAAATTAGAAATAGTTTTTAGGTCTGTTTTCCATTTACCCCAAGCATTTAAAAATAACAGTTCTTGAAATTTTAACAAATTTGAAATAAAAAAAATTTGTAACATTTTTATACTTCTTTTTTCCCCTCATAAAAAAGCCCAACCACCACCATCAAATATATATGGGTTTGTGAGAATTTTCAATTTCAACAAAACTCACATTTTCCCACATAATACAGTTTTGATGAAAATAATCTGAACAATTCAGAAAAGCTAAGGAGTACACAAGGGCAGTCAGACTCAGCCATCTCTCTGTATACTGCATAAGATGTCAAAGTTCTTATAAACTCTTTCTGGTCATACTCAAAATTCTCTAAGACAAAGACTTACTTTTATGTGAAGGTGCTTTATTCAAACTTCAGTGCCCACCATAAGCCATCAATGAGATTTGTGGTCTGTTAATGCTTCTACAATATTTCCATTGTTCACAAAAATCTTATTCTATCAAACGATAATTTATCCTGCCTGAAAGATGAGGCAGTGCTTCCAGGTTAAGTATTTGGTATAAGATTTCCCAAATCACACCTTCTCTTTCTCTCGGTCTAGTTCTTTTCCTGCTAAGATACTATCTAACATTTAATTAGTTTTTACTTCTCTTAGACTTGATTGCACCCACCCATAAAATTACTGATGCTGCTTGAGATATATGGCAGTTGCCTCTGCAAAGCAACATTAGTTCCTTCTGTCCTCCTTCCTCTTCTACTTTCGAATTTTCTCTTGGCCGTGGGTTACAACCACCTGGTATTTCACAGCTCTTTGCTGTTACAAAGAGCAGCTCCAATTTCAACTGCTATCAATTATCGATTCAAAGGCAAACGAAAACGTAATGCACCACTGATGCATTTACTTAAGTCTCAACCAGAAATGGTCAACTTTGACCCTCAGGAGAGATATTGGTGTTATTTTTTCGTTTGGAGACCTAAAATCTTAATGAAAAGCAGCTTTGACTGCACAGTTGTAGCCACTGCAAGTTCATAAGCAATTAGATTATATAAACAACACCAAAAAACTTCCATTTTTGTTGCAATTGTGTTGGGTTTGTGTGGCAAGGTCGAAAGAGAACAGTAAATACTGACATGGAAACTAGTCTCTGTGAGAAATGCTGAGTATTGCAGTGTGAAATCATTTCACTCAGCCTAGTCAGAATTGAAATCGCAGCCTCCACAGGCCTCCAGCAAAGTGGGAAAAGGGTTAAGTTTACACAATTTGTACAGTGCAGGCAGGTAGTGCTGAAGGGGAAAAAAGGATCTCATAAAATCCCCATACACAAAGCTTCATGAAATAGCTTCTCTGCAGAGATTCACAGCAAATTCACACCACCAGACAGCATTAAATGGTCTAAATATTAGTTCAAGTGGGGATGTGTAAGCCATAACTCAACCTTAACTTAAGCATAACTCCATTTCTCAGCCTTTTAAAATGTCCTCAAACAGAAAACCCAAGTTTTTCAGAAGAACACAGTGTGCACTGAAAGAGGTCCTCAAATTGGTGTTGTAAATTATAGGAAAAGCTGAAAGCCATGCAAGTAATGAGCAAAAATTTAAAAAGAAAAATGGGATTTAGCAAGAGCTACCAGAGCTGTAATGGAAGACCAAAAAAAAGAGCAGTTGGCACATTAGTGGTTAATACTTTATGCTGAGCAAATTATCCAAATTTTTTATACACAACTGACAAGTATATAACATCCATTTTTTCTTTGCTACAGGAATTCAGCCACACCTCTCCCCCTGAAGTTCTCTCTAAAACATCAGGGGTAAACGCAAAAGAAAAGAAAAAACACTGAAATATTCAGGCTCAGAAAAAAGGTTGCCATATTGAAACAAGCCAAAGCATGAGTGCAATGTTAACTTATACTGGTGAAAGAGGCAGAACAGACCAACAGCAAGTCACAGCCCCACTGAGGATGGGGAAGGCCCCCACAGCACCTGTCCTTCATCCCAGTGTTGGACACACCAACACAGTTCAGGCACTCCCTGACCCGTGTCACAACAGAACAAACCACTTGTAAATACTTGAGCACTCACAGCTGTAATAAACTTACCAACTGCATTTATGAAAACACAAAATAAATTAGTTTTACATTAGGCACCACTAAAACCAATGTGGGTCATACAAAACTGTACAGGACATATAGACCTATAAATATCTGAACTTGAAGACGGATACAAAAATATACACATTTTGAGAAATGAATAAGAATTAAACCCCCAGCAGTGGAATAATAGATAAATGAAACTGATTATTTTGGATGTTTAATCTCAACTCAGCTCTTCATGCAGTTGGAGAAGCTGAAGCACAGGAACTCCTAAACCTCACACACCTGAAGTTTGTTCCTATATCCATTCCAAACTCGCTCATCCACTGGTTTAAGACAGGAATGGGCTGACCTTGCTGAGCTGACAGGCTGCATTCCAAAACTCGCCTACTGAGAAGGTGCCTGGTTTTAATCTACAAGCAAGAAAAGGCCTTTGGGACCTAACCCAACCTGGTGTGGGTGTATAGCAAGGGTCACAGTGGGCTCAGGGTGCCACCCCAGCAGTTCCCAGCTTGTCCCCTTTCTCCAGGCTACCCCAGCAGTTCTGTGCCAAGTGCAGCCATGGGACAGAGCTCCTGGGAACTGCACCGAGCTGAGCTTTTGCTGTGATGGGGAGTCCATGCAAAGGTGGAAAACAAAATATTTGCCAAAACACACCCCTGGGTGACACCAAAACAGACACTGCTGTGACAGCCCTTAACTCTTTAACAATCACCGGAAGCCTCGAATGCAAATCGACCTCTACCAACACCAGAGCAGAAATATGATGGAAATGCCCAAACTGAATCTCACACACAGAGGCTGTCAGAGCTTCCTTTCTAATTATTCTCCTTGTTCTCATTAGCTGGTGCACTGCTACTACCTCGCACAACAAAACCACAGGAGCTTGTGATAATTAAGTTTTTTCCAGGAAGTGTTTGATTCCACAAACAAAAGCCAATTCAATCTTGTTTTTCTAAGATGAAGAAACTGTTGATGTTTATTTGAATCAGAAGCATGAAAAAGTTAGAACTCCATAAGCATTTGCATTAAAATTCAACCTTCACAAAGGAAAAAAACCACAACTCGTCTGCAAACTTTCCAAAAATACTTTTTTCATTCTTTATTAAGATATAGCGATTAGTTTGTGCTGCAGAAATGAGTTTTTTAAAGAAGTGTTGTGATTAGATTGCACCTAGATGCATATATATAATTTATATACTTAAGGCTTTGATCTTTTGCAAAGAGTTTCAGAGTTTTTTGTGAATATTTTCCCTGCAGTTACAACTTCAGTTGTTTCTTTACATCACCAGCAGATGGGGCTCACTTATAGCTGAAATCACTGGACATTACACGATTTTATATTACAGACACAAATTATGTTGTACACACATATATTTTACTGCATGCACATTCGTTTTCACAGTATATTTGCACACTTTTCATCTCATGAGAAAAATCTATATTTTTAATTTACTGATACAACTGGTTATGGATTTTTTAATGTTATTTTTAATAACTGCATTAATCTCAGAAGTACTTTTGCATTGTAATAACTGCATTAATCTCAGAACTACTTTTACATTGTAAGCCCAGTTTAGATCAAGTTGATAGTACCAAGAAGAGGGGATCTATTCCTGGGTAATTAGAGTGACAGCTTTCTAACTAGTTACAGGTTCATGGGAGCTGTGATGAGGACTATCTCATTACATGCCCTAAAATCACAGAATGCTTTAAAGCCTGCTGCATCCAGTTCCAGTGCAAACAACAGCAGCAAAATCAAATGCAATGCTTTTGGGCAGTGCTTCAATCTATTAAGAAACCTCCAATATTGTTTTGATGTACCAACATCCTTCCCTCCCCTTTTATTTTTTTTAAGGTCAAAAAAAGGAGGAGTGAAACCTCTCGCTGTATAGCCTGGAAATTCAGTCAGGGAAATGCCCTATTTTTATCACCTACTTTCTCTCTTTCTGAAGGCTTTCCTTGCTACATTATTTTCTCTCTGCTTCCCAGTTATACATGAGCAGTAATTCCCCTAGAAAATAACTGAGCTTCCATTTTAGCTATTCAAATATCTCAGGATGGATTTTGTGAGTGCAGAAGGGCTTTAGCCTGTTCTCTCAGTCCAAGTAAGCAGCGCTGGGAACTCTCTGGTTGATGTCAATCAGAAACATACTGTGCTCAGGTTAAGCAGCAGCAGGGACCCTCAACTGCCTATTTGATAGAAATATTCCATAACAGAAGACAAATACAGGAGAAAAGAATTGCAAATTGCAAGAGATTTACATTGGGTCCATCAAATGCTCACCACCACAGTGGTGAGAAAATAAAACTAAAGTTAAAACAAATGCAAATCTATTTCATTATTCATACTTTAGAGCCATAGACAATCTATTAAAAAAAAATTCTATGACTTCATCTTTGAAGTCTCCAGGGGTCTTATCAGACCTGGCTTCTGCACAGGCTAATCCTAATTCTGGATTAAAAACTGTATCTCAAACAAGAGCACCTCTGACTACATGGTTTGGCAGCACCCACTTGATTTACATGGCGCCTACTGCTCTAGTGCTCCATTGATATTTCTCAACAAACATAATCACAAGAGTATTTTTTCAGACAAAGAAATTTCAGACAGCAATTGATTATCTCTCAACACTCATCAGATTTTAAATAAAACTTGTATGCAGAAAAGAATCTTTCACACATCACCAATACACAGTGACAAAAGTCAGCCCTAAACAATAAACGTTATGATGCCAGTTCATTTCTCTAAATGAATGCCTGAACTGAAAATCCCTCAGTCCTAAAACAGGACTCAACAGAAATATACAGAGTTTGCAAATCATCCCTTCTTAAAGAGTCCAAAAAGCTAATACTTCAAATAATGAGGTATTTTTTAAAATATTAGCCTGCTTCTGCAATATTTTCTTCTAGTGGATGCTGAATTTAATCCTGATATTTTAAATTTAACTTCACACTAACATACTTCTGAGATAATCTCTGAAACTCTAAATTAGGCAAACATAAACACTATGGAAAGTAACTTCAGACTTTGTGGTGATGCTTCCTAATTTCTGTCTTTCACAAATTGTTGTTAGAGTTACCACACTTTTACAGATTTTTATTTCCTTCTTGATACTGGAGAAACTTTTCTGGCTGCTGATCTAGGAGGTAGGTGAAGCAGTTTGCCTGGGCAGCCACTGACCCCATGGTGCTGGCCCTGCCTAGAGGTGGGACTGCACAGTCCCAAGGAGGAGGAACAGGGGCACAGTGACCCAAAGTGGCCAGAGAGAGGAAGCAGACAACTAAACAGGCACAGTCTGTCACAAACATCACCCACTCACAATCTTGGGCCACAGCTACAGCTGAGCAGAGGGATGAAAATAGAAAAGGAGTAACAAAACTCCTTAGGGAGGAAAGGGAACTAAGGTCTGATCATTGAAAAGATAAGAGAAAAAGGGAAGAAAAGGATTTACTTCGTGTTTAGGCATGTCTCCCAGAAGGCTGAAGTAGTGAACACAGCTACCTTCACACAAAGAGAGAACAAGAGCAAGTGAAGTGCTGGGACTTGTGTGAACAAGTAACAGACATCACCATGGACAGTGGTGAAAGATACTCAAAAGCATCAGGTCACCTGGATTGCACTTGCTTTTTAGATGTTTATATGAACCAACCCCAGCTTTCCAAATCTTCTGGTTCTTCCACTATATGACCATTATCTGGTTTTGTAGGGTAATGTGTGTGCTAACACTGACTGACAAATATTCTGTTTCTCCTAAGAATTCCAGAGTAAGGAGCAGAATGATTTTAAATGAGAAACATGGTCAAAAGTTCCTGTAGAGGCCAATTTCCATCACATTTCAACTCAACATAGGCAGGTGGTTAAAATGCTTAACTGTGACTGTCTCTTTCACTAGAAACAGCATTTTAATTAGTACATTGTTATTAGAATGGATCTGGAAGAAAAAAAACAAAGTTATTCTGTAGTAACAGATAGAGAAAGCTGAACACAACCAGTATTTAATATTCAAAACTGAGACTAACACCGCAACAACAGCTATTGAGCAACTTGAGAAGTTGGATAAAATCACTCCACTGAACACCTTTGGTACATAGCTCAGTTTATTTACTTCTGACTTCAACTACTGAATCCAGCAACAGAAGTACACGTTTTTCTTTTATGCTCTAGGCTCGCACAAAACAGACCCAAAGGTACCTCTTTGAAATGTAGTTTTTGTGTGTTACTCTAATATACCTAAATGGTCAGAAGATCCAATTGCTCTCATTTTTCATGACACTTATTATAAGCATGTTTTTTTCAGATTTTTCATGTGGATTCTTTTGGTTCCTTAACCCTATGAACAATCAGAAGCATTGCATACAATGCAATCTGTCACAAATTTTTGTTTCACATATGCATGACCAAGACATTATTTCTGTCTCTAAAGGCTGCAGAGCCCTGGTAGACTGGGTGAGATCCAGATAGCCCCATCTGTGGCTTTCAGAGTAAGGCTTGTGACCCAAATGCATCTGAAAATGTGTTGTCTCCTGCTGTAACAGCCCTTTGGTAAGGTGACCACCCAGAAGAAGTTAGAACACTGCTGCAATAGTTTTACAGTGCATTCATAATTTGGCAATTAACACTTAGACATAAATCGTTTAATTTGCTCATTCTTGTGACTCCAAAGTACAGAAGAGTTTTGGCACATCAAATAAACTTTAGTAGACTGACCTTGAACGTTCATTTATTCTTACAGTACACTAGCAGCTATAAAGAAACATATTTAAACATAAAGCCCTTCCCCAAAGAGCTTACATTTGAATGCTTGACAAGACCATGACGAGCAGTAGGAAGGCAGAGGGATCCACACTGAGAAAAGGAAGAGTCACTGTAATAGATCACAAGACAACTTCACTTAGCAAGGATGCAGTTTGCAGGTTTGTGAGATTTTCAAGAACTAATTGCTGCTCTTGTGGGTGAAAAAAAAATAGAAGCGAACACTTAACAGTTTTAAATGGAGCTGAATAAATGTGGAGGAAGAAATAATGTTTGATGCAAAGTGTGAAAGGAAAAGGTCTCAAGGTTCATATAATTTACAGAGAAGGCAAACAAGAATTGGCAGGTCACAGAGATAGGCCAAGCCAGATATGTAAACAGTTCTGAAGAAGCAAGAACAAGCTTAAGAATTTCTCTTGAAGCAGAATCTGAAAAGGTGAGGAAAAAAAAAAGGAGTAAAAAGTTAATTTCAAGACAACATAATAAAATATTAAAAAGGCAAGTACTGAAATGTGGCATTTGTACTGAACACACTTGGTTATCAATGCAAATGCCATAAAGTTTAGCATTTAGTTTGAACAGATGCTTAATTGTATGCACTTAATGAAGCATCATAAACCAGGAAGATTCCTGATACGGTTGTAAGCAATGTGTTACATTGTGTAATGGCAGGGACAGATATAAGAATCTCAACCTGATTATAGTGAATGGGGTATGGCAGACACAAACAACCAGAGCTGATATGGTCCTGATTTTTAAAAAGCCTTTAAAATTTCAAGCAGGAAAAATCGTTTTGCCTGGAAATGATAGTGAAGGACCTACAGTTCAGAAGGCAGCACTGGCCTTCACCAAGGCAAGAAATGGGCCCCGAGTTATCTCTAATGCAGTCCAGGGATAGTTGTGGAACAACAGAGTGGTAGAGAAAAAGCCGTATCCTAGAAAGAATTCTCTAATGATGCTGAAATTCTTTTTATTTCTGTCCCTTTCACAATGTGAGTCATAAAAAAGGCTAATGACACTTAGAGCACTAGAAGATTCTCAGAAAAATACCCCTTATCACAGATTATATTGAGTTCTTTTCATTTACTGGTGAAACTGGCAGCACAAAACTCTTTTCATTACTCTAAAGTGTCCTTAGTGTCCTCTGAAAATTTCCCATTCAAGTGTAATGACAAAAAGTATGCACTTTGGTTTTATCCATTTTACATACTTATCCCTATCAACTTTTGGAACAGTTTGTTAAGCTAAGATCATATCTAAAGAAAAATTTTCAGTGTCTCAGAGGCTTATGTCATTATGGGCTGCAGCACCAAGAGAAAGCAAGGGTACAAACAGGCATAGTCCTTATCTGCAGCTGCCTCTTCAATAGGACGCCATTAAGCAGCTAAAACACAGGAAAGGAAGATGCTTTAAATGTGTGTAAGGAAAAACAAGAAAGCCAATAGTTGCTGCAAACAAGAAAATAATGGAAAACACAAAATCAGCTGCTATCAGTGTATGAAAAAATAGGTACTTGAAAGTCTCAGGGGACTTGGGCCACTGTGCATCACAATACTATTAATCTCTGTGAACAAGATGATAATGAAGTTTCAAGGGTAATGGATGAGCATAGACATCACTGGCTCTTTCTTTCCCAGAGTTATTTCCACAGGTGAAGTAAAAACCTGTTCTAGAAGTTCTTGCCAGGGCACAGACAGAAAGATGCATCCCTCATACACAGTCCCTGTATCCCAGAACAGCTTGTCCTCTCCTAACTCCTCCACAGCCAGGAGCCTTCACACGACTTTTCTCAGATGCTTTGCCAGGGAGATGTCTCAGCAGCCAGCCAGGAGAAGAAAGAGTGCAAGCAAGGGGGGACACCAAACACAGCAGTCCCAAAGGATCCACAGGCCCTCAAGAGTATGTGGGGAACTGGTGGTCTCTGCTCAGCACTCCTTTCTCTTCCTTGGCAGAAGGACATGCCATGCCAGGACTCCCGGTTCTGGGGAAGGGGGATGCACATGGAGCCAGATATGGTGTTACAGAGTAATGCTAAGGCTCAAGAGACTCAGCTCACAGGTTCCCAGGACCAGCAGCTATTACTTTTGGTGTCACCTAGAAGATGTTGTGATATCAATATATTGCAAATTGCTACATGAGGACATTACACAGCACCTCTGTCTCGATCTGCAAGACCCTGATTTTTCAAACTTCTGTTACAGAAAGTATTAGATCTGTATGATGAACACTAGCACATTATGAATACCTACATTAATTATCTGAAGAGAAGTTAATCGAAAGCTTACACACTATGCTCTCACTGACACTGTTTGATCTTCATGCACAATACTCATACTAAACAAATCTTGCTCCTGCACCAAACAGTCAGAAATTCAGGACTCTAAATACAAGACTGCTGAAGTAGGATAATTTCCCATGCTTGAGGTTCAGCATCTGTGCATTTTCTGAAATCTTCTATTCTTTTTTTTTTTAAAGGATACAACTATGGAAACACAGTTTGTCAAAGGGCTATTGATCTGTATGTACACCCCTCCTCCCACTTAAATGAGCTGCAAGGGGGAGCTGGGGTGCCTGTTAAACCTAAGCCACTTACATCTATTTAAAGGTAGCATGTGACACGCACTTGAAGAAGAGCTGCTCTGCACGTTCCCCGGCCCGCAGCTCCTTGATGCTCCCGGCCATGCTGCAGGAGGCATCCAATCAGAGCGGCTGCCACTGAGGCCAGGGAGGCGGCCGGGAGTTTGATTTTCTATTCCAGCGGCAGTGCAGGGGATGTAAGGCAGCGAGTGTGTACAGCACGAATAATGAATTGTACTAATTCACAGAAATTCACTTTTTTTTTTTTTTGCTGTCACACACTGCTCCTTTTTCTATAGACCAAGACTTTGAAAGTTCATTTTTATGTGTCATTTACTTCCCCAGGGTGTAGAGCCTGCTAAAAATATCACCATTTCTTCTCCTCTGATAATAGATTATTTATGCAAAGGCAGAATAATTATTCTTGACATACTGGAAGACTCCCCCTGCTCCCCCCAACTACCCCCAACTAAGGTAGTTTTAAATTATACTTTCATGAAATACAGCAAAGGTCAATATTGTCAGCTAAAGCTCAACATCGAACATGAGTCTCCCGAACTCAGGATGCTGGAAGGCTTGTTAAAGGAAGGAAATTATTTTGCAGTTGTATAGGACATTTGATGTGAAGGGAACATGACTGGGACAATGAGGTTTCTGTAACCAGTTACCCCATTCAACCCTGAAGAAAATTAGGTAAGATCTGTATGGTGCAGAAATATAGCAGCAATTAAACCAGGCAGAAATATATGTGGGGGAAATCCTGACAACTGGCATCAAGAGGTTAACTCTTCTTTTCTTTTTAATCAGTAACTAGTTCTGTCATCTTTTGGTTCAGTGAAAAATCTCCCCAGAGAAGCGCCTCCATTCTTTGAATGTCCATAAGGCAATTAGGTTTTACATTTTTAAAACTGAAGGGTTTTACAGGATGAGCCAATTTATATGTTTCCATAATAAGAAAAGACTCAGGGCTACTGAAGTATCTATTTCAAAATGGCTTAGGTGGTGCATTATTGAATCTTACAAAGCCAAGGGGCTTCCAGGTCCCAGAGTCTTTAACAATCATTTTGAAAGAACTACCTGGGCAGAATACAGAACATCTTCATTTTTGGAAACCTGTAAGGCAGCCACTTGCTATTTGGAGTTCCTTCAACATGGGCAGTACAGAGTGCTGTAAAGAGAGGCCCTGGCTGGAACACAGGCACCCAGAGGTGGAAGGGTGCTCCCACAGCACTGGGTGGTTGTGTTTCTTTGCTCAAGAGCTTTTTTGTTGTCTCAATAAATGCTGGTTGAGTCCCAGTCATAAAAAACAATTGGGTGGATATAGCTGTGAGCAAAAATGGGTGATAGCTTTCAAACTGGAATAGTGTAACAGCTCTATCTACCAATTAAAGCCATTCAGTGAACAAATCTGATGATTAACTGGATATGTAATTAAGCCTTTATTATTAGTCTAATTGGATGGTTAGGGGAATTATTAAAGCTGTTAAGATTCTGTGTAGCAAGCTGACTGTGCAGTACAGGCAATATGAAATTCAGCTCATTACAAGCAAGGCCAAATGAACACGCTTTAGTGGAAATTTGAGACAGCTGCATCCAAGTCTTTCAAAACAAACCCAAACAAACCTTAAAGTCATGAGTTCAGCTCAGCAGAGAGAGATAAAATGACCCATTCAACCATGCATGGCAAAAAGCCAAGCACAGACCCATTTCCAGAAGGCTAAAGAGAGGGGACATCTTCTGCTGTGATGCTGGCTAAGGCATCTTCCCTTCCCTCAACGCCCATTCCCATCATTCCTGACACCAGGACAAACAGGAAGCTGTGCAGCAGAGGCATCTGACCAGGCAGGCAGCTGGAACACAGCTCCTGAAGTGCTATGAGGAACAGGAGACTGTTGATTCCTGAAAGAACTTGGTGCTCCAAAATCTGGTCTTAGGAACTTAAAAGAATAAGAGGGAAGGAAAGTGCAGAACCCTGTGTAGCAAAACATTGAGATTTCTGTGAGCATTTATGTGAAGGTACCTCTCCCCTGAAATCCCCAGCAGAGGGACCCTGCAGGGTACGGGTCTGCCTCTGTCCCTGTCCCCATGTCATGTGTGCCCCACACCTGTTCCTGATTGGGTGGTTTGTGTGTCCAGGGCCGCATCTAAAGAAATATCACTTCCTCTTTCCTTCCAGGTCCATCGCTGTCTTATATATGTTGTAAGAATTCCCCTCATTACAACACATTTAGTCCATGTTCCGCCCGTCCCAGGTCAAAGTCTGGACTCAGCAAGAGTACCATGCCAAGCTGAGAAGCAGGCCTTTCCCCTCCCTTACCAACAGCAAAAGTCACTCAGTCCTGCCTATCCTCACCAAAAAAATTAATAACAAAGAAACTAATAAGGAGATTGCCAGGCTTACCTGGTGAATGAGAAGGTAATTTAAGTAGCATGCAGGCAAGAGGAATGATATCTGTTCAAGAGTTACCTCAGCTAGCAGGCACAGGCTGGACCAAGGACAGACCCCCAGTCCTGTGTATCAGCAGCCCAAACACACAGCAAAATTCTAAAGACAACAGACATATAGACACCTCTTCTGCCTGCAATTAATGTCAGTGGAGAGCCCCACCACCACACTCCAGTGCAATCAAACTGTTTTAAAACTGCCAAAAGCAAGATGAAACACGATCACAATGCTGTTGCATGCATACAGAATATATCTAACTCTCTGTGGAAACCAGAGATAGATCTGATATGCTTTAACACTCTGGATAAGATAAATCTTGTAAGTGACTGTAAAAATTATGCAAAATGTTACAGAAATCACAGTGTGTGTTTTGAGTCTGATTTAAGTTTTTCTCTTCCTCAGTGTGAGCTACACACTATTACTACTATGAACAAATTTCATTCAGGGGTAGTTTCCTCAGTTCAAAACCATGCAACAGATATTATCCTCTGTGAGAAAATCTGGTATGAACCAGGCACCCACACACCTCCAATTAAATAAACACAATGAAGTGAAAGAAAACAACATATGATTCTATTAATTCAAAAACTTAACGTAAGAGTAACTTAAAGAAATTGTAGCTAAAATATATGGTGGCCACAAATAAAGTAGCATACATTAGAGAGCATATGTTAACATTAATAGTCAAAATCTACAGATTCCATTTCATCTATACGTGTGAGATTAGTTTTGTGTTGCTAAAGATTGCTTAAAAAATAAAATAGCAATGTGTAAATAATTTAAAATAAAAGGACATGTTGAGTATACACAAACCAACAAAATTTCAGTTTCTCTTTGCTATAAAGAATTGTATAGCTAAAGATCTTAAAAAGCCTTCTCTTGTCCATTAAATTACAACATTTTCTACTTTCATATTTCCTTATTCTGTAGAGTATCATGTCACTATTTAATTAATAACCAAAGGAAAAAAATAAGTTCACAATTTGAAATAATTTTCTTCATGGATTTAAAAACACCTGAAGAAAAAAATAATCTAAAGATTTTGTCAAAAACTCTTCTGTAATGCAATTTGAATTTTTGTATTCAAATTGACATAAACATAATTAAATCTTCTAATTTGAAACCAGAATCCTGTGAGGTAAGAAAACATGGAAGGAAGGATTTCATTACAGAAAGGCACTTAGTCACAAAAATATACATTAAGAGAAGACATATTAGAAAGGGCCTTGGAGCAGCTGCAGTTAGAAGAGCAAATCAAGAGAATGTGCTTGCAGGACAACATGGATAGAGCATTGTTCAAACAGAAAAAAACCCTAAAGCTCTCATACAGGCCACTCAATAACGTGACACATAAAGCTCTTCAAAGGCACGTTCCTCTTGTTGTCCTCAATAAAACCTCCATAAGACCACAAAAGAGGTGGAAAGACCATACTGCACACAGCCTTAAACATGTGAGAGCTCATCTGGGCCAGGCCTCCAGATGTACCTTGTGCTATCAATTTTCCCAGAAAACATTGGAAAAAATATCTCCTCCAAGTTATTGCAATGTTTCAATTTTATTTATTTTTCCAGTAGTTAAACATTTCATGTTTATAAAATCCTTTGAAGTTTATATAAAATAAGCAATAGACTTGTGTGAAAACTACTGTCACAGAGTTAATTATAAGCAGGCACTGAGCTTTTCTACAAGAAAAATTGTTTTCAGTTCTTTTAGGCTCTGACAGGAAAATTGTAGGCTGATGAAAACCAGTTGGTAGCTCATAATCCCTTATGCCAAAAACTGGGTGTGCATATCTGTACTGGTGTGTCTTCATAGACCACAGTGCCTCTGCCTGCAGCAAACTGCCAAAATTGAACTTTAAACAGCTCAAAGAAAAAGACCATCTTGTAGCATTGAAAAAAGCAAAGGAAAAACAAACAAAGTGACCAACCCCACAAATATTTACATTTTGGTGATAATTCATCCTCTCTGGTTTGAGGTGAGTGTTTCTGAGGTCAGCCTTCCAGGACATTAAAGCAAATCAGAAGACTTCATATATTTTTATAAGTTGCCACATAAACCCCATAAGAAGAAAAAAAAAAAAAAAAAGAAAATCCAAGACCACTGGAAAAAGAAAATACCACTGGTATAAAGATGACATTGTGACTTATTAAACATATTGCAATTTCCCTCAAGAGAAAGGTGAATCAAACCTGCTATTTCACTTCTTTTTTCTCCTAGAAGAAATATGAAGATCTGTCATTCATCAAAGTAGGCTACTTTATTTTAAAGGAATTTAGGAAAAACATCCTACCAAAAATATTCCAGAGTAAGAAAATTTCAAGTGTCATCAGCCAGTTTTTTTCAAGAATCATCCTCCCCTTTATTACAAAGCACACACAGCCCACATTTGTTTAGGAACAGAAGCCATCCCTTGGCATCCTTGCACAGAAGGGGCTCTGCAGTGAGTGACTGGTTCAGGGACAAGCCCATGCTCTCCAAGCTGACCAAGGGGCCACAGGCATGGACAGCTGTGTGCTCCCAGACCCAAAAGGATTTTGCACTGGGCTGCTCTAAGCAGCACCTACACATCATGCACAAAGCTGGGTGAGTCACTTCTGCCCCTCTATTCAATAGTCTGTAAGGGACTAAGACTCCTTAGCAAACAACAGGCTAATTAATACTATCATCATCATTTAGGAAACAAGGATTTTAAATTCCACCGTGCATATTTTAGCTTAAACCTGATTTTCAATATTACACAAAATCTTTCTGAAGTGGAAAATAATTGCATAAAAAATAATATATCCTCAACGTGTTAATAAAATTTTATTCTCAATAGAATCTCTAAAAATACACTCAGTGATGCAAATATCTATGGCAAATAAAGCATATAGAACCAAAATTTCTAAAGCTGTGCAAAATATTAGGCAGGGTATAGGGCCAGCTGGAGAATGTCATTCATTAAAAAATATATGTGAAAATTCCCTGTCCCAAAGGCTTCTCATAGCACTTCTAATTTTATTAAAGTTAAAAGAGATTCCATTCATTTCAAGTTTTGGAAGAAAGCTGTAGATGGAAGCAGTGCCTTAAGAGACAAAGAAAGAAAATATTTTAAAAACCTATTTTCATCCATTCATAGTAATTCTAATTCATCTTTTTCCACATAGGAGCCTTGTAAAAGCCAAGAACAAAGAGTGAGACATCTTTCCACTGTATATTGTTCTGCATTGCTTCCTACATATGGGTATGGTCTTTAACACTCTCCAAACCTGCTCCTTTAATTATTCCCAAGAAAGCCTAATTTCAAAGTTCTGCTGTAATGCTTTGAGAACTACACTAAATGTCTTTGTCAAAAAATTTGCCTGTATTTGTCCCTTTACACTGTAAGGACAGCACCAGTCATTGTCAGACATACAGGGCTCAAAAATAGAAGCATCTCAAGTACACAAAATAACGTCATTTCATCAATGCCCAGTTTCAGATTCTCCATGAAGTCTGACCCACACAGCATGATACAGAAAAAGGTATTAATATTTAAACTTCAAAATGATAAACCAGGACCTGTCTGAATGAAATCCTCTCTTTAGTAACTTAATTCTTTAAGAACATAAAAAAACAAGATTGACATTGGGAAATTTTGTAACTTGGTATGCAAGAGCAAGGCACTCCTCAAAAAGCTTTCCTTAAAACTATCAATGAGTTTAACCAGAGAAAAAGTACATTTTCTTTCTACATTAATTTTACCTGTCTGACTGGTAGGCTACTAGAACTTTTTGTATTTGGAAATCAGTACTTGCAGCAATAAAAAAAACGTAAATCTTACAGAGCTACAAAAAGGTTGAATGAGACATAACAACCTAACAAGTATCCCGAGGCACTGTAAGTCTGGGACACTGATGAGAGCTGCTTCCAAGCTCAAAACCTTTATATAACCCAGTCTCTGTGCACAACAGATACCAGAGTTTCCAGCTTCTTATTCTTCCCCAAAAAGCATGAGAAAGTGAGTACTGAGAAAGTAAAATCAAGCCTGAAAAGGGAATGCATGATTCTTAAAATAACACCTTGAAAACTGAAGACTAAATTGAATTTTTATAAAATAGCAGAAATAAAAAAGAAGAAATGTGAAATATTCATATATTTTAGCTGTCCCTCAAATATTTACAGCACTGCTTCCCCCTACACCCATAAAAATAGTTAACAGTCACTGTAGAAGATGAAAATGCAACTACCAAAATAAAATTATGTTGTTGAGACTATCAAAACCATGGAACATCCTTCACATAAGGGAGAAGCTTCTTCAAGAAACATGACTGGGTGAATGATGGGCTACAAAAACCCTAGAAGACCATATGTGAATAGTAAATGCATCTACAAGTAACATTCAGCTTGAGCTTCTATTAGCCATAGTTTAGAAACAAGGTAATTGAGAACTGCTATACAGAGCAATGCCATCTATGACTTTAAGTGGCTACAGCAGAACCTGTCAGCTTACAAGGAATGATTGCTGGTATAAACCAGAACTGGGAAGCTGCTCAGAAAAGTGTCAGTGCTCAGGGTATCCAAGAGTCTCTTGTGAAACTGGAAACAAATGTGGAATTACTAGAAATCCAGATACAGTTTCTAATCACTAGATTTATATCTAAATTTGTATCACTAACTCATCCTGGAACCCTAAATTAGTGGTCCTTGCCTTAGGTACCTCTTGGGAATTGTGATCTACATCAGCAGGACTAGCAAAGACTCCTGATGTTGTATCTGCTGGTAGTTGGAAAAGCACTCACCACATCCCTAAAATCAATAACAAAACTAGGCAGCCAGAGTAAGACTAAATAGGGATATGACAATCAAACCACTTTAGAGATATTTTACAGTGGAGAAATGGAAAAACCTTTTTCAAAATAGCACAATTAAATGCTGGTAGTTGTGGGAGGCTCAAGGTAGGGTTTTCTGGCCTCTGGTTTGACTATGTCATTCTCATCCCACCCTCTGCATCCAGCACTCTTCCCAATAATTTTCTTCTCAGTCTGAACTCTGTAAGTAATTACTTTTCACCCTTTATTTCCAGTGTCTTCATTGACTAAAGCCACAGAAGTCTCTGCCCTTATCTCTCTTCCATATCAGTTTTACAACCCAAGAGCATCTGATTGCTATTCCTGCAAGAGCACATCAGTGGAAGCTCTGAAGTGACCACATTATTAACTAGACCAAACCATAATAACCTTTTGGAACACAGTTCAGGAATTTTGGCCAAATTTTTTCAGCTATTGCCATCTCCTTGTTCAAACATTCAGTCAATACATCAGAAATTGAAAAACAGCCTATAAGAATTGTGTACTAAAAGTTACTGGTCTGCAGTGTGGGGTGAATACTTAGGAGAAGCTGTTGGAATAAACAGCAATAATTTTGGCATCATGTAAAAGTGTTTCTGCTTTGCTAGCATAGATTTGTAAATCCATGCATTTTTTGCAGTTGTTACGGACACATGAATGACAGCTCTCAGGATAAACACTTCTATAGGAGTGTGGTCTTCAAGCCTTTTACTGTGAAAGAAAGACCTTGCAAGGTCAGCTGTAGAGCAAGGGCAAAGCCAGCAGCTCCATGCAGAGGCATCAAGCTGCAGTATGTGTAGTTCACATGCAGGACTCCAAGGAAACTCTGGAAACAGCAGGTCAAAGGAGAAAAAGGAAGAAGCATTACAGCATCAGCTGGGTCATGGTCTTAGCAGCTGAGCAGCAAGAGATACGTGAGGACTGCTGCAAATGAGAGGGGAAAAATCCACAACAAAACACACAGAAAACAAGCTTTCTGTGAGCTCTTGAATACAGTCTGAAACCCATCAGTGGCTTGTGACTGATTTTTAAAGAAGGAGCTAAATGTGCTTAGCAATCACAAGCACCAAACACAGCATTGAAAGGTCAAGAAACATAGCATAAAAATAATAATCTAAATGTAAAGGGCAAATTCTCACTTGTGGTTTTTCTGCTGAACAGACCTACCCCTTAATCAAAACTGTTCAAATAAATGTACAGATTAGCCTCGATTATCCAGTCTCAGGTTATTTGAAATTCCAGGACAAGCAAGGATATATTGCCTTACTTACTTGCTGAAACTATTTTTACGAGGAAATGTATTTTCCTTAAAGATGTTAAGAAATGTGGTATGCAAAGGCAAAACAGAAGCTGAGGACATCCTCTAGTGTTTAGCAATTATATTATTTAATATTTCTACATAATGATTTCCAGACCTATTTCAATGTGCCTAGAGAAAGGCAGTGAAGGGCAGAACTATTGTGCTGTGAGAAATATGCCCAGGGTCCAACACAGGACCCAGGTCTCCTAACTTTAATTGTGGTGTTGCACAGATCAGGTCGGAGCTGTCCAAGGAAGGTCAAAGTCTTCAATGAGCAGGGAACAAGCTGGGTCCTGGCACAAGGCAGGAGCAGCACCTCGTCCTGGGGGAGGCAGCGCCGTGCCCCTGGGCCCAGTGCTGGCACACCTGTGCTGGTTTGGGCCTGGATCTGTATGGCACCAGGCAGGCACAGAATGCTGGGGGCCCTCCCCAGTCACACTGCATCAAACCTCACCCACGGCTCCCACCTCCTCCCTACCCAGCAGAGCCCTTGCCTGCACTGGACACACAGCTACAGAGGTTACTAGCCAGGGGCAACACTCCAAATATGAAACAAGCACCCCTACGAGCCTCCATTTGGAAAACCTAAGGTAAATAGGTTAATTTTTAATAAATTAGAAAGTACTTCACCATTCTTTCTGACTTCAACATTCATGTATTAGTTCAGCAACACTTACAGCAAAGTCTTCAATCCAAGGGAGCCCTGCAAATTTGTTTTTTTAGGTCTTGGTCATCTTCCTCCCTAGCCTTTGAGGTTAAAGAGCTTAAATACAGCTGTGAATCATCTCCCTTGATGAAGTTAATGAGTACATCACACCCTCATCTGAATCCTACCTATTGGGAAGGAATCAAAAATAACACCTAATTAAAGGCTGCCAATGTAAGACTACCAGATTTCAGACTCAGGTTAAAGTTCATGTTCCAGTCTATGTACTCAATCTTTGTCTTTTCATGTTCTTACTTAATTTTTGCTACACAATTATCTGTGCAGATATGAACTACCTGAATAAATCTGCAAGGCCCCTTCTACACACAGAATTATGTTCCTCTCAAACTTCTATTCTTTCCAGAGAGAACCTAATCCATTTTTATAATTTATCCCTACTTGTTAATCCAACAATCCCTGACTTCTGGTTATATGTTTAGCTGTGAGCTCAGAAAGCAGAAAGTCCTTACACAAGAGTTTGGAAATACTCCAGAAATACTAAATAAATAAGTCCTTTTTTTAACATTGGAAAACAATTTAAAGAAATTTAAATTCACATGGAAGTACATAATTAACTTAATTGTAACATTGGGGCTAAATAAAAATTTAAATTGTTTGCATTGTGAAGCAGGTATAAAATATGGGCATTAATTACATATCACAGCAGTTTGATTCTCAATTACAGCTTGAGAACCATATTAAAAGAGGGGGTTTATCACACAGGTAAACAAAAATTAGTTTTGAAACCGTAATCTGTAAACATAAACACACAAAAATGCACACAAAGCTATCTATGGTATGACCCAAATCATTGGTATTTGTGTGGGAGGGACACTGAGGATATTTTCACAGGCAACACACACATACGGTTTGCTTGCATAAGCCTCATATCAAAATCATGGCCCTCGTGTCTGTTAACATATTTTATTTGGTGACAGGAATGGATACATATTTGTAACCAACAGATTTGAAGCCCTGGGGGCTTTTTGTTAATTTATAAATCTTTTACATGAGTTTGGAATTCCTCAAACATATGACATTCATACAATTAACAGATTCATATATAGCACTTTGATGACCTGATTAAGTGCCAGAGCTCCCATACGAACACAGACACAACCAAAATGAAGATAAGGTAGATTCTTTTGTCAAAGATGTATTTGAGATTAATGGCAAGCTGACAGACTGAATGGGTTCCACTGCACAAAGGCAATTACTGCAGTAGGTAAAGCAAGTGATAAAGATTTATTTAGTACAAGGCTGATATTCATTAATCTCTTTAAACCCCATGTTAAGGTTGTTTAAAGTACTGTAGCTCTTCTCTGGAAAGGTCTGTTGAATCTATGACAGAAAAGGCAGACCTGCATAAATGCAGTGCAGGTCTCCATGGACTATGACATTTCTATACCTCCACAGGGAGGCAAGTATTTTAGATTAGTTTGGTTAGCACTGCAGATGCAGCATGCTGATTTACTAAACTCTGGTGCAAGTTCCAAAAATAATTAGCTTATCAAAGATCCACTTTCCTTCCTCTCTTTTATTAGTGTGCTAAATATGGCATTGTTGTAAGGAAATAATTTCATGAGTATTCAAACACTAAGCACAGACTTGTCAAAACTGAATCCTTTTTAAAAAGACCTCATTTCCAGTGCTCACTTCTTTTGAAAGATCCTTATATTACATGAGTATCTAAACAAATGTCACTCAGCTGTGTCACTCTTTCCATGCTATTAGGAAAAAAAGGAATTAGTAAGCATTTCTGAAAGTTATTTTATTGATCCAACATCATCAGAGCTGGCAACAAAACAAACAATTAAATGGATACATGGCACACAAGCTTTTCATGAACCAGCTTTGATGTTCCACATAAGAAACTTGTTGAATGGAGAAGATGCTTAAATTTTGTACTTTTATGGTAGATTTTCTTTGTTACAGATATTCATTTAGGAGAGCTTTTTTTTTGCCAAGGAAAAAAATATAATTTTGATTTGTCATACAGAAAATACTCCCTTTGAAATAGGTTAGTTCCTTCAGTGTGTGAGCAAGACTTGTTTCTCAACACATCAGTAAGAAAGAATATTGTTTCAAAAACCACAGTCAAGGTTCCCAGTTACTACTGGAGTGCATATAAATAATCAGCAAGACATCCCCTGCCCCTCCTAATTTTTTATCTTCAGAAAGCATATTAAAATGATTTATTTCTAGCCTGCTACTCATAGCAAATGCAAGTCAACCTCTCCTTACCTTGCCAGTGACAGGGATATCAACAGAACCCCAGGTACCAACTCCCTAGTGAACTGTGCCTGGGGCAAAATCAGCTGCAATAATTCCAGCAACTGGAAATAAAAAGGAATGTTAACAGTAGAAGCTAATCCAGCACACATTGAAGTTGCTTACACTATGTAGCAGATAACAATAAAAATCACCAATTCTAAATGCAAAAATGTATTCTATGAGACCACACAAAAACAGTGAAACACATTTTAATCAATCTCAATTAGAAGATACTTCAAGCCTATATTAAAATTTCTTAAACTACTAGAATCATGCAGAAATGGAATTATGAAAAATAGCTTTGTACATAAAAGGAGAGCAAGTCAGCAGGTGCCAACCTCATTTCAATAGAAATATATTAACCATTTTTTGTTACTGCTTTTTCATGGCATTTTTTCTGTAAGTTTTCATACTGTAGGATTACTTAACCCAAGTTAGGACAAAAATAATGGGGTTGGCCCAGTGTTTCTCTAACATTTTTTCAGCCACACACTTCCTTATCTCTTCCGTGCTCTCCCTCTCTCTATGTGGCCTCTACAGTTTCGTGTCTTCATTGAAATGCCTTCCAGAAATGCCTTTGTGCTGACAGAGTTGCCTTTTCCAAAAGAGCAAAATTCTCCAGAGACTGGGGTTTCCAGATCTGAATGCTTAATTTCATATTCCAGCCCAGCAAGGGCAAGGATTCAAAAATACTGGATCAGGTGATCAAACTGCAAGGGCTAGTTATGTTGAAATATTCCCTTATTTTCCAGTGCTGTTTCAATATTAACATCTATCAAAATATTTTTGAAGAGCTGTATTAACATTTCATAAGCCTAATGTCCAGTCTATCAGTAAATCTACCCATGGAATTCTGTGCCAGTTATTAAATAAAACTAAAAATAAAGAATTTTTTTATCTTGTCAAGTGTCTGTTTTCCAAAACAATAATAAAACTCAACAACCCACAACACTCAAGTCATAAAACAAGCAAGCCTCATTGAAACAACAACACTTCTGCTCACCCAAAACCAAACCCAAAACCCCCACATTTTGCCCATCAAACAGCAGCAAATATTTTGTAGCCATAAGTTTCTTTTATCTCAGTTATTTACTATTTGCTTTCCTTTCTTTGGCTATGAGGTAAACAAACTACTTTTTCAAGCTATAAAATTATAAAAACACAAAAAACAAATAAAAAAAACCCCCAAACAACAAAAAAAATAAACCCAAACCACTGTGCTCTGAATTTAAGGGAAAAAATATCTTTGCATCAAATATATCACACCAGTGTTACAGCCAAACTCCATTGCAAGTTCAGTTTGCATTCAGCTTGGAGAAATTTTAATCATGATTTTTCCTCAAGTCCTCTGTGCTGATTTGCGTATTTGAAAGGTGTCTTTATAAGTATCCAGGCCAAAATCTAGAAATCAATTTATCTGACTGAACCAGACTTACATAAAAGAACTATTAGGTGTCTAATATGCAAAATATTTCCTCCTCTTTCAGGTTATTTCTTAAGTGCTCAAGTATGGTGTATTTCATAAAAGGAGAATTCTGTCTTTCATGTCATCTATCTTCAATTTCAAACTGTCTCCAATAAAACTATCATATAAATGTAATTTCATAAATTAATTTTATTCTATGGGATTGTTACCAATTCACAAATTCTGCTGTTTTTTGTTGTCAGTAACCTGTTTGTCAGTAACAATCGATGCACTCAACATTTTCAGTCATCATTGCCTTCTAACAAACAATATAAACCCCAATTTCCTAGACAGTAAGTTACTGCATAACATAGGTCTCTTTCATGCCTTCTCAATATCAATCACAGAGTCCCTTTATTACTTTAAATTCCTCCAATATCATAATCAAGTAAAAGTAAAAACAGCAAGGCAAAAGAAAAAAACAATTCTTTTGTGAAAAAAAAAACCAAACCAAAAATATTCTCTAATTGTTTGGTAGTTTGGTTTGTTTTTTTTTTAACACCAAACCCCCAAAATAATGTATTTAGCCCTTCAATGATGCTTTCAACATCTGGTATGAGCAGATAGATGTGCCAACAGAATTATTTCTTAGCATTGCACCCTCTCCTGACAGGTATTCTCCCCAATATCACATCTCTTCTCCAACGAGTTTGTTCTTGCAAAGGAATATGGAAAGGCTCTCCTTTTGTTCAGGACAGATGATTTTCATAGGAAAGGTGTTGAAAGGGATTGCCATGGAAGGCACACAGCTGATATGGCTTATCTCTCTTTAAGGCTGTAAGATTCAGGAACGAGACTGAGGTGGTGGAAATCAGATTCAGGCCTTGGGAAGCAGCCTCTGACTTCTCTGGGCATTTCCTCCCCCTCAGCTGAGCAGAGCCCTTGTCCCCTGAGCCCGGGGCCTCCTGATGCAGGGCTCAGCCAGGAGGGGCACAGCAAGGCCAGAGGGGCTGCACTGGACATCCTGTGTGAAGAGCTCTGCCTAAGCCCAGCTAACTCTGGATCCAGGCTCTCTGCACATGGGTACAGAGCAAAGAGCAAAGCCAGGACACTGCGCTCGTCCTGTTACTGGAGACCAGCAAAAAGAGCCTTGCCCTGATTTCTTCATACCCTCCCTTGAGGGCACATTGATAAAATCCCCTGAACTGTCTCTTCTCCAGGATGAACAGTCTCCTCTGTCTCAGACTTTCCTCTGGGGTTAGATGATTCAAAGACAATTACTTAATCATCCTTGTGGCCTTTCACTGGACTCTGTCCAGCAGCTCCGTGTCTCTCTTGCCTACACTACTGGCTAACACAAGAAGGGGAGAATTCACGATGCTGGAAAAGCTGTTTTGACAATTTAAACCATGGTCATTTTTCTCATAAAAGGTGAAATCACCAGTGAACTTATTCATATTCATCAAGAGTGCTTGCCAAACCACAGCACCAGACAATCACTTTTTCTGTGTGAACCAAATCATTTACAGAAAAGCTATTTTAAACACTGCTTATAAGAATTTCCAATATTTTCATGTCCCAATACCTCTCAAGTCAGGCTCCCTCAGTGCCCTTAGTCAAATGATATCAGCCTCAGAATGAGAGAAAGATTTTAACAAATACATTTTAGAAATCTCAAAGTGATTAAAGTAGTTTTTCTATGCATAGTAATGAGGTGGTTTTCAGGTTTGCTCTTAAAGGGCTCAAAGCAAGTTTTAAGATGTGATCTCAGAGCTAAAAGTGACATGCTCACTGGAAATCTGGTAGTGTCCCCTTTACATTGTTATGCAGAAGTCTAATGTTTCTAACAGACTGGATTTTTAAATACCTGGCATTAATCTCATCATTATCACTAAAACTGGCCTCTACATCAGGCCAAGGTACTCTAGTTAGAAATTCCACTGGAAGAAAGTGGAAAATATTTACTGGAAGGGGAATTTAATGAAATAAAATAAAAATTTTCTATTTCAAGGCAGAAATGAAGGTTAAGAATAATTCTAAACAACAATAGCAAAGTCATCTCTCATTAAAGACACCAAAAGTATTTGATAGCTATTTTCCCCTGTAGCTGTGTAATTAGCATTATTTGTCTGCTACACAGGTGTTAAAAATTATGCTAGAGAGTGGTATTACTGTGCAACTGTATGTAAAGTATGCTCAGTCCAAAGATTCAAAGGAATTGCAAAAATTCTGGTTATTTAGAATTAGCTATACCTTCTTGGTAGAATTTTTGGTATCCTATATTTAAAATGGATTACTTGAAATTGCTGAAAAACTAAAATTAAAAAAACAAAATGAGAAAAATCTAGAAGATCCTAAAAACACAGGACAACCACAGGCTTTTAGGTCTAGCTGTCAAGGTCAACTGATATCATTAGAGTTACATGATCGAGTTACAGTAGGGAAATCATGTTAGGAAATATGGGTCAAGTCATCATGCAGTAATAAAGCTGTTACCGCCAGACTCAGTTTTTGAAATATTTGTTAAAATCTGTCATGGTTTAGCATTTTTAATACTACAGTCATAATTGAACAATGAAGTATGCCAATGTTTATAAAGGGCCACATTTTATTTTGATGTTTTAAAGAAAAAAACGAATCAAACAAAACAACCTTTTTCCCCCTCAAAAAATCCCAACATACAAATCCAAAAAAATCTCAATTTAGTCCACATCGACTCTTTCCCTAAACATGTACAAGCAGAAAAATAGAAAAAACAATTATACATATATATACACATATACACACATACATGAAAGCATGTAATGTTTATGCATACTGAAACATTTAGGGTAAAGAGATTCTTAAATGTTTGTGTGGGTACAGTGTAGAGCTGGACTGATAAGACCATTACAATAAAAATACAAAGCCCAAACAGACAAAAAGAGTAAATCCCATGTAAATAGGAATTATAGTGCCAAATTCAGACAAGGTGGCAAAGTGACATAATCAAGTAGATACAGCACTAAATCTAGGGCACTCTGTTACTACCATCACAAGCTCTGTCTAAAAATTAGGTTGCAACATTCTCAAATGTATATTCTCATTTACAGTTTAGGGAGGCATTTTCAAAGCACTCTGTATTGGCATAACTACTCCCACCGAAGTCACAAGGACCTTAGCAATTGATTTCTAAGGAAGCAGGCTTAGGCTGAGCACTTTTGAAATCCCACTGTAAATGATTTACATGGAGAGAATTGGAGCTTATATGGCATCCTTAGGATTATAAGCATCTCCAAGGGCTTAAAAAAAATGAATGATTAGATACAATGTGCTCAGTATACACCGAGTAAGAGCTTGCAGAAGCCCTTGGACATTCAAACCTGCTTAGCTAAGAAGAAACTGTGCAGATAAACTACCCCCCATTTTTAATAACTGCTGCTCATATGAGCAAACTGGTAGTTAAAGATTATCAAAAGACAGCTACAGAGGGACAGCCAAGAGCGCTATATATCATCCCCACAGATCTTCATTCCCTCCTGCCTATTCCCAGCTCAAACACTCCTTGGTCCCCCTTGAAAATTCAAGCTTTAGCTTCTTCTGTCCCCTCTCAGTCCTGTGCAGGGGGGACAGAACAGAATTTCCTGTAGGGGCAGATCAGGGGACAGCCAAACCACCCTGGAAGGAGGACAGGACAAAATGTGCTCATGCACGGCATTGCCTGGCCACAGCGTCGCTTTAACAAGGATGCAGCCCCAGCTCAAAAGATTTAGGTATGTACAGAAAGATGCAGGGTACTCCAAAATAAGGTATCAGAAATGCTGCATCATTTCAGTCAATCACAGTCAATTGGCTGAGTGGATTTACCTATTTTTGTATGATTTTATTTTTTCACTTTTAAAGACAGTCAAATGTAAGATTTCTTCCAAGTTTAGTATGAAAGCACACATAAAATTGTTTTATATGTTGCTTAAATTTAGGCCTCAAAATAGTAGTTTGATCTCTTTTTCAGAAGCTAAATACAATGGAAGCTATTTAAATGAATAATGCATTTTTTTAATGGAAGAGAAAAGTAATATAAGTGGGGCATGTTAATTCCCAGGCATGCGAAATTTATTGTCACTTAGGTGCCCACTGGGAATAATTTATGCATCCTCGATTAAGAAAATATTTTTAATTTGAATTTGCATATTTTACTCATTACAACTAACCTTGACACAGTCCTTTTCAGAGGTGCCGTGCCCTTAGGTGGGAGTTTACAAAATGTCCACTTAGCAGGAAGAAACAATGAAACAAAGGTGAACATTTGTTTTCTGAGGAGAAAAATAATGTTTGTCTGGGCAATAAACATCCTTGGCTTGCAATGGTCTTTGTGTAGTACAATTAAAATTGGGTTCAGATCTATTCTTCCTTCTTCAAAGGAGACATTTGTCCAAGAGCTTGAAATCAAGCTAATTCAAAGATAGTATGGTAAATTCCAGCACAAAGTAACAACTTAAAAAAAAAAAAGAAAATCCAAAAATCATAAGGGTCAAGTAGAGAGAGAAAAAACTGGCAATAAAACTAATCTCTCCATCATCTGCCATTACAGCAACATACACACACCAGTGAACAGTTTCTGGAAAAGCATCTGGTCTTCCTAGTTTTCTACTGACAGGTCAGCAACTGTAAAGTTCTAAGATTCATAAAACCAGATTTTTAAAATGTTCCCATTAAATCACAGTCAAAGTCAATCTTAAAACTCTTATCTCTAAAGCTTTCAGAAGAATTTATACTAATTAAAAAAAAAAAAAAAGCCCCCAAAAGGCCTACAGATAAACACATTTCCCTTCCCCATCTGGGCTCTGCTCCTTTCCAGGTGAGAACTCTGCTGCAAGTTGTTTTCTGGGAAGTAATGACATCCAGTTTCAAACATGTGAGGAGGTCCTGCACATCCACAAGCATTCCTAAATAATCACTTATATTGGCATCCACACATAGCTTTCTAAAAGAAATTAGTCCCATTTTAACTGCCACAATAGAAAAAAAACAAAAAAGTAGGTAAAAAACTGTCTTGAAGAGGACATGAAATTCCAGGCCACCTCCAAGGCTTCTGAAGTTCACATTTAAAATGTTTTTCATTATGAATTTCCTACAGAAATAGGTTGTAATTAAAAATCTGCTACACTGTTAGCACTAGATCAAATGCATTATAATTTTACAGGCCTTCTAGAATAACTGTGCTAGACTGAAATGAAGCTCTGCAACTGACATCATTCATCAGATCTTCACTCTTAAGAAAACTTGGCAGTTAAACAGCTTATTTCATAAGGAGGCCTGCAGATTTCAGAATTCCTTACAAGAAAGACAGCTGAAATATCAGGGAGGTTTCAAACATGATTGAATTCATGGTGATTAACAGAATGTGTTGGTTACAGGGTGAATGCTAGAACACTGTTTAATTTCCAGGCTGCAATCAGACCCATGCTGGTGTACTTCAGTGAGTCAGGACTGACTCAGCAAATTAACTCAAACCTCTCAAATACCTCATGCAATACATTTAAAAACAAAGTTGAAGCACATCTTTTAGAGGTGTCTAAGAATTACCTAAAGAGCACACACTGGCCCTGCTAAGATGCTGTAGTTTCACAGCCATAGTGTGACTCAGAAAATCCACTTTACTATCCTCACAGCTGAATTCTTACAATTATAACTTGTGTGAAGTGCAGCTAGCCCAAAACTTTCTCTTAACTTCCCCACAGGCTACATCGTCCTTTCTGAATTAATTTCATACTGAAGTTCATGAACAGCATAAAGTTTCCCACAGTGCTGGGTCACCTGCCCAGATCCAAAAAGAACTCGTGGCACAGAGCAAGGATTTCTACTGAGTCTGAACCTTACTATCCCAGAATCACAGAATGGTGTGGGTTGGAAGAGGCCTTAAAGCTTATCTAGTTCCACTCCCTGCCATGGGCAGGGACAACTTCCACTATCCCAGGCTTCTCCAGGCCCTGTCCAACCTGGTCTTGGACACTTCCAGGGTTCCAGGGGCAGCCACAGCTTCACTGAACGACCTGTGCCCGGGCCTCATCATCCTCATGGGGAAGAATTTCTTTCCAATATCTAATCTATGCACCTCTATAGCCAGCTTGGCTGGATGTATTAAGATCAGAATGGCAAAGCCAGGGGCCTTCATTAGAGGCAAACAGCTGCTCCTTTTGCAGGACACCTTTCAACTGAAATACAGCAGTCCCTTGGGAATACCTCGGCTTGTATTACAGGCTCTCAGTTGCAGTTTAGGAACTAAAATATTCTGCAGAGTTAATTGGCTGTTTATAGGTGGAATTATGGAGCAAGGTGATCTGTGTTTTTGTTTAAAACAGTAGAGATGGTGTAAAGGCCTTATTTCTGTATATGTTTTATACATATATTGCTGCAGTTCAAAGCTTGCTTTGCTTATTCATAGATGTTTTCAGTTTCCTGTAATACATACCTAGTCAGGATTTCTTGTTACATTTGTAATAAACACTTAAAATAAAAGGATGAAATAGATATTAGAGGTACCACCAATCCATTTATAAATGCACAAAGAAGCCAGGTCAAAGCAAGAAAACAGCTCATATGGGATCAAAGGCATCTCTGCTTTAACCTGACAGTTTCCCCACACTGCAAAAGGATGACTGCTGATATGTCACAGTTGCACACCTGAGATGGCAGGGAGTGAAAAAAGTGACTAAAAGAAAGTGTAATAATCAAATGCTGTCCTTAAAACAGATATCCCTAAATAAATTGATATCCCTATAACTGCTACACACCCAAAGCCATCCTTAGGAGTGCAGTTCAGAATACAGAAAAAACATTTTCTCAATAAAAACCCACTTCTGCTCTAGGGTGAAGATGTTCCCCTCTCCTCTAGAATATCTCTTATGGCACGTCTGTGTGCTACAGAAAGTTGGTATTCCAAAGGAGAACAATTTCATAAATTTCAAAAGATCACTGGAAATATCACCAATAGAAAAATGTTATTGAAAACATATTGTACATATTACTTCATATGAATAACTAAAATCCAGGAATCATGCCTGCTTTTTCATATACAGAGACACAAAATGTAGAGGGTTTGATGAATCATTGTTCTTGATTCTTAGAAGTCCCTTTTAAAGAGGGACTCTTCCTAAGCATGTGCAGCTTAACCTTATTTCTGAAGTTCCACATTTCTCTATACCATCCTTAGAGTATTAAACAGCTTAATTACAATCAAAATAAAATGTGCAACATTTTCCACCTGGCTGAAAAACTGAAGGACTCTAAGCACTGTTAGTGTTAGATATTCAAAAAAAGGAAGACTTTAAATATTTACCTATGCTTAATATTTTCAAAAGATGATTTACTGAAATATATTAAATAGAAAGGTAAGTCAATGGTGATGAACAATAACAGAAGTACATTTTGTAATTTTTTTACTGAAAACAAAAAAAATATTGTGTAAACTGAGCAAAGGAAAGAAGAAAATAACTCCTCGTTTTGGCTGGAATAAATTTTCTTCTTAGCAGCTGGTTTAGTGCTGTATTTTGGATTTAGTATAAGAATAATATATAACACTGATGTTTTAGTTGTTGCTAAGTTGTGTTTACTCTAAAACAAGGACTTTTCAGTTTCTCGTGCTCTGCCACTGAGCAGGAGCACAAGAAACTGTGAGGGAGCATGGTCAGGACAGGTGACCCAAATTGGCCAAAGGATATTCCATACCATAGAATGTCATGTCCAGCACATAAATTGGGTGCAGTTGACTGTGAGGGACCAGTGCCCTATTATTATGATTTATTTTGTTCCAATTATTAAACTGTTCTTATCTTAACCCACAAGGTTTACTTTTTTTTGGTCCTGATTCTCCTCTGCACCAGGGAATGGGGGAGAAGGAATGAGCAGCTGTATGGTACACAGGGGTTAAACCACGACAGAAGAGAAAAAAGAATTATGGAAAAAATAGAAGGCTGAAGATGTTATTTATTTTAGAAACATTTTCTTTTGTGGCATTTCCCCACTGAATTGTAAAAAAAAAAAATAAATAAAAAACCAAAACCCAAACAAACCTCTGAAAGATGTGTAAGCAAGAATTTCCCAATATGAATTAAAATGAATAGTCATGCCATTGACAGGTTTTTTCCCTAAAGGTTAAATACTTGAACCAAGAACAGTAAAGTAAAAGTTCTTGGGCCTCAGAAAGCATCACTTTCCCATGGGAGTTCTCTCCCATTTCCCAAAGTGATGCAGTCCCCTCCAACACCTCCATCAGAGCACTAAGCAATAGAGAAATTTGCTAGGAAGCATCTCAGTGTTTCTGAAATATGCCAGAAAATAAAAGATAAGGTCTTGGGTTACCTGACTTTTTCCTGTGTTTGAGAAAAGGTGACATGATGTATGCTGGAAGGGAGAAGACACTTAGCAACCTGGGCCAGCTGATCTCTCAGAACTCTCACAGAAAATAATCAACTTTTTTTTCTAAATCTCTCTATCCCACAACACCATGAGAAAAAAAAAAACAAACAAAAAAAACCCAAACAAAACAACAAAACCAAACACGAGAAAGGAATCACTGAAGTCATTGTTTCTAATTCAGTTAGTTTGAAGACATTGGAATCCTGAGGGGAAAAAAACCCAGGAAATTTTAAAAACCCCAACCAAATAAGAAATAGCCCTAAATGGCACCAGACCATTGCTATCCAGCCCCTGTTACTCCCCTGGGGAGCTCCCCAGCAGCACTTGACCCACTTTGCAAGGACAGAGGCCACCAGCTGCCCCTGTCCCAGGAGGTGCTGCATGGCCACGTAGTGCCCACGACGCCCTTCAGGGCCCCCAGCAGCATGCCCGGTGTCCTGCCAGGGCCTCTCCCAGAGGCAGATCCTGCTCTCCAGGAAGAGCCAGGGCATCGCTGCCTCGCACTCAGCCAGACCCAGAGCACCACCAGCACCACAGCACTCAGTCTGGCTGATTGAAGCTGGCAGTCAATTCACTCTCGGAGCAGTGGAGGGGATTATAAATTTGCTGAGAAATCTCTTTGAAACCATTTATAACTACTGTAAATGCCACAGCACATTTTAAAACTACAAAAACTTTCATCGGCCATGGCCCAAAAGGTTGCATTTTCAACATTTTGATCCAATTCTCAAACAGACTCGGATAACAAACTGAATGCACAGGGTCCATTTCTTCTAATTAATGATTTATAAATTCTGATGTCCCAGACAATTAAAATTCATCTTTTCTTGTACCTCCCAGAAAAATCTCACCTGCTGAGAGGATAGAAAAAGTGAAATATTTCATCAATTTCAGTGCTAGTTTCAGTAAAGAAGTAATCTAACAGAAGTTACGTAGTTTCAATTATGTGATTCCTTAAGATTATAAATATTTAAAAGTCATTAATTCTCCTTGCATGAATCTCCTGATTTCAAAAAATAATACCTGAATAACTCATTTTTGAGTATATAATTTTACTGTGTTTTAATTTACCAAAATCTTTATTGACATTTTCTTATTGTTCTCTCTATGTGGACACATCCTTTATAAATTGGTTTACTACAAGTCTATAACACTTCTACAAGGCACAGACCTAAAAGAAAGGGGCAACACTGACACCATCCCATCCCCTTCCCTTCCCCAGGAAAGTGGGTGTGAATCCAACAACAGTGCAGGACAGGTCCTGGCTCAGCAGTTCACTGAATTTAAAGTGTCAATATTGCAAACAGGTTTTGTGAGAAACAAAAGATTTTAAATTGTTTACAGAGTCACAAGCACTTCAGAATTGCTGCTGCCAGCTTTGTAGGTGCTAAAGCAGTCTGGGCTCAGTCTTTGGTACTTGTTACATCATTTGGGAGATTTGGAACTAAGCTCCAGTATTGCATACAGCATAATATTAAATCACACACAATGCACTACAGCCAATCCTCTGCTGGCCCAATCTACTAAAATGATTTATGCACAGAAAGTTTAACTGTACAGCAGGGAGACTGCAGCACATTTGCACCTTCACAAAGAACCCTTGTCAAGCAAGTCACCAGTATAAATGCTATTTGGGCAGGTTTAGACCACAGTGAGATTTAGAGTTTTGAAATAAACCCAGCTTCTTTCAATACGAAAGGACAACCAACATTTTATACAGAAAGGATGCAGTTTCTTATGCACAAACATATAAATACATTTTATGGCAGTCACATAACAAAAAAAAGGAAACCCCATCAGCATTAAATAACAGACCTGCCATAATGCAACCTGTTGTTACTCCTTGGAGTGATTAAAATATGACTTCACCATGCTGAAGTGTCTCTCCTCCCCCTCACACCAGCAAACCCTTTCTTCTTCTGCATTTGTTATACATTCTCATTTATGTTATGTGTCTAGCTGTCTGTCCTTAGATTGCAATCTGCTTAGAACAGGCACTTTTCCTTCTTGACCATTCAATGAGCACTGCAGTTGGTGGTACTATGGGCAAATATTAAATGAACCTCTCTGAAAAGAGACAACTGTAAGAGGGAATTCTATTGTGTAAAACAACCGTTCCCACAGAAGAGAGCGAAGGTACTTAACTGAACTGTTCAAAATACTGAAACACTCCTCTTTACATTGTTTGCTGGTATGGAAATATATACAGGGCAATTTTAGGGGCCTCATCTTAACCAATATTTGGATGCACAAACTTCTGTTGACATTTTAAGAGGAATTGTGACTCGTATAACTGTTTTGGGAAGTTTAATCAGTTTTAATCTGCCTTTAAAAATAAGTCAACATCAGAAATGGTAGTTGGGTTGTGATTCCTCCTTAAAAAGCTGATTATGGAGTAAGGGAAAGATTTGTAAGCAAAACTGCATTTCATCTTGCAAAGGGAACAATGCATGAATGAAAAACAGGGGCTACAGGCTGACAGTATCTCTAGAGCACCTGCATTCTGCCCTGTTGTAAATTTAAGTAACCTTGCAGCATGAAGTACCTCTAAAATTAGAAGCTGCTGGAAAACACTTTCTATAATATTTGTGTTATTACTTGCAAGTTCATCTTTTCTGATTGAGGAATTCCATCTAGTCTTATAAAATTTGTCAGAAAAAAATATTTTTGAGAAGCTCCATTTAAGTGGAAAAACAATTCCACAATTAAAACCTCATGAAATGATTTTTAAAAATTACATGAGCTGTATTCAGATACAGCTGTGAAAAGGGTATGAACAATTTGCTGCAAAGATCCACACAAACCCCCTCCAATCCTGTACCCTTTTGCCCTCAGCATCCACCTTCTCCCCTGTTGAAATCAAGAATGCAGAGTGGATATTGAAATTAACTAGTACAGTAAGTGAACTGCAGAATTAGTACCAGTCTAGCAAATTAAACAAGGGAATAACCTAAATTTTTTTCCATTTTCCTTTTTTTATTTCCAACAAATTAGAGGGCTCCAGTAGATTTTATCAAATACTGAGCTCCCCACTCTCTTTCTCAAACTGTATAAATGCCTTGAACTCCCAAAAGAACATCACCATTCCTTAGCCCCATGTAGTTCTCTTTCATTTACCCACTTCCACAGCACCATTTTCAAAGACTTATTTTAGCCAAAGGGAACAAAAGTGGAAATCCTGAAAGGAGATCTGCAGATTTTTCCAGAATTTTTACTCTGCCCCCTCCACCAACTGTCCACAAGACCTCAACTCCCCCACTGGGATATCCTTTATGGATGACTCCTGAGGCACTTAAAGATTAAAACAAAGGATGAGCCTCACAAGTCTTACACTGCAATGCTGGCCACAATAGTTTAGTCACCCTCTCTGAACACAAAAAAGAAGCCCAGCCTCACTTTTGAAGTTGTAAGACTTAGTCAAATTCCAGAAAACAACAGCCAGACATGACTATATATTATAAAATTTATTTTGTGAACTACACAGAGGCACATATACACTACGTGATCTGATCGGACACGAGTGCAAAATGTGGGTATCACCCACCAGGTTGAAAGTGTTCTCTTTAAAACATAGTACTAAACCAAACAAAATTTACAAATATCCTCATGGAACAATACTAAACATTTAGAAAAATAAGGAAAATGTCTCTTTAATGCATAAGCCATTCAAAATTGGGCCCCAAGTGTTGTGCGAGGCGAACTACAACAGAGCGCCTGCAGGCTGCTTCAGAACTGCACAAGCACTGAATGCAAAAAAGAACCACAGTGCTTCCACGGTGGCATCAGTTCCAATTTAAGCACAATAATAGGGCAGAGCACAGTATTCTGCACTTGCATCACAAAAGGAAAAGACCAGCAATCTCAAATTTTGTGTACAATCCCTAAAACAGAGGCTAAAAATCCACAAAACCCCACAATCCTATTTTACACTAAGTTCCCTTCACACAAATTACAAACATCTACTTTACATATGCAACTGATTAATTCATTGCAAATTTTGCTTCCCTGTAATATAAATTCTCTTTGCTTTCAAATAATTCTTAATTTTCAACCACTCCCATGGCACAATTTAACCTAAATAAACCCGTTCAGGTATGCTCCTCTCATCAGTTATTTTGCAGAGTATTAAATTCTAACCGTGTATTATGCAGTGAATTTTGTACATAGATATGACAATAGTGACACAAATGGGCCAGTTTTGGTGATTAATTTCTTCTGGTGAACTGAAACCTTCACCTACAGCCTCCTTCTCCAGGAACAAGACCACAGATGTGCCACCAACTGAGCCCAAAATGGTACCTTTAGAAGAGGCCATCACTGGTACCTGCTCTGTTTTGGTGATGCAGACACACAGAGTATGTCACCCCAGAGTACTCTGCTCATGTAAAAAAAGATTTAGAAAAATGACAAATCCAACCATGTATCAAGCTGATCCTAAAATAGCTCGCTAAGTCATAAAAATGCAAATCTTGCCAAGCTGGCAAGACTAATAAATAATAGAACATGCTTTATCAAGTCTAAACTAGGCTAGACAGAAGCAAGTAGAGTTTGTTTTGTTGGGGTTTTTTGTTTTGGTGGGGTTTTTTGTCTGCAGAAAAGGTCATCTTTGCGAAAGAAGAGGCAGTGATGATTTCAAAGAAGGAAGCAAGGAGACCACTGGAAATAGAAGTCCAAAAAGAAAAATGACGAGATAAAGCCAAATGAAAGCCTCTGGTCATTAATCTGCAAAGAACTCAGTACCTTCTTTTGCAACACCTGCTAAGAAAAAGTCATTTCAGTGACATGTTATCTGAGTGAAACAGATTAGCCCATGGGATGTTATCTTGACATCACCATACATGTGTTCATGTGGTTTCTAAAGCTGAAAAAAAAGGTCATTCATATTATTTAGTCCAAGGTCTCAGGTTAAATACGATGTAGACTTCCACTTAGTAGCATCTGTCCTGAGTTCTCTAGATCTTAGATGCATTAGAACATGTCACTCAAGAAAATTACAGTGTTTAAATCAAGACTTCAAGTGACAGAGAACCTACTTGTGCAAGATCTTCCAATGGTTAATTACAGTATCTTCATTATAGTACATAGGGCAAAACTACTCTGCTCAGGAGACATATCAAAGTCACTAAAGGACAGCAACCTAATCTGCGAGGTCCAACTTACTTTACTAAAGAAAATCAGGCTAAAAAGACATGGCATAGACACTCTTTCTTAAAGCAGGGTGTGGCATACTATATTCCACAAATGGGCATAACCTCCTCTTATCTCCTTAATTATGGCAAACATGGCCATCTCAGTTTAAAATACATACCCATTCCTGTGTAACCCAATGAGAAGCTTTAAGTTTGAAAATACTCGGCAGTTCATGATTTCTGACTGATTGAGGCAAGGAAGGAGACACAAGCAAATGCTTTTCATTCAAAAATATTTAATAACACACAAAATAATAATCTAATACCTTAATGCAATGCAAGCCTTTTGGAGCTGAAACACAGCAGCTTTATAGTAATTTGAGCTGTTGAGGACAAGAAGAGATTAATATTTTATCCCAACTGAATTTCATGTGGAATTTTGATAAGAATGTAATTTCCCAAGCTGACTAACAAAGCCAGGCCTGTGAGGAGGTATAACACCCCTTCTGTACATGAAGCAACCTCAAATCTATAGTTATCACACGTGTTAAAGAGTTTATTTTCATGTATCATCCAAAGTCAGCACTCCAGCTACCCACTGACTCCTAACACTGGTCTTAGCACTGTTTATGAGCAGACTATTCCTCAATTTTGTTTTGAGCATCATCTAAATTCTTTGCACAGGACAACTTGCCTAAGGGACATCCCAGATAAGTGCTCATCTTTTAAAATCTGGCAAGATTACAGGAGAACAGTGTGTAGGATATACTACAGGAAAAACCCCTTCAACTGGCTGGGTAAAACATTCATTCAGACTTCTCCATCTCTAGCTTATACACATTGTGTATGTATTAACTGAAATATTTATCAGGTCAGCTGCATTGTGTTTATAATATAAATGGGCCTGTACTGAAAACTTGAGACAAAAGATAATTTATATAAGATATTTCAATCAGAAAAAAACTCTCTTCAAACAAAAATGAATACTTACACAGAACAAATTAGTATAAGAATAATATCGATGTGATTCGTTCACATCGATAACATTCAAATAACATTTTTACTTGTTCTGAAGCTTGTTTTTAGTGGAAATCCACATTCATCACATGCCAACAGATTATGTAGAGATACCTATGAAAATAATTTTTTATTTTATTTATCTGTAATCATGATATGTGTGCTCCTTGGCTGGAGAACCAAAAAGTTTTAATATTATGATTACAAAAGAATATTTAACCTATTAGAGTATTGCAGCTTCAAATTCTGAAGCTTTTTTTCCACTTCAAAACACTTACAGTGATGTAGTGAACATTTTGGGATATTCAGAATGACATAAAAATCACTTCAATAACATGATGCAAAGCACTATTCTAGCATCAAATCACTCTAGGGGATCAATATAATTCAAAGAATTTTTAAGAGGAAAACCTCACAAAGATCATGTAACTGCAATCTTCATCCTGTGCATCTGTCAGATAGCCCACAGCCCTTGGCATCAGTTTCTTCTTATGTTCTTCTCACTATTAAAGCTTCCAGACCATTAATAGCCCCTTGATGCCCTCTTGGTGTTACTGTCCTGGGGCCCTCAGGGCTCCCTCAGCTCCCTGCAAACCACCACTACCCCAAACAAAACAGCCTCCAAGCAACTCAACACCAGCACAAGCTCCAGTGACCAAGCAGAGGCACCTGCACAGAAAAAAGGGTGACTTTTGAGCACGTGTCTCGGTGTAATGAGGGTTCTGGCAGATGAGCGAGTAGGATGGTTTTCTCTAAAGGTAACATTATCAGTGGGCTGCCAACCACTGTGCAACAGTACAGGCCCCTTCCAGCACAGCACGGGCAAGCAGATGAGATAGAATGAAATCTGGGATGCCAAGGAAAAAGGCTCCTCACATGTGACTCTGCCCCCTGTGAGATGAGGACTTGCTGTGTGCCTGCAGCAGGAGGAATTTGTAATGCTATGGGAACTGTCACTGCACTGATGCTGAACTGCATCCCAGTGACTAATGACATGCAGAGCATGGATATACAGACTTTACAGTGCAGTAACCACACTCACACACTTGTACTGCTGGTAACAGCCACCATGCTGAGTGGTGGTTTATCCTCAAGAAAAAAACTACAGCAAACAACCCCATGTGAAAACCCCACATACACAACACCATCCAGGAAGAGTAAAGGCAAAGTCAACAGAGATATTATGTGGTGTTTTTGAAGAGTATGTTCTCTTTATCTGTTCAGTTTTGCACAAAGGTCTAAAATTTAACAGGCTGACATCTTGGCTGGGCAAACAGATTGTCAGAAGAATTCTGACCTCATAAAACAGACCATCATGTACCTGGGATTCTCACGTATTTATTGTTTCATATGGAAATGCAAAGTCATCTTGTATTCTAAATTCAGCCTAGATTTTCAGTATCCAGAAAATACACCCCAGAAAAAGCCAGACACATTCAGTTACATTTTTATCCTGGTGGTCCTAGTATGGGCAGCAAATCCAGCATAGCTGCAGCATGAAACATTTCTGTACACAATCAGCTCATCAGTAGTGGTTCCTGCTCAAAGCCCTAAACACATGTCAAAGTTTTGTTCTAAGTTGAGGTAGCTGGGCCATCAGACTGAGAACTTCAGTCAGAAATATGGATGGTAAAGCCAGAATTCAGCTTCAGAGTGGGTCTCAGTTAAGAAGAAAATACTTTTGTGATAGACATATGAAAGCTGAACAGAAACTTGCCTTGTGCATTGGAGATACTGGACACAAATAAAATCTGACAATGACACAACCCGAAATACTTCATATCAATCCTAGACACAATATATTCCTGAACATATCATAAATCATAGTAAGCACCATGACAATAGGCAATTTAGAAAGTTGCTGAACTTCTGCAGAGCATAGAATATCTGTATTAAATAAAAGCTACACTTTAAAATCTGTTTTTAAAAGCATTTTCCATTCTCTTTGGTAAGTTCTTCTATTTTCACCGAAAATAATTATCAACTATCCTTCCTCCCCTCCCCTGTATAGCTAACAACACAATGAAACAGAAGCTATGGTGCTAATTGATAATTTATAAATTCTGCATGAAATACATTTTTTAATAAAACTGGTTTCATTCTATCTAATTAACAATATTTTATATAGTTCTTTAACATGTATAAGCTGGTAAACCACCTTCCATATAGTACCCTTCAGTTACCAATTAAATGAACTGAAAGGAATGCTCAGAAAACCCCAAACCCAAGATCTGAGCAGATAACACAACTTAATAACTCAGAATTATAAAACATTTAAATTATTATTAGGATTACTACTCTCCTAGCAAAGAGGTGGCACATCAATTTTGAATTAGATATCTATATCCAGCAAGACACCAAAGTAAATAGAGTGTGTCATTTTAATACGCTTACTTATACCAGCATAATTTTCAAACTTCAAAAAAGCCACAAAATAGAGTCTCTACATGAAAAAAATAAAAACAAAATAAAAAAATCTCCATGGCTCATACCCAGCCATCAGATAAATTCAAAGAATCAAAAAAACATGCATTTGAATTGCTCCTTTACAAGTGGCCAGTGAGGCACTTTGTGAAAATTACTGGTTTTCAAATGATATTTAAGTCTCACTTAGAGAGGAAAAACTCTTTCAAAGAATAATAGATTTTTTTTTATTCTATCTTCAATGGTCAGATTTCCATAATATGAACTGCTTGATAGTCACTTTCCCTTTAAATTATTTTTTAACCATACAGGCAGTCACATCTGATTTCTGATTCTCCTTACCTTACTTTTCCTTTCAATTACTTCAGTTCTTAATACGAACAATAAGAGTGCTCATTGCATGTCCTCTGTGGGACTCCTGGAACTTAGATACTCAATAGACAGGTGCATAGATAAGGATTCAAAGTCTTTGTTCCACTGTCCAGACAGAATATGTTTAATCTTTTTTCTACCTTTTCTATGCCATTTAAACTTTAACCTAGTAGTAACTTTTACTGCCTTGATTCACAATTCAAAGGTATAAAGATGAAAAGTCCTTGCCTTGGAACGTAGCTTGAAAACTTCATTCTTAGTCTGTATTTCTTTTGAACTTCTTCTTGTGGTTTTTGTCTTTATTTTTCCAGGGTGCCAACTTTACAGTATAGGACTTTCCAAATCTAACAGCAGGGCTACTTGGAAGGAAGAAAAGTAGAGCAAATTTGCCCAGAATCAGCTCACCTTAATGGAAAATATTTAAATTACTGACCAGGGTTGATTGGAGCACTGTCAGTCGATTTCCACCCCCCATCTTCTTAAATATGCTACTAGTGTCAGACTGCTGTATATAATTGTAAACATACACAGCAGCCCAGCAAGCATGGGACAAAAAGCCAATATAAAAGTAAAAGAAAAACCATGCTCTGTACAGCACACATCACATGTAATTGTGCAGAGAAACTAATTTACAATCATGATCACATATATAAGTAACGTATCTGTGTCCCTAAAAGAAGAAACCTTTTGCAATAGCTGAGATTGATGTTTAAAGCATGTCTTTTCAGAACAGATAAATATAGACATTTCTGGAAAACTCAAATCTCCTCCAGGAGCATGAAAGATGGGGCTGCTGAATGTCACACCAGCTCAGTCACGACTCAGTGACCGTGCTGATCCAGTAATGCCCCAAGATGCTGAGTGAGGTGCCAGAGGCATGGGCACACATGCTGACCTGGCACCCTGCTCCAGAGGGACGAGCCACCAACAGAAGGGCGAGACACCAACCAGCTCAGTTTGCCAGAGGTCGCCTGTGAGAGCCCATCTCACTACTTCAAATTTCATGTGGGAGCTATCCTAACAAATAAAAGGTTTCTCTGTTTCTTAAAATGTGCAGCCTTTCACCTCTCGCTTGGATTAGCGGGGGGAAAAAAGCAAAGCTGGAAATGGTGTATAATGCCCATTATCTGAACTGCTTTTCAGAGCTAATAGCTGGAAGAGCTTTTGTAGCTCCTTTAGACCTTCTAACAGGACTGTTGCTCAGCTGTGAAAAGCAGCACTGCCTGCCCACTGCTAAGGGAAAAATACAGCAAGGCCAGGAGGATGCTCTGCGCCTCTCCCAGCACAGCTCCCCAGAGCCCAATTACCATATCCTGCAGCCAGCAGAGGGGAAGAGCAAGCTGCGTGTCTGGGCAGGGGCCTTGCTCAGTGACCACGGGAAAAACAAAACCAGCTTTACAGAGATGAAGCCAAGGGGTTGAGGGTTCCTTGGAAAAAGACAGTCTACAGAAATAGTGATCCAAGTTAGCTGCAGAATTTTCCAAGGCCCTGCAACATTTTCAAAGAGTGAACTGCATCACTTTCATCCATACAACACCAGCAGCGTTCATATATTTACTTATTACATAAGGATTTTAATGCATACAAAGGAAAAATATAGTTGTGCCCATCTAGCACCCTTTAATTGATTACTGTATTTTCATTTCAGGAAATGACAGCCTATCCCACTTCCTTAGGGAGCTGTCATTAAGTCTTAAAAATGTTATATTGAGAAAACTAGCCCAATTATTGCTCAGCATTTTATCAAAACTTCTACTTTGCAAAAAACACTGAAAGTCAGCAAGTTGTTTCAAGAAAACATCCATTGCTTATAGAATGTTAGCACATCATTCAAATTACTTCAGAATTACTAGAACACTGTTCCTTCCTTAAGTTATCTTTGCCAATTAAAGAGAGATCAAATGAATACCCCCTTCAACAAGGTGAAAGCCATCAAAGAGGCAGGATTACAGCATGCAGACTGTCAGGTAGCAACGTGATTACCAACATAAAACCCGAAGCGATAAAAAAGCATTTAAAGTAATTATGTAAAGGATATGCCCTCACTCTCTATCATTTAAAAACCATTTAACTCATTATTTAAATTTACTAACAGATGTAAACTCTTTTCAAACACAAAACTGATGTCCATCACTGCATTCTCCATGCCTTGGAAGAAATTTGGATTTTAATTTATTGAGCCATACAAACTTCCAAAGTGCTTAATTCACCATTCAGTCTAAATTTATAACCAGATAATAAAAAAATTAAAGGGCATACATATACTCAACTTACCAACTTCTCTCATTAAAAAGCCATTGTTGAAGAGCTTCCTTTGCTTAAGCAGGTGGTATGTGGGGAAGAACCACAAAGATCTAAAAGTATCTCCAGAGAAGTCAGAGGAAATATCCTCTCTATCTCAAAAATCCTAAAGTCTTCAAAAATCCATTTAGAACAATAGAACAATTTAGAGTACGAGTTTACTCTGCCTTCAGCAAGAAGAGGTGAGTCAAAAGTTATAAAGAAAAGACATGAAAGATCTAGGACAATAACAATTGAGAAATTGCCAAAAACATAGGCATGAGAGGGAACAAAAAACGAGGGGTAAAGACTTGACTGTGATCTATAAATCAAACTGACATGGTTCTTACAAAAACTTGTCAACCAGGTTTTTATTGCTTTCTTTCAATTTGTAACTTTACTTTGAATTCTTCACTATTCAAACTAATATACAGTCCATGCAGACCATACAAAAATATGAGGTCTAAATCTTTCTCATTTAGAGTTAGTTATAAGATTACCTGAGAATCATGGAATTTTATACCAGAGTATTGAATGAATTCTGGAAAATGTCCACAGAGACATTTTCAATACTCTAGGATGTCTATAAAGAAGGCCTGACAAGTTTTAAGTTCTGCTGTCTATTTGATTCATAACTGAAAACTTACAAAGTATGTTAAGGCTATTCTTCCCTGGTTTTCCTGCTTGATTTACAGGTGATACACTTTCAAATTTAAGACTTTAAAAAATATCTCTGTCTCAAATATTACCCAAAGATATGCTTAGATATTTTATGCACAGATACAAGTGGAAGAAATCCACAAAATTCAGATTTTTGAATCTCTTATTCCCTTTGGTATATTTAGTCTTCATTTTTTTTTATGCTCATGTTGGCACCAATTCTTTAATTTTCCAGCTTTCACACTCTGCCTCAGACTCCCTCAAATTCTAATACAAAAGCAAAAGCAAAAAGATCATCTGTGACAAATCTTACAGGAATTCTTGACTTCATAAAGAAATTGTAAAAGAAAAACTTGTTTTAAACCACATTGGATTTTTGTTTTAAACTTGGTTACAGGGGAAAAAGGAAAAAAAATAAAGAAAAAATTTCCATGAAGTCCATTTCTGTGTTATTTTTGATTCCTTCCCCCCATTGTCCCAGAAGTAGAGAAAATCTGCATGTTTTCTCCATGTCATGAGTCACTCAAGTAACACAGTCTCTTCTAAGGTAATTCCAAACGGTAGAAATGTCAAAGTGTATGCATCTAGTAGTAAATTGAAAGAAGGCAATCCGAATATATAAATATTCATTTGTATTTAGAGCCAGATTTGTTTATTTATGTATTTTTCTAATAAACATGCTTTTATTTGGTATTCTTGAGACAGTCAGAAATCATTTTGTTACAATCTAAGAGTACATATTTTATCTAACGTGAAGTTAAACATGTTTCAGTGCAAGTGCTCAACACATTGAAAAAAATGCTTCCTTTACCCTTCTTATGAAAGAAAGGGAAAATCCTACCAGATTTCCCCCCATATTCATCAAATCCCTAATTACATCTCAGGCACAAGCATGGTGCCTTGAATACAGAGCAAGCCTAAAGTGGTAGTCAATAGATTGATTATTTAGTAAAGCAGGATACAGATGTAGGCACCCTACAGTTGACAAAACTGTCACCAGTGATATTGATTCTCTAGACTGCTTCCAACAGGTTCTTGTTCATTCTGGCTTCACCTACGACTTTCCACGGTTTTTATTGCTACAGACAATAAACTCAAAAAACATCCCAGTTGGATCAAGAAAAACAGCCCATATCCTGTACTCTTAATTCACAGACAGATATTTAGCCCTTTAAAACCTATCCTCAGAGGTATAACAGAATCACAGCTGCCCTGTAAATTTACAACTGTGTTTTCTTTGCATCATGTTAGCACACAGGGAAAAAGTGTTGCTCAGGGCTTAAGGTGTTGAAGAGCAATGCATACAAAAAAAAAAGAGACAGAGACTGGCTTCCCACTTAAAGTAACACTGAGACAGACAGACAATGACCAACTTAGTTTCTAGATCACTTTCTCCAGAAACACCTTCACTAAACCTAGAGGATATAAAAGAAATGAAAACCATATGCTAAACTCAAGCTGATTTGCATTCCCTACACATGGATCAGAATGCTGTAGGCAGTTATGACAGCTCTTCAAGGACAATCATCAACATTTACCAGTGCGCTGAAATATGTTAAAAAAAAGAGATGCCATTACAGAGGATCATGAAGTCATCTACAAGAGACTGCAAATATAGTACTGTTAACCCAGGTAAATTGAGCAAGAATTGTACATTGAGACATTTCAATCTCCTCAGAAGGAATCACTGACCTGTAAAATTGCAGCAGTGGAAATGGTACCTTCTGGTGTCCTCTTTTCTTTGTTGATGTATTCAACAAAACCAGTTAAAATTCAGTAGGCTTTAAAATATTAGCTTGGCATGGTATCACAATCTATGAAACGCAAACTGCGGGAAGGCAAAAAAAAAAGGACACACTTACCATCTTTATGTCTCCCCCAAGCATCTACTGCTGCACAATAACTCCTGAAACAGGCAGGACCTTTGGGCTCAACTTGTAGCTCATTATATGTACATTCTTATGGCCTTAACGAATACTGAAAGGTGAAAGTGTTGCCATTAGCTGTGGCCACTCCTCCTTATCCTCTCCTCAATGTAACAACACAAGAGGTACCAACAGACTCAGGCCCTCGTCCCTCTGTCGGAGCAATGAGACTTTGTGATCCCAACCACACATCCTCACTTCTGACACTGGGGCAGAATTTCCCTTTCCAAAAACATAGCATTGATCAGCAGGGCTCCTTGGGAGCAAGGAGGTTTTAAACAAGTAGTTTCAGCTGTGTTTTCCTGACTCATGAAGGCTGCAGCTGTGGGAGGAACTCTGCTCCATGCCATGGTTAGGTGTACTCCAAGTAACAGCTCCTGCAAATGTATTGAGCAGCGGAAGGAAAGGAAAAAGTCAAAGGCAAAGGACAGACATCCTTGCCTTGGGCAGCTTCTGATGGGTGGCATTCAAATAAAGCATATGGAAAATTGTAGAACAGTTGTGCAGAGGTTATAAAATTATGTCTGAAATTAAATTTCTCCACTACTACAAAATGATAGTCCCAAAGAACCCTATTGATTGCCTTTTCTGAACCTAATGGTAGAAGGCAGCAACTTTTATTCTCTTGGTTAACGTGATCAATGTGTTTAATGCTTCTTAAAGCTTATGAATTGTAGCTGCCCTTGGAGCACTGCCAGACTGGTCAGTGTGGGTAAGATGGAAGGGCTGGAAAGAATTTGCTAAGATTTTCACTTGTATTTCATGGACTAGTTAAAATAGTTATTTAGCTCAGCAAGGCTTTAGGATTAAATATTTGATACATCTGAAACAAGAGAAAAATAAATAGCACTTGCACCTAGTTCTGGACCGCTCCTAAACGGCTCCTAAATGGCAGTCAGACTGAGCTGAGCTATCTCTATTTCTAATTTATCTTTGCAGGAAGCACCAGTGAGCATCTGTTTTCAAGATTTAGATATCCTGTCAAAGTGAACTGCTCTGTGTCAGTGTCTTCTGAATACCTTGAATGACATTGTAGGTTCAGAAAGTATGTTATGGGGACTGCTCCATAACATTATAGAATCTGGGCTGAGACAAAATTTCTCTTAGTACATAGAATAATTTCTGTTGCGTTCAGTGTCCTCTTCTAAGGCTGAAGATGACTGAAGCTCAGTGCCACCTAGACCCAAGTAGACTCGACTGGGTGTTGCACTAGGTTCATTTTAAGCATAAGTAAATAAAGCAAACCAAAAAGCCCTCTTCAAGTCCTATATTTTCTCTATCTGAAACCCATTAACTTCATCTGTATTAAAAAGAAGGAAAAAGGAAAAGTAACAGGAATTCCTCAAAGCATCACCTCCTTTACCACAGCATTTATTTCAGTCTTAATGCTGCATAGAGAAAGCATTTGTACCATAACCTCAGGTTATATTGGTGAATATTTCCAGGTTCAATTTAAAATGTAACCATGAGAGTATAAAGAGTGTTTTAACTTGGAGGCCCAAGCACAGTGCTGGTCATGTCAGCTAAAGCCTGAAACAAAACTTGAAAATATCTTCAGCAGAAAATCCCATGGTAATAGCCCATTATGTTCCTCAGGTGAGGAATGCAAAGTAAGGCCTTCATGTTTTAGGGAGAATTATTTGGCTATGAAGCTACAATATTGGTGCAGATCAGATTTCTGAAGAATAAAGAACGCATGCACTGCAACGCATGCAGCTGTGGAAAGCTCTTGCACACAAAAACCGAAGAACAAAAGATTGGTCTTGACTGTACTACCTACACCACTTTGAACACTACAGAGCAGTTGTTTGAACAGAAACCTGGTACTTGACATTTCCTGGAACTATCCCCAAGAGGAACTTCTGATTTCTAGAAAACAAACATAAGCAGTAGTCAGCAGCACTTGTTAGTGTAGCTCCCAAATGTTAATAAACTTACACTCTTCTGCAAAAGGAAAGATGTCAAACTTCCAATTTTGTATAGTATTAAACAAAATCCTTTAATAGAGACAATCAGCCTGCTGCTTCACTAGTTAAGGAAAAATATAAATAATTTTGCATTTCTAGGCATACTTACTACTAGGTAAATCCCAGAGCTTTTTAACCACCACTTAAGCAAGCCAGCTCTGTAAAACCTTTCCCATCTACTTGGCACACCAATTAGGCACCAAATATCAAGGTCATTTACTTCATAGCTGAAGCTCACCTGCTCCAGTCATGGATGAAGGACATGCTGTATATGGGCTCACACAGCTGCATTATTCCATTCTGTTAAAGCATAAAGTGACTGAAGCCACCCTAGCCCAGCAGCCTCTTGCCATTTCTGCCACACAAGAGCCTTACTGTGCAAAGAGGTGTCAAGAGTTCCAACAGCCAGTGCTCTCAGTTATAGCCTAAAGGAGGTTCAAAGGGCACAAGGAAAAGTAACATCTTAGGAATCAAAACCATGACATCTCAAATCTGGTACCACATCTAATCCCTCCAAAACTCATGTGCCCTCTCACTGCTTAGTTCAAGATGGTAGAGTCAAGTTATATGTTAGGTTTTTCCCTGAAAGATAAATGAAAAATATATTTTAAAAACATGTTTAAGATTCTTCTCAGAAAATCAGTTTTCATTTTAGAAGGCTTTATTTATAGAGGATTATATTATTTGGGTTTAGTTTTGTTTGTTTGTTTTTTAAATCCAGACTTTGCTCTTTGCCCACTTTTCACATGTCCACCATCTGAAATGTTGAAGACAGAAATACTTTGTGAATTTCTTCTTACTAATTAGAAAGAAAATGCTGCAAAGAAAGTTCTACCTTGAAACACGTAATTCTTTAAAACTAAGAAAAAAGTGTATAGACAGACAGCAGTGAGTATAAAGCTGATCTTAAAGAAATATTCTAAAACTTCTAGAGTCCTGAATACATAAAACAATCAGAGATCATAGACTACCAGAAGTACAGATAAAAAACACAGTGTAAAATCTTAAGCAAAGAGGACGAAGAAAGGTAAAAGATCAAAAACTAAGTCAAGCTCAAAGCAGACACCCAATATAAAGACTAAAAATTTTAAAGTTTATGTAAGAGTTAGTAAATGTTCTTCTGAAGAAATGTTTTGTAACTTTAAGGAAGGTTTGTTCATTTAGTAGAAGCCTATTATATGTTACTCCATTATCTAGGATTATCAAAGGAATTACAGCAAAAGTTCTTTTCCTCTAAGTTGAAAAGTTCATCTCCCATAGCATGTCCTTTAAAATCAGCACAATTTCAAGTCCTTTTTTGAAAGCTGAAAAAGATAATACTGAAAATAATACTGTATAGCCTCTATTGCAGGGTGCATAAAAAAATAAACTGGGCATGCTTATATCTACTTTCTGTCTAACCAACTTAAGAGACACTGTAGGACCTGAACTAACTCAGCTTTGCACTTTTATTGAAAAAACACTCGTAATAGTTTAAGAAACTAAGAAAACCACACTATAAAAATTAGTTTCATACAACAAAAACCAACTTGTGTCTAACTTCAAAGCTCTCCCTTGATCTTTGCATAAGAAACATCACATTTCAGTTTAGGTGCTAATATTTTGTCTATCACTACAATCTGTGAGCTACAGAATGCAAATAGATAACCTTAAATGTGAAACAGCTCTGAGTTATACATCCAGCTACTTGGGACGTGATAAAGAGAAAAGCTAAACTTTGAGCCTACTGTACAGAGGTCTCTGCACTCATCACACAAGACAGCAACCTGAACTCTAATTTTCACTAGCAGCCGTTCACTGTGGCTGATCAGGATGAATAAGGTAACTAGGATTGAACAAGACCAATGGAAATGATGCTTAGGCTTTTTCACTCCCACATTCCCCTACCCAAGCAAGGAGAGCATGCTAACTGCTATATCACTTCATAAAATATCTCAAGGACATCTCTTTGGTTGCCACCATGCTACAGTGCAGCAGGACTCCTCAAACTCTCCTTAGATGATGAGTAATTCCAGTCATGAAGCTCAGCTCGGACACATGCAAACCACTGTCCTCTGAAGCAGCAACAATGAAAGACAAACCTTCCCATGGACAGCCAAGTCACCACCATTGCCCTACACCACTGAGGTTCAGACATTCACCATGGTAGTCAGAGCTTTGCCACCCAGCTTCCAAAGGCTGAGGCACCACCTTTGCTGGGGACCAAGCAGAGGTTCCCAGTTCTGCTGCCTTGCTCTAAACACAGCACCACAAACATGGCACAGAAACTTGAATTCAACAGTCCATTTCTGTATTTATTTATAGAGCCTTTGGCAGAATAATAAGCACAAACATCCAAAGCAGCAAGTCCATAAAATTCTTCAGCAAATGTTAGAATTATCAGTACAATGAAGAGATCAAGATCAGCTGGCCCTGCACACCTCTAAAGGGTTGTAACACACATTTCAGCAATGACCTACACATCACTCCCATCTCCATATTGTTTAGAAGTCATTTAGTGAGGAACCTACACTAGACTAGATCACAGAATGATTATAATGCTTAGGGAAGTGCAATGTCAAATTTAAGCATTTTGCAATTAAGGCTCCTGCTAAATCTCCTTAATTCCAATAATCTCTCAAAACATCTTTCCTGCCATTCTCAAAGGAGGATTGACACATTTCCCATTAACCAGCAAATAAAAAAATTCTCAAAGCTAAAACAAGAAAATGCACCAAAAATCAGGGTTATGTAGACAGAAGTGCAGATGACTGCCTTAAAAGCTGTTCGTACCTAAGGCTTATTCATACCCAAAACTACAGCAAATACTTGTTAAAAGCTTGAAAAAGACAGGTTAACTTTCTCATTTAAGTTATTGTTGAAAGAATGCAACATAAAGAAGCCAAATGCCCCAAATCATAGTTCATTACCATAATCACAAAGCACTCTTGTCTGTGATCTCCTGAATGATAATAGCACTGTTTGAGGGCACCATCCTGTGCCCCAAACCAAGTGGTTTTTGGTAACAGTAACCTTGCTGAACTACAGGCAGTTTTTCTGAGAGTTGCTAAAGACAAAAAGAAGCATTGCTTGCCTCCAAGTTGCATAGTGGTTTCTAAATTATTTCGTCGGGATAACCACACACACACACACACCCCTCCCAAAACAAAACAAAAAAAAACCCAAACCAAAATAAAATAATAAACCAATCACCATCCAGAACACACTCAAAACTCTAAAAAGACAGTTGAGGTCCAACAAGGATTACAAAATTCCAGATCAGCCAACGATGTACATGTAGGACAAAGTCCTGCTGTCAGATTTACAAACAAGGGGAAGATCAAGAGAGTACCGGCTGCTAGAAGGGTACTTCACAAAGCTCATATGCCTCTTCATTGCAGGGCCTCTCCAAAAAGGTATGCAGCATGGTTCAGAAATCAGTTTATAGAGATACTCGAACCTGTGCAGTTACATGACTGTGTGAAATGGAAAAGGAACAAGGCTATGGCTATATCTTATGTGTTTAGCCTGGGGAAGAAAGGGCCTATTTGTTTGGGGGTTTTCATGAATGTTTGAATACTTGCTAAAGCAAAAGTTACTGCTGAAAATACCTTGTTTGAAAACGCAGTGGCAGCTGTGTGTTCTACATCACAGTGAAAGCTGATGATATTTTAAACATAAACCATAATCCCCACAAGTAACAGAGCTCTCTAAATTAAAAAGCTTCAGCACTTGTCTCAGAAGCATGTGTACGACTGGTGACTGTGGCTGCTGTGGTGAGCACGTGCACACACACACACATTGGGATGGTGGGGGAAAAAGAGCTAATAATTGGGTCCTACTGATTCAGTGTATGAACTTTCCCAACCTTGAGCAAGATCTCCACAGGTGATACTCACCACAGAGCCAGATCTGTGGACTTCTGCACCATAAAAGTAGTGGCTCTTTGCTGCTTAACAGAACTCAGGGAGATTAAAATAAAATGCTTCCTCTCTACATGGTCCTAACAAATCAAGGATTTTGCATGTGACAATAGACAGTTAAACCACTTATTTCCTCTTTTTATTTCTTTAGGTAAATTAATAAAATTATTTTAATATTAAAAAACTGTTCTGCTTGAAAAAGCAATGAGTATACCTGCTGTAGACAGCAACTTTTGCAAATTAACACATGCAATTAGTGAACAAGCTATCAGTTGTATATACTCTCCCCTTACAAAAGAACACCAAGGAGGTTGCCTTATTTCTTCCTCATACTCGCTTGCCCGTGCAGCATGTGACAGCCTTCTCTCCTCAGCAGGGTCAAGAAATTTCCCCTTGAAGAATTTAGTAACCAATAAGGTGTGCCAGATTTCATAAGAGAATTTACATGGTGTGTAAAGCAGCAGAAGATGCACCACAACCCAACCCTTCTTCGAGCACGGACATCCCCTGGAAACACTCTGATGTTCTGGGAGCAGGAATGTAAGGCACAGCCAGCCTTCTTGTTTCCCCAGAATCATCTGTTTGGGGGTTTTACCCTTTAAAACAAATATTATTACAAACACTCAGTCGCCAAGCCTGTAACTTAAAGTTACCATTCAAAGAGCCTGCATTCCACAACACACAACTGCTAAACTTAAAGATTTTACTGGAAATAGTCTACATCCTACAGCTTTTTCCAAGAGCAGAGGGTTTTCTGTGCAAGTGGAGAGGATGTGACTACTTCCTGGTAACATAATTAAATCTTTCTGTCAGGGAGCTCAAGCATTAAAAAAGTTATGAAAAACTTGAGAAGGGACAAATGACATTCACAGAAGCACACTTTAGCATACTTCAATTTGTTGCTTTGTATGAAAGGATGAAGGCAGTTCTGAAGGCAATGTAACCAACAACAGCAAAACATAGTGTCTACTGGTAAATCTTTTATCTTTACAGAAAAATTAAAAACTGAGTTTATGGACTTGTACTGTTACCTGACATGGCTGGAACCGGAAGAAGGCAAAGAAATTCACAGTCACAAAACACCCTTGGGTCACAACTGTCGTCAATGGAACCTACATCCCCTTTCATCTTGATACAGTCAACATCTCAAGTTAAAAAAAAAATAAAAAAATTAAGTATCAGAAGTGTTGTAATTTATTCCAATCTCCCCCATCCAAGGTAGCACTTTTGCCTAGTTTAAAATACGAAATACTATTTTTACAGTCCACTTGATTTCAAGCAACACAAGTTCTGTCTATTTTGAAAGAAAACTTGATGAAACAATGCAAATATTGGCTGCTTTTCCATTATGAAAAATTATTAATTGCTTAGTCTCACTATACAGGAGATTATACTATGCCTATCCTTGTCAATTTTAACCAATCCTAACTATCTCAATACAGGTGGCACTATCAAAAGAGTGAAACATTTACTCAAATATATTTCTTGACAAATAAAAAGAAACAGCTGTTCTACCTTTATGACAGTACACCAAATACATCACCTACATTAATATTTATTTTGTGTGTATTGCTTAAAAATTCAGCTGTTAACAAGGAGAAAGATAGTTGTATTTCTCTTTTAAAAGTTCACATTAAAAACAAAGAGAAGTTTATGGAAGTGAAGAATTACATGGAACCCATATCAGCAGCAGAGTTTACCATCTATTAAATTAGGCTGAATTTAATTCAGGCACTGTGATAATAAGACAATCTACCTGCTCAGCTACCATAAGAATGATACTAATGGAATTACCTAGACAATCTGGACACATAAAATATATTTTAGAGGCTGTTTCACAGTGAGGTCATCCAGTACTAAAGCCTGATGAACTAATTTTGCTAAGAGATTTCAGTACTCTAGTTTACAGAGGATTGTGTCACATGAGGAAAATCTCCTGGGAAACTTGGCCCTAGGAAAGAAAATGTCAGCAAGTGAAGATTGCTAAAGCCGTGCAACTGGAAGCTCAAGGCACCGTGCTGACAACATAAACACTTAGTGAAGCATATGTAGTACAAACCATATTAAAAGACCCAAAAATTGCATCATGATGGCCAGTAGATAGTTTTAACATGTTAACTCAAACCACAAAGGCAGGCTAACATGCTACCCCAGCCTTCCTCAGTAGCTGTAGATATCCAGATGGCACTGGCATTAAACACTACAAATGGGATGGTCTGAAGGTTTTTCAGAATGACTCCTGGAAGTCAATATGCAAAATAAAAAAGGAAGAAAGCAAGCAAGATAACACAAAACCCCCACCAGCTTGCTTTAGTTGCTAGAGGACATTTTTAAAAGTCACAGGGAAAAAAAATTAGAAAATCTGTAGGAAATAACTTTAAAAAAAAAGTCTGACAGAATCAGGGGACGCCTGTAACTAATGAGAAAATGCAGGCAAGCTAGAGAGGAAGATCAGGTCAGAAATGCCAGATATGATGGAAGAAATGTATGATGTGACAGTGGAGGCCCTGGAGACAACAGACAAAGACAGAAAAAGGAGAGAAATAGACAGTGCACAAGAGATGGTGCCGAGAGAGAGAAAAGAGCAGGTTTTCTAGCAGAGAGAGGGAGGGGAAAAAAATCTGAGGACCCAGGGAGAGCCAACATATAAGAACCCAAAACTGTTTGCCAAGCCTATTTACACTGATTTAGTCATGCAGAGTTGACAGATCTCAAACTAGGAGCATAGTGGGGAAGGAGCAGTGAAGATAAGAATGGGCAAGAAGGTAGATTGGAGATTGCTTAAGTTTTTGAAAGAGCTTTTGCTAAAGCAGTTTAAAAGAAGGGTGGCCACCATATGCAGCAGAGATCTTGTGAAGGATGAAAGGAAGAAAGAGCGAAGCTACAGATCCTGCTGATGCCAAACAGACAATGAACATTGAGAAAGCAGCCTCGGAAAAACTAGAGAAAACACTAAATCCAAAAGAGAGGGATAAGAAAGGCCACCCAAGAACATAAGGAATCAAAGTACTAAAGAACAGCAGATTAGAGGACAGAAAAGAGACTGTAGATCAGTGGCCAGATGCAGAGAAATTTCATTTTATAATCTGTGTAGCCTGAAGGGCAAACAGGCAATACAGAGCCAGAAAAAAAAGTATAGTTATAATACTGTACAAGAAGGAATGAATCAAAGTACTGTTAAGAATGTCCACAAAACAGTCCTGCCACAAGTTCCAATGGAAATTATTTTAGAAGTTATTTTAAAAAGGAGTCAGGGCTATCATAAGGAAAAGTAAAGCAATATTTAGTTCCCTCTTCACATATAAATTTATTTTTAATGGGGAAGCATCACACTTTCAGCTTTTCTTCTGGACTTGAAATACTTAATTTTCTTCACAGACAGTACAGCATGTCAGCAGAAGTCATAGAGCCACTCAGAATTTAAAGAGCACTAAAACTTATATTAGAATAACAGATACACCACAATTCATTATATTTCACTACACTTTTCAGCACCAAAGAAACCCAGTTGTTTAATCAACATTGGGCAAAAAATAAAAATAGACAAACCAACTTTCCTCCCCCAAATCCACAAAGAAAAAAACCCATCACAAACTAGAAAAAAGTCCAACCCCAAAACTACCCATGTTCAGCTCTTACTGTGGAGATCCCAACTTTGGAGAGAAAGAAGGGTTGTTCAGCATAGGGTCAGGAAGTCCCACAGTTAAACAGGGAAAAAGACACACTTCTGCTTCAGAGAAGTTAGCATTTGCATCAAAGCCTATGAAATGCAAGCATCTCTCACTAACAAAAATGAATCACAAAAATTAGACAGAACTATGTTAAAGTATGAAAATAAACAGGATCACTAAAAAAACCCCAAAAGGTTAAGAGAACAGCTGTAACATGAAGCCCATTAGTTGAGTCTTGATTATTTGAAGAAGAGAGGATTAGGAATCTAAGGAGTACACACAGCTGGTGATATTGTGAAATGTTACCTCCTCATAAATAACAAAAGCATTGTTAGCATTTCCCTACAAGAAGGGGAAAAAATAAAAAGACTCAAGAAAGAGGAAGGCCCACTTTTGAGCAACAAGTATTTACAGGATTTCAGCAGTAACCATAAAGAAGTACTTTTGATGGAACTCAAAAGTCTCAAAGTGGAGCCATTCTCCCACCCTTGCCTTTACAGGGAGCATCACAAACTGTCCATTAAGAAAAGAAATCCTTAGTGTGAGCAAGGTCCCTGTATCAGGCCTCTCCTAAATCATTATGCTTATGCCCCCAAATAATGTGAAATATTGATTCAGCTGTAATCTGAAAATAAGTAACTTAAATGAAAAACATATGAGCATACAGAAAAGGATTTAAAAAATAGATCCTGGTGACAGCTACAGATCTGCGCTGCTCACGTTCAGAGCTGCAACACTGTGTGTGAGACAATGTATCTCATGCAGGCAGCAGGGAAAAGCAGCTGAAGGTCTAGATTCCAGCATGCATGCAAGCTGAGTGAAGAAACACAGCTCCACTTTGTCACCCAGTCCTGCACTGGTGAAGACTCCACCCTGATAGGACCATGAGAGTTTTATAACAGCTGTTTAGCAACAGGTGTAGCGCATTAGTGCATCTTAAAAAAAGCAAACACATCACCCCTTGGACTGCTGGTTATGTAAATAATTTATCAAATTGCTTGTTTTACTTTTTATATGCAGTAACACAACCCAAAAGCTAATTCCACCTCAAACTTGTTTCTATAAAACTCGCTTCCTCAAAGTCCCTAATGCAGACACCAAGAGTTGTCTGTGCCCCACTAAATATGGATAAGTTTGCACTGACCCTTCTCATAGCTTCAGTTGCCTCTAGAGTGATAAAAGACTTCCTACCATAATCAACCCAGTGTAACTGCAGACAACTGTAGGATCTGACAGGCCCCTGTCCGGGCAGGAAGCCCCTGTTTAGAAACTGCACAATCTCCAAATGTGGGGTCTGACAAGCCCTTGCCCTGGCAGGAAGGCCTGGAGATAAGGAGGTTACACAATCCCCCTGCAGGCCCCTCTTTGGGAAAGCCAGAATCTTTTTGGTTACAGTGAGAGAAGACAGACCCATGATCCGCTAGGAAACTCTATGTAAAATACCCTAATACCCATTGGTTTCTCACCCTTTCACACCCACCTCTGTACCCCCATAAAAGAGACCCCTCTACCCCGAGTTGGCAGAGGATCCGTCTCTGGTCACTCCTTCGCGGAAGATGGAAGAATAAAGCGACTTCTGCGGAACCACCAGAAGGACCTCTCCTCTCTCTGTCCGGGCCTGGCCCTGGGGGTTTGCCTTGCAGAGCAGAGCTGAAATCACTGCTGAATCACTGAGAGCTGATGGCTGCTGAGCCAGGCACCTCTGCAGGCAACCCCAGCAGACAGCTGAGAGAAGCCACGACCCCCTGGGAGACGGCTCCTCACGGGATCACCTCTCCAGACGGTTCCTCATGGGATCACCTCTCCGGGCCGGCCACGGCTTCCCGGGTCCGAGCCTCAGACCCCAGCCAGCACCGGCTGGCAATCCCCAGCATACTTTAGGCAACCACCAAAGGGATGGCTCTACTCCCACATTTTCCTTCCACAAGCAGCAGCAGATTTCCAGCCCCTCCCTCACATGGGATGTGGACATGATGCAGTCATCACATGACTGAACTCAGTTCCCCTGAATGACAGAAGACTCTGCTTCTGTTTCATTCTGAGGAGGACAGCTTTACATCAGACCAGCTTGCTGAACCAATCTTTCTCCTTGCTTCTGGCACACCATCACTAGGGTTTTAAGGAAAGGGACAAGCAAGGCAAGCAAGCAGAGTGGTAGCAGAAAGAAGCAGTGCAGCCCCTTTTAACAGGAACCAGCAGTTACTCCAAGAAAGGTGAAATAAGAAATTACTCTGAATACAGGTGCAAATCTCTGTCCAAACCTACCTGTCTGTAATGCCAGGATGTGCACAGTGAGTCACAGCTAAGTGCAGTATTAACACTCTTTACTTGCTGAAACTTCTCCCTTACTCCTTTTCTTGAGTAACAAATCTGTTTCCAAATGCTGGCTTCACTTTACAGTGTGTAGGTAATAGTAGCACCAAATAAAAGCTATCAGTGGCATGAAAACATCTGCAAAACAAATTCAAAAAGAGAGCTTTCAGTTTGTATTTATTTGTCGACCTCTGTCCAGTTTCTACTGTGAAGAAAACACGCCTATCTGTGCTGCATGAATAATCTGGCACTGTGTCCTGGCTATTGAGATTTGCTTTTATGCCCTAGTTAAAAAAGGACAAACTATTATTTAAAATTGTGGAGAATTTCTATGCTATCTTATGAATAGCATGTACAACCTAGACCAAGTGTTCCTATCACTGTTGTCACAGTGAAGTGAGAAAACTCATCTTTTCCCTATAATATGGAAGTAGGAGCCATGTAGGAGCACGTTGAGTGCTATGAAAGCCTGTCCAGAGATGAGCAGAATGACCTGTGCAGAATGACCTGTCCAGAATGACCTCAGAGATTCAGTGAAAGACCAATAACAAAATACAAGCTACCCACAAACCAGAATCCAAACCTCTGCAAAGAGCAGGACCAGCATGCAAGAGACACAGCTGGACATAATAAGATCTAGCTGTCCCTCATAGAAAATATATATATATGTGCACTGGAAATTCATGCTACAAGTTTGTGCACATCCTCAGTCAGTCTGTATTGCCATTCTCACACAGAAACATATTTGGGTTGAAAAAATGCAGCCTCTTTTGAAGGGCTGCTTTGTGTGTCACTGCAAACATCTGCTGCATATATTACTCCCTGTAGGAATAAGCCTCCTACAGGAACCTAAAATCACTGGATGAGCCAGAATAGCTCCAGTACAAAACACATGCAGAAGAAAACCCCCTTGCCTCCTTGATACTTTGGGGCAGTGAGGTACACATGGAACCACCCTGGGGTTCAGGGACAGCCTCAGCATGAACATATATATATATACAAATGTATATATACACACATATACACAGGTACACTAGAACCTGCTTTTAATACCTAATTGCCAAAATCCCAAAAAATGTGGCTAATTGTTCCACATAGTAAAGATTGCCCCTCCGCTGGCTACAAAAGCTTGTACAAACTCTACCTCAAAAATCTCGTCTTGGCCAATCAAGAGATCTCCACAGCAGGTTTGTTTTCCTCAATCAGTCTTTATAACATAAATCCTTCCTTCTGTCTGAAACACACCTCTTATTTTCATCCTGACAGACTCCTGTTTTTTTCTCTGGTACCCTTCAGCTTTCTTCTCTCAGTACACATCAGCAGTACTCATGTTTTTTCTGTATTTTCTCCTTCATCCACACCAGTTATTAAGGCAACCTAACCCTTCTCAACACCTATACAGCAGGTTGATTTTATTGATTCCTCATCTCACCCCTCCCTATCTACCTCTGTATCTCTGACACTTTCTGACTCTCTTTTCTGGATATCCCACCATTGCTTTCAGCTCACTAACCTAAAAATCAGACTACTTATTCTCCATCCATAAGCTTCCCTTTATTTGCTGTGCTTCCTTTTCTACTCTCCCTAACAATGCAGACTGTCTGCCCTGCTCACCTTCTTGATTTCATTCAACATTTACAAGTTTGGAAAATATGCTTTGAAATGTCCTGTATAAACTATGGGAAAATAGCCAACTTTTTAAGATCATTTCTGAATCCAGGTTCAGTAATCTTACTCCCCATCCACCCTACCTCTGGCCCTACCAAGCTATCTGTTATTGCTTTCTTTCCAACCTTTTCCACTCCTGGCTTATGCCTCTCCTCTCCTAAGCCAAGCACCCCCACCACCATCTCTCAAACCTCTCCTCTGCATTTGTGCTGTCCTGATTCGCAGAGAGCCATCTTTCTCTTTCATACAGTTGGCATTTACAGCATCTACTCTAATATTGAAGTATTTGATGCCAGAACTTCATCTTGTAAGGTGCTTTTCTACGTAACTGTTCAAAAGTGAAAACAGTTTTTTAATGTTAACAGCTTTTTTCATCTCCCACAAAGATTAATTCATGTATTTGGGGATGCTGAAGAAATGTGGGATTCCTAAGACTGTATTTTCACCTTTCCCCAAAGCTTTAGGCTTCAAGAGAGAGGGCACAGTGAACTTCCATGTTCTCCACTGTGCAGGCTGCACTGCCTGCCCTGCCTTGTTATGGCAAGGCTCCTTCACTTCCTATGGATGTCTGTAATTCTGTTCTCCATTAGTTCCCCAACTGCCATACCTTCCAGTGTAACCAGCATCACTCCAGCCTCCACTTTCTTTCTTGGATTTCTCAGTCCCATTAATCTGATGAGAAAGAGAGTTAATACACTGGGAGGATCATATTAAAGATGTCTTTGGTCTCCATTTGCTTATTGAAACAAGTGACAGCTTGCTTAGACCTCGTTGGTCACCTTCTCAGATCATCTTTTAATGATTGAGTGCCAAATCCATTTTACTTGACAATTTTATTTGCCCTGAGTTGATGATCAGCCAGCAGGCAAACCGGACCAGCAGTATTACCCTGGTGTGCTGTGGGAGCACAGGCATAAGTAATTTTATAGAAGCCTGTGCAGATGTGGCACTGGTGGCCCAGCCTCAGTACTTGTCTCTGTTCCTGGTGTGGAAGAAATTTCTTATAAAAGAATAAAATATATAGACATTAAAAAATTGTCTTGGATTTGACTTCTTCTGGATAAAATCATTGAGACCTTGAGCTGGGGTCCCAGCAGTCTGCACACCAGCCCTCTGAGCTGAGGGGCCTCTGTAAGAAGCAGGTTGCTCCCCATTCTCCTTCTAGGCCATTAGCTATTCCTTTGATTAGTTTTCCTTCGTTCCTTGGGGCCCTTCCCTGTACATAATGTGCCATACGTTGTATTAATCTTAGCTCAGTTTTCAGAGCACTGTAGAACACATTTTTCACTCTGGGCTGGTCCAATATGAACTCATTTACTTCTCTTTTTCTTCCCCAATCAGTTAAAATAAAATATCACAAGTAACCTAATACTTTTTGGTGTCATCCAAATCTTCAAAAGCAGTGGAAAATCCTAAAATCATGGCGATGGGTGAGAATTATACCCCAAGCAGCCACAGAAATCAAATGTATTATTACATCCTTTGCAGTTCTGGGCTCCAAATTAGCCTGTCAGGTTTGCATGTAGTGCTTCTGCTGACTTCAGTGGGAATTGCACACATGAAACTAACAGAATAATCAGGCCCTGAAAATTTGAGCTTGTGTCCCCAAGCATAGCTACTACATTTTTAACTGATTCAGTGTGAGCTGCATCTGTGACCTCGGAGCAACAGCAACAGCTGGGAGTATGTGCTGGCACCCAGAAAGCCAGTGCTGCCTTTCCACATGGGATATACTGCACTCTCCAACCCGCCCTGCTTGTATCTAAAGCACAAACTTAGCTATAATATAAAGGAAGTCTTTCTGTTACCATGACATTGAGCAAGAAAATAAACATTGCAATCCCTAGAAAATGAAAAAGAAGGTATCAGAGCATTTTGGCAAGTCTAATGGCAGAAGATGGAGCCATCACAGCACAGTATAGAAGACAAATGAAAATGTTAATTTTGATAGTTTGAAATAAGACAGGAAAATAATTAAATAATCTGCATACAGAGAATTACACACTTCAGATACTCTTTGTTCCATCCAAGTGTTAGAAAAGCACTATTTTAATTTTCATTGTAATCTTAATGTTTTTGAAAAGCTTTCTTTTATTCTGAATTCTTCAAATAAAGAATATGATTAGATGTAAAACTCACTAGGTATTTCCAAGAAGATAAAAAAATTAGATTATTTAAATAAAACAAAAACAATCTCAAACAAAACCAGAAACAACTGTAAAACACTAGGAGTTTTAGCTATTATCTATAAGATATTGCTTTATTCCTGAAAGAAATATGTATTCAAGTATTTTGTACCTGATTCTGATGGTTCAGCATGCCAATTCTTCAAATCCAGGCTGACTAGCCACCTAGGAAAACAAAAGGTTATGTAGATTACCACATCTGAAAATGAAGGGTACACAAGCAGTTAGCACTGCACAATCACACAGAAGCCAGCAAGAAGAAAATAAAACAGATCATCAAAATAAAAATAAAATAATATCAGCATTTCAGATATATACTTTAAATCAAGTTACCAGGATACATATCTTATAGCTTTTTTCATTACAGTAGATAAAGATGTTGATTTAATATTCAAGTTCCAGTCTCAATTTCTGTACTTGGAGTTCTCCTTTTAGCAGATGGTAGAGAACTTCCAATAACAATTCAGTAGAAATCACTTCATTCAACAGATACAGGAGTTCCACTGTCTGCTGGACCTGGAAATGTTGCACCATTTATGTGCATCTCACTTTAGGACAGCAGTGAAATACTAATTCAATATGTGCACCTTTAAGGAGATTACATTGCACTGGGATATTATTCAAGTACATCATGTATGTAATACCCCTTTGTATTGTTTTAATTTTGATTGAAATAAGATGCCTCCCTAAAAAAATTGGGAAAATGTTTCTTCCTTTCAGTTTGGAGTACATCTGCAGTACTGATGTGTGGGCCTGTTTGTTATGTTATACCTGGCACAGACGTGGGGGCTCCTTTGCCCTCATGTGACAAAAGAACAAACCCCCCGGCCACAGACAGGAGCCAGGCATGGTGTTTTCAGCAAGTCCCTTACCCACTTGCTCTGCCTCATTCAGTGAAATAAAATCAGGACCACCCAACTTAATGTTAATAATTTATTTCATGAAGTTGTCCATTTTAGAGCTGAATTAGAGAAATGCAAGTGAACTGAGCCAAAGGCTCAGACTGGGCTGCCATTTTGACATTCTCATCAGGGAAATGATGCTGTAAACACCCATACTTGATTCACATGCATGGTCTCTTGGTTGCCTACAGTAATGCCCATCTGTTCAGATGGCATCATGCCCACTCAAGTTGCTCAAGGGAATACATGCTGGGCAGTGATTGGCTTAGGTAAGTATTTTTCAAACTGGGTCGGTGTCGACCTCCTTTTGGGAAGGCCCAAGAGGAAAAGGAAACAAAAAGAATTTTCATTTTTTATTTTAATGGATTGTTTTCATTTAACATTCAGCAAAAACACTGTCATCTATAAAACATTCAGTAGATGGTTTTGCTAGCTCCTTGGTACCTGTGACCCCAGTAAGAAAACATAAATTCAATCATATTCTCATTTTCTAAATAAATGAGTTTAACCTGTTATAAAGTCACAGTCCATGTAAAATTAAGACCATCTCATCTGCAAAAAAGAAACCTGTCTCAGCAGGCATCATCACATTCTGACAATTGAACTAATTTCTTCTCTTGAACATTGGTCAACACCCAAAACCCAATTCACAGGTATTATAGCTTGAATTTTGTGGGCAGTGTGGTGAGAAAAACTATGTCCAAAACTTAAAGTCAGATCAAATCTATGTCATTGTATAAATATGCAATTCTGAAATACACAAAAAATATAAAAATGCAAAAAGATACAGATTAATGATGTGCAGTAACATGAAAGGATTAACCCCTTTTGGTTTCCAAGTTGGAATAATTTTCAAACATAGCCTTTTACTTCTCCAAAGCTGAAGAAGTGAAGCTTCAGTGTAGTGCATTGTATAGCGAACCCATTGTCTGTCACTTTGCTTTATCAAACAAAAAGGCAGGGGGGGAACATGTCACGCTTTCTTCCTGCAAATAAACTGTGAGGGATTTTTATTTAAGAGAAAGCTACCATTAATACAAAAAAGGGAAAAAAAAAAAAAAAAGGAAAAAAGATGAAAATAATCCAGCTCCTTTTCATTTGGGAGACAAAAGCCTTTCAGTGCTGCGTCCATGCGCTCTTGACTACTGTTTTGACACTGTGTCAAGATGCTCCCACTCTGCTCCAGGTCTCAGATCACAGTTGGAGTGTCTTGATACAGTGTTGAATCAGTAGTGTCAGCAAGTCTCAGAGCAGAGTCAAAGAGCCTCAATGTATCCTCTGAGCAGGTAGAGTCAGAGAGACCTCTCCCTTAAACTGAAGTAGGCAGAGGGTGCTCAATATTTTTTTATTTTTAATTGTTTGTTTTAACACATTTCGACCCAGCACCAGGCTCATGCTTCTAATTAATAGTCTGTCTTGCAGTAAGGGATCAGAGCTAACTCTCCCAACCCTGAAGAGCTGTTTAAAAGCAGCATGGAATAATGTTAATATTTTCTTGAAAGAGCAAGCCTAGGCACAGGAACTGAGGCTCTGGGCTTCCTTGGAGCAGCTGGCACCATGGAGGAAGTTTGCTGAGAGGCCCAAAGGCTGCTTTGGCAGAGCCCTTTTCTGCCATGGGATAGCCCTGCTGTACTCCTGATCCACCATCCTCTGCTTCTGGAGACCCAAATGGAAACATGATGTCCTCTGCCTCTACCTGCAGGCCCAAGCTTCTCCAACATCCACAGCAGCCTTCTCAGCAACACCAACAGGGGCACAATTTTTCCCACCGTTTTGTAAAAAAATAAGTATTGAAATAAGAATGTTTTTAAGACTGAACGTGCAAAGAGTTCCTGGGCTTCCTCCTAGGAAAGGGAGTAAAAGTGCACAGATCCCCTGACTGCAAACACTGCTGCCTGAATTACCCTGTCCAGGAGGACCAAGCCCCAGCTGAGACAACAGTCTCTAAAGCATTGACTGCTGAGCACTGTACCAGGCATTGCATTTTGGGATGAGATGGATGCCAGTCCCTAAAAAGGTTTTGAGAAGGAATGAAAAAAGACCAGGGTCAAAAAGAAAATAACTAGATTTAAGAGGATGGATTAGAAAATGTAAATGGGTCAAAGCCACTTTCCTGTAGTTTTACATCTGAATATGTAATCCAGTCACGCTAACACCAGGGGGGCACGCAGATCATTGTATATAATTTAGGTCAAATGACCACTGCAGAGTGACATGCACACATTCTTCTCACAATTGAGCCAAATTTATCCCTGATATAAATGCAGTGATTTCACTGAACTTTTAGCAGGGCTTTATTTGTTCATTAAAATGGCCAGTAACCACTCAGTAACTTGTTGCTTATGTGTACCAACCCCACTTGCAAAGATGTCTCCAATTTCTCATTAGTTTCTTCTTCCTTGTGATTATTGCACTGTTCTTTACAAAAGATTAAAGTACAGGTAAAAATATTTATACAAAAAAGCAATAAATGCTCAAGACCATAGCCAACAAAAAAATTTCAAAGTCATGCGTTTCATTATCTGATTTTGAAAATTGTGTAACAAAATATCAGAAGAGTCTTCAAGTCATCAGAAAATACATCAAAAGGACAGGTGGGAACAGGGTCTTACCTCCTCACAGAAAGATGAAGCTCATCCAGTGTTTGCTATGTGCCTTGAAATCCTTGGAGGAAAGTATTATTTAAGGTGCAAAGTATTTCTATGGGAAACAAACAAAGCTCACCTACTGCTGCGGTGACTTTTTTGCAGGCCTTTTCACAGCAAGCGGCAGACAAGGGTTCCTTCTCCTGTGCCCAGCCTGGCCCTGTGGGGCTCTCACACCCTCCCAGCTGCAGAGGAGCTTCTGACTCATCCTGACCATTTGTTTTCACCCACTGCAGTGGGTACAGCTGCCCCGGCGCCCTCCCGGCTGTCTCTGGAGGTAAAAGAGAAATTAAAGATTGTATCATCCAGGCACAAATTAAAATCTTTACTGGGAGAAACCTGGTAGAAAGTCTCAGAAGAGAATGAATTATGTATTTGAACACTTAAGATTTCCTTGCCTTTATTACAGCATGGGGTCTGAACTCTGCTTTCTTCCCTGCACTTTATTACATGGTTAGAAGTCCCACAGTAGGAAACTTGCAGTTTGAATTTTGAAGCACCTATAGTGTCATACTTTTTATTTTAATATTTGTCACCAGCAGTGCCGACAGATAAAAAGTGCTGGCTCCCCACAGCATGATATGCGGGATTTTCAATAGAGCTACACAATTGCTTCGCTAAGTGCTTGCGGGGCTCACAGTGCCAAATCCCGCAAATTGCCACATTCAGGCCACTTTGCAGTGCTGTGCTAGGGCAAGTGATATTAAAAGTTAGTTGGGACATATGCCTAAATGGCTGATTTCTTTTTAAAGTCCTAAGCAAACATCTGAAGACATTTCTGTAACAAAATTCAATAACTGTAGTACTTATGAGACGGTCAAAACTTCTTGTATCACTTACAATTTATTTTGTGCTTTGCATGCATTTAAAAACAAAAAATTCCTTCTTCCAGCCCCAAAATTTGCTGGCCAAGGAAGTCCCAGAAGCAATGTCACCAATCATGGTGACATTCTATTTGTGGATTATTACTTCCTCTTCTTCTCCCTTATTGCCTTTAATTTGTTTTTCTCCTTAATTTATGAGTATATTGTTGTTCATATCTCAGCCCCAGGTCAGTATTACGGTGTAAATTATTTCATGTGCACAGCAATGCTAAATGTGTAACAGTTACACCTGAGGTATCAGGGGAGAATTTTGCATCACCTGTCTTACTCACAGGTCAATTAAAAAGCTGATTAAACCCAAAAAGTCTATGATGATAATTGTTGGAAATAGACTGGGATGATAATTGGTTTAATGACTGCTAAAGGAGTCATTGGGATGTGTGTCTCTCAAGGAGCCTGAATGGCACTTTAAGAGCTAGATTCATCCTGGGTGTTGGTTGTTGACTTTAATGGTATTACTCAAAAATCTGATTTGGATCAACTTACAGAATATTGCAGACAAGACAAATAATTTTTAAAGAATGTCTCTGCTGAGCTTTGGTGTCTCCCTTGAACTACCCTATTCAATGTCAACTCCTCCAGTGCAAATTCTGCCTGTACAGCTTGAAGTAGCTCTATAAGGTGGGAATTCACTGAAGGTTTTATGTTTTTATACATTTTTTTCTATCTCAGCAGGAAACAAATTCTATATAATAACTAGAAAATGTAGGCCGAGACCATCCTCTGCACAGGAAATTTCACTCAGAGGGTTGGACACCCAGTGAGGTCCTATTCACAGACGTCTCTTTGTATTTTTCTGCCTGGAACCAAAGAAGGGGATTCATGCCAAAACCCTGCAGGATATGGAAATCTATCGGCTGTTCTGTGCTTCTGCATGTCTTTCAAAGTGGCTTCTGATTTGGGGAGCCCTAAATTAAGATCCATGGGTATGGGGGGAGGGGGGGGTTAGGTTTTTTTTTAATAAGGACTCAAAACCTTCAATTCAAATAGCAGTCAGAAACACTCAATACCTTTGAAAAACCCCTGACATTTCATTCCTCATACTGAGGACCCAGAATAGCAAAAATTTAGACCAAACTTATTTCTCTGGGTTAGTCAGTATTAGAGAATAGTGCAGAAGTCAGAAACCCCTTGCTGCTGGTTCTCAGTCTACTTGCATTGCCTAGGCTTGAAAAGGTTATAAGGTTATAAATCTTTCAGTGAAAACAATTCCTGCTTCATGCCATCAACATTTCCTAAAGACATCTGTGTAGGGCATCTCTGGAGGAGGCTCCCATTACTAGACCTATGCAGAAGAATAATGAGGAACTTACATCCGGTTTGAAAGACATTAATGAGTCTCTCTTGGATACAAAATATTTGTTCAACACCCTTATGGGCAAAGTAGCACAGAGATGAGCTGGGGAGCTCTGCCTGAATAGCATGAACTGATAGGTCTCAGAAAAGGAACCACGCACAGCTCTGCAGAGAAAGTAGGTTTTTCAGGCGAAATTTACAGCTCTGGTGCTTACATGTGTCCACAAAGACTGAATATATATATTTCCAACACCTACTTGTTTGTTCCAGTGGGGTTTCACATGCCATGAGGGTATTCTGGATTCGTCAGTAGTTCTCTAATTTTTTGTTTCAATTCTCAGTGACATTTGGACAAAAGACAGGCAAACAAACCAAAACAAACCACAAAGAGCTAAAGATATGTTGACTCTTTTTTCCTCCCTCCTTCCTCCAGACTTCTTTCTCACACACAAAAATATTTCAGGGTTTGGGGGTCAGCTTGTTGAGTTTTTTGCTCTCCCAGACCCTGGTGCATCATTGAGCTAATGATGCACAGTTGAGTTATCCAGTATTACCTATGTTATCCAGATTACTGAGGGCTTTGGTCCTAGTGTGCCTGATATGTGTGAACATTTAACTCTTTCAAGTCAAGGGAATGGTTGTGTACACATTTGCAGTGCAGCACTGTCTTAGGGTGACACTGACAGTTACTGTCTTAGGGTAACAAAAGAAGATGCACTTTTCTGGCAGTTCCCAGAAAAGAAATGAGGTTGGTATATACTTTGATGTCATGTATCAAGAACTGGAATTACTCTGTGAAATGAAAAATGGAGGGCAGGGATGACTCTGGACTTAACTGGTATTTTATGCTCTGTTAGAGTGCTAAGCCCCTCAGAGAGAGAAGGGGCATTGGCATTCCTGTTTGCTAGGACAAGCACATCTTACCAGCCAGCAAAGGTCACCTTCCTTCCCAAGCGGGATGCCAGGTACAGCAGCTTTGTCCTTTCTTGGGTCTTCACAAGTACAGGACTTCATATTCTTTATGTGCCTCAGCCCTTTGTCAGATACTCCTTCTCAAACCACACCAAACAGAAGATTCTCCTGTGTCAGACTTACTCCTGCCACAGAGCTGCTCTGTGAGCACTGGCAAATTGACAACCTGATGGGCAGCACAGGTGCACCTGCTGAGAGAGGGGAATGTAGAAAAAGCAAAAAAAAGAGAGAGGTCTGGAATTTGAAAAAAATAACCCAGCTAGCGAGGGAGCAGATGAGAAGTGTGCACAGCAGAGGGTCATCACCAAAACTCTGGGTTTTTCTAACAGTGGAACAGGTGGTACAAACCTACAGCAGCCAGGAAATCATGGACATGGCTCCAACCAGCAGAGAGCTTTCCCTGTGCTTGCACCCACACATCCCCTCAGCTTTAGTGCTGAAACCAAAGTGAAAAATGGGATTTTATTTAAAGACTATTGTTCTTGGCATCATCACAGACATTATTAGGCCAGTTAGGAAAAGAGAGGCAAAACTATTTAAGCACATGCATGCATCTACTGGCTCTGCCCCAGTCAGGTGTTTCTCACCTTCTCCTTTCAATGTATCCACTTTTTTTCCACTGTCTGCGACCTTATTCTGGCTTTGATCAAGGTTTCATATTCCAGGTTTCAGTGTTTAAGCATTTGAGGATATACTGTAATATAATATATAATGACATTACATATCTATTGGGAATTATACTACAGTTGATCAACTCTTAAGCCACAAGACCCTCATGAAGACAAATGTTCCTGGGTCCTACTTTGGGTGAAACTCTGTCTTTCTAATTAGCAACCCAAATTGTTTCTCCTACCTAGCCTAATGAAAGCTCTTGACCATTTAGTACCATTACAAAAGCATTAGCTGAGCTCATTTGCACACTGCCTTCAGCCTCTCTTCATTGCAGGCTTACACTGAGATACCATGTGAATAAAGCAGAAAATGCAGAGAAGAAGCACTATCTTTTGCAAACAGTATCTGTATTTTATAGGTAGATATAGATATCTTTTATATTTTCATGCATAGAAGCCAATTTCTTGAGGGGACAGTGCCTATAAATTGCAACTGGAAGAAGATGCACTTATTTATGGCATTGTTTCCAACCAGGAAAAAAAAAAAAAAAGGTTTTTCTCTCTCCCTTTCCTTTAAGTTAAAGGCTGGGTGAGGAAGAGCCCAGCACCTCAGGGACACGGCTTCAGCACATGCAGCTTGGAGAGCTTGTTTGCTCGCTCATTTATTGCGAGGGAAGGATCACACTGGGGACCAGGTATCTCTTCCAGTCATGTAAAACTGAAGACACAGATAATATCCTTTTTTTTTTTTAAGTTCAAAGCAAGATTTTAGTTGGTACAAAAAGATTTTGAAGCTAAAGGTTGTTTCAAGGGGTGATGTCTCTTCTAGCAGGATTTCTCATACAGAGTCCTCCCATGCACTCACTAACTCTCCAATTCCTTCCTTTTGAGGATACCATCAGTGCTGTTCAGGGCTTTAAATGCCAACAGGTATTTAGGAACATCGGGAGAAGCAAAATCCAGAAAAGCTGGTCTGCACATTTCCCCACAATTCAGAAATATCCAGTATTGCCTCTCCAACCTGCCAGAGAAGGTTGACTGCACTGCACTATCAAGACAAAGCAGTTAAGAGCCAAGTGTGGGCAAAATGGTGAAAACGCTGTCACAGCATCACTTTACCCGGGGGCATTGATGTCCCTAAAGCCCTCAGAAGCAGGATTGAAGCGTGATGTTTCTCACAGGGCACCTGTGACACCCACAGATGTCACAGGGTGGCAAAACCCGCCAGAGCCGAGAGCTGCCCGGGCCCCTCCCGGCAGCCTGCCGCTCGCGTCCAGCACGGAGCTCACCCGCTTCCGAAAACAAAATGAAAGTTTTCGATTTACAAAATCCAAAGAGACGCCCCAAAGCGCCTCAGCGGCCCAGCAGCGCCCGGCCGTGAGGGGAGGCCGAGGCGCGGCCCCGCGCGGTGGCAGCGGCGCCGTGTGGGAGCGGCCGCCCGCCGCGGGGACACAGATGGCCGCGGACGGCAGAAGGACGCAGAAGGCAGGGGACAGCCGCGGCGAGCAGCGGGCAGCGCCGCGGGCACGGGCACCGGCAGGGCCGGCGGAGGGGGCCCGACGAGGAGCAGCACCGCACAAGGCTGGCCCCGGCCCCCTCCTCCTTGTACCCACAGGGGAACGCTTCGGGTTTTTTCCGCAGAAAAGGGCAATCTCTGTTGGTTAAACTGAGATGGTTCTCAGGGCAGCGCAGACCGTTCTCTGGAGCAGCCTGAGTGGTCATCAGTCAATGTCGTGCCTCTCTCTCGGGGTGCTTGGTATTTCTCATATGGATGCCTCCTGTCTCCCTCTGTCACCTAATCTGCCAAGATGCTCCTTGGTGTTCCTTTTTGTCAGGAAAGTAACGATAATTCACAAATATGCCGATCAAAAGGCATATCCTGCCTTCCACTTGCAGGAGAGGGACCTTACAGTTGATAGGACAACAGCAATGTAATAAAAACCAGACAAAACTAAGAATAAAGCATTTTACAAGGAGCAAAAATGAGGAGAAAAAAAAAAAAAGACAAAGCAATGAAGAACACACCATGCTCCCATCAGCTCCAAAGCCCTGTGGCTGCTGCAGCTCTCACCATCTGGGTTTTTCTGTGGCCATGAATGTGGGTTGTGCTCACACTCATGCCCTGGACAGCACTTGCAGGGGCTATTCTTGGCCTGGCTGATCCCTGACAACATTCCACAGAGACACAGTACCCTGGCTTCCGCACCTCTGTCAAACCTAGATAATGCTTCTGGAGGAGAGGGGATTGCAGAAACCTCCCTGTTTAGAGTGTGGGCCAACACACAGAGACCACTTATGCAGACATGGGGAAAAGTCTTCTCTGTTCATACCAGAGAGTGATTTACACATTAAAAGCCAAACACACCGAACCCCAGTCTACCCTTAGACATTGGTAGGATAAAGTGACTTGTACACTTGGGACATGGGATGTGCAGATTTACAGGGTGGAACTTTCATTAACTCCTCCGGGAGGGCAGTAAGGTTGTGGAGGGACACCCACCTCGGCTCCCTGACTTTTCCCTGCTCAGTAGGGTGATCTTGCCCAATCCACTCAAAGATGTTCTAGCACCGTGATCAGTTGCTCACTCCCTCAAATGATAGTCAAACTTCTTTTCTCTGCCTTTCTTCTGGGAGGCAATCGGCTAAACACTTGCTTTCCCCAAAATTTTAAGGCACTTGGCAGAAGGTGGTGATCCCTTGCTGAAGGTGATGGATCAGACAAGAACATACACAAGCACTGAATAGAACACACATGTGTAAAGCCACCTACATAGACAATAGGTGCTGGTTGTTACTTCTTGACTAAGTATTTCAAATTTTTTGGATGTGTGGGTATGTAGCGAAGCTAAATGCAAAGATTGTTCAGTGCATGAAGGCCAGTAGAGTAGAATGCTATAAATACAAGTCCTTTGTTAATCTATTGTTTATATAAATTTATATTTCAGTATTTTTCTAAACCTGAAGATATTAAACTGTTTGTATGACATTTCATTACAGATTTAGAATTATTCATGATCTCCAGCACTGTATTGGTCCTAATGCCACTTGGATCATAAAGTGACATTTTGCCTAAAGCTGATCCTCAGCTAGAATTTCAGCAATTCTGGTTTGCACTTACCTGTGAGTGATCCATGTCGCCCACACCTTGAGCAGCCTGTGCCAGCCCCTGTCTGCATCATCACCACATGGGAGCTGCAAGTTACACAGATAGGCAGGGAAACATCACAGGGATTGTGGAAAGGCTCTCCAGCCTGTTTTCAATGTGTCACAGCTATTGAAATATAGCTGCCTTTGGAGCCAGCGTTTCTGACTGTTTTCCAAATGCCTTCAGCAGCACTTCTTGGCCACTAAGAAAAAGGGGGTGAAACCTCAGACGTGTACCAGAAGCTGTGATATTATCTTTCCTCCACCTGCAGTTAGGCTCTGTTTTCCCTGGGAGCTTTTAACAGATACAGGAACTATATACTACCCTGGCAAAGCACTCCCTGGTGTGATTGCAGCTCTGGCAGCAAAGCTGTTTTGTACCAGTGCAGGGCTGCTCTGCTCCTGCTCCCCAGTGGGACCAGCGGCACAGGAAGCACCAGACAAAGGCCCCACATTGTGCTGCAGAGCTCTGCCCCCCAGAGCCCTGCCTGGCACAGCCCTGCCTGGGGAGGCTGAGGCCTTGGAAAATGGCTGCACCCTGGCATAGGCTGAGGATCACCTCTTTGAGCTTCAGGTGTCCAGTGTGTCATAGATGCAGCTCCACGGCAGGAACAGAAGACTGGGCAGCTCTCCCTCTACTTCTTTGCAGCAGCTTTCACACCCGCACCCCAAACTGGATTTCTCTGGCCCCTTAAAAAGCAGTTATCAAGACAGCACCATCCCTTGCCATGTAATGATGACTGTTCATATGGGCCTGGTTATCTCAAAAATACCATAAAATAACCCAGCATATTCATGGCAAGCATCTCTGCACATTTGCACATATTGTCTTAGGAAAGAAATTTTTTTAGGAAGTGGCATTGGTCCCTTGGTATTCAAATATCACCCAAATATTGTAAAAGCAGAAAAGGACCACAGGTCATTTTTCCCAGCCCTGGGGGCACAGTCCAGCCCCTCTCTCCAACCTGATTTAGCCTGCTCATGAGTGAAGTTCATATGCCAAAAGGGATGAAGAAAATGGAGTGGGACCACAGCCCTTACTCATGCATTGGAGTCTTTTACCTTTCAAAGGCCAGGTGGAAAACCAAACTATTCCTTTCCTCTATCCCTGCCCATGGCATGGTCAGGGTTTGGGGCAGATGAAACATGAGCTTAGACACTCTTTTGTACTGCTGGGCTGAGCAGGACCCCAGCACCCTGGCCCATGCACACATTTTCAGTAACATGGGGAATATATACAGCTCCAAACAGGATCCCCATGTGGGGAGTTCCCAATCTCAGCACAGTGACTGCACCTACTTTTAACTTAGTCAGCAGGGAGATGCTCAGACAAAGACATGTGCTTCAGTGCAGCACTACTAAGGCAGCTCTCCGAGTTGCGTGGAAACATCAGTTCAACTCTTGGGATTCACAATGCAGAACCTTTTCCTGAAGATAGAAACCTACACCTTTTTCATTTCTGAAGGCTTGCCCAGAAATCCAGCATAATTTCAAACCAGTGTCAGGCAAAGAGCCTCCTTTTTTCAATACCTCCATTGTGAGAACCTGCTACCTTTCTTCTAGTATGGAGACAATGGCACATGAGCTCTTTCCACAGCAGCAACTGTACATTCCCAGCTTTTCTTGCAAGGGCATGTCTGCAAGCCTGTAGTGCAGGACACTTTTCCATTCCCCATCTTAAAGTAGTACAATTGAGTTAGGAACACGATTATATTATGAACAGGAATAATTGGTGATTTCATAACTAATTTTTCAGCCCCTAAACATCTGCGCTATGGCTTACGGAGAAATAATCAGGTTGAAAGTTAACATTTTTTCTAGAAATGGATCATTTTTGTACAATGATTTTGATGTAGAAACAGTGAGCTAAGAATAATCGAAATGCAAACAGAACTGTCCTCTTTGGAATTAAGAAAAGTCATTCCTAGTTTTGTTATATTAGGGTTTGTAAATTTATCATAAGCCACATTTTGAGCCTAAACTCTGTCCATGCAATTCTATTTCAGCAGAATAAAAAACACCTATCATTTTTCTCAAATTGAACATTACTTCTTTTTTTTTTTTTTTATTTGTAACTTTTCTTAAGTTAGTACTGCTCTGGTGTTACCTGCTGTAAAGATGACCCTACTTTAGGTGTGCCCGAAGTTGTGCTTCAATTGTAGCCTTCCCTAACTGTCCTGAAGGAACTATGTGGGCATAACAGGACTATCAACATCAGTGGGGATCTAAATTGTTGAAAACATGGGCTGCAGTGTCAACAAGCTGTGCCCCCCTTGCACTTGTAAAAAATTCACTATATAAACTAATTTGGGCGTTGACTACATGTCCTTGAAAACACGTTTCCTACAAAATATCACTTACATGCTCCAAGCCCAGGCACAGTCCAATGACAACCAGTTGTGCTCTAGTTGAGTGCAGCGATTTTCAAAGGCTCTGACTGTGCATGTTCCCATCCCATGCCATCTTACAAAGCCTTGTACTTTGTGGGAATGGGTAACCACATCATTTCAGCTGTCACAACTGCTGAACATCTCTCATGATGGTTATGAGTCATTCAAGCAGGAGACACCATGAGAACTACATCTTTCTAACTTTCCAGAGGTGTCCATGGTCCTTAAAATGACTGTCTCTGACTGGAGATATAACTTAACCTCATTACCATAAGATAAGTTTAAAAAGAGTAAAAGAAAGACTGGTAAATGGCTTTGTTAGGCTGCCTGATGGCAGTTTCCAGTGTGTGAAGTATGGCACTTACACAGAGCTACAATACCTGGGGGTCTAGAGGTCCATGTGGTTAAAATATGCGGTTTCCTACCATGGTCTGCAAGGCCTGATCCAATATCTGTGCATTTGTATACAATGCAGAAACCTGGGGGGGGGTTTCTGTATTGAAACAAAAAAGCACAGAGATAAGGTCAAGGCAGCTATGGGTCAGGTCCCTCCATTCTTGCTGAAAAAATTAAAAATTAAAAATTAATGGGTATTATAAGATAGCAATACCTCTTCATAGTACATGTTCTTACCTCACCTCAACCTACCGTGGAGCCAGGGAGGTACATCCAGAAGCAAACACAATGCCAGACACAGAACCATGGCTTTTGCTTTCTCCCAATCTTCCCTCCTCCGGGGCTGCAGAGTGCTCAGTGCCATCAGGTGAGCAATCACTGAGATTCAGCCACCGCAGCAGCAGTAGCAGCAGCAGCAATGCAGTGGGCACTGACAGACAGAAAAGCTCTGACACTAAGCTCATGTATTCCCTTTATTGAACTGTACTAGTTATTGCAATCAGATTAAGTCACATTTATAAAGCAGACCATCCAGTTGCACTGAAACCGATTATATTCATTACACAGTTTTAATCACTGTCCGGTGAACTGGCAAATCCAATCAAAGCATTAGTCTTTAATTAAAAAATTAAAAAGAAATATTCAGACAATAGCCAAGCAATCACATCACAATGCACAGTTACCTAAAATTGCAATTAAAAAGCAGTTAACAAAAAAGAAAAAAATCACACCTAATCTTTAACTATCAATATAATACAAGAAGCAACAAAGGGCAACAGCATCAAAGCAGATTTATCTAACACTATAAATTCAGTCAGAAGCAGAAGCTCTAAAGTACACTAGCTGAAGCAGGACAATAAAAAATACTGAGCATGGAATACTTTTAATCTCTTCCATTAATATTCATTTCCAGCTGCTTATAATAGCAGCGCCTCATGGCCAAATCATTAGAGTTTTACATCTGGGTTGCAAATGACACTTTGATTGGATGTAATGTTCAAATGGTCCTCCCCACTGTGCCACCGTCAAGTCTTCTGCAGAGAGGTGTCCTGTAGTGCCAGTGGCTCACTGTGCGTGCTGGCTCAATGTGTGGTTCTGGAAAGACGAAAAAAGGAGACATGCATGAGGGGCAGAATAATAGAAAGCATGCCCATACCCTCCCACTCAGTACCATTTATGCAGAGCTCAACATAAAAGCTTCTCAATTATTACAAAACAAAATGCAATAAAGAAAAAGTACTCATAAGTAACAGCTGCCAATATGACATATTTGCTTTGTTCTGACAGATCTGTTAATGCTGGCATGAACTTAGAAAAAAATATTACAAGCCAAGTATAGTCATGAAGGCTTCCTTTTTTTTTTCCTCCTTTCAAGACATATAAAGAAAATGGTAACATCACGAGCAAAAAAACCTGCCTTTAGGGATTCCCTTCACTGTAACAATTAAAAAAAATAAAAATCTGAATCGTGAGGGAACCCTTGCCATATTTTACTCTTTTATTCTCACTAGTACCGAGTGCAAGTACTGGCAGCAAGAGACACCAGATTGTGACACACACTTCTCAGTCCAAGAAATACTTCGGCAATAACAGCTGAACTGCCAGCTCAGGCACCAGGGTAATATTCCCAGCAGAAAAAAGGCTGGACATGTAACCCAGAAGTTAAAGCTCTTTAAAGAATATACTTTTCTCTACACATTTCTTTCAGCAGTTTAGAGTATCTTTTGTTCCCTTTTTTCCTTTTGGTAGATTTGTAATAGCCTCAATGTCATCACAGTATCTCACATCAGAGGATGCTGACCTGTCTTGCCATTTTCTGTAGGAGCCAATGAATTGTGGAGCCAACCTTGGAAGCATATTTTTAGAGCAGTACCAATTCACCTACATTTTGTGTTCTGACTAAACCCCCAGTCCTACACATAAGCTTAGCTTTATTTGTATGATTATCCAATTATTTGAGCAACTAGAGAAGTGTTTCATGGTGAGGTTTTCTTGAGCTGAGTCCCCAGCATCCCCAAATATAAAAATTCATTTGTGCTATTTCAAGCCTAGGCAATTTCCCTAGTCTCCATCTGCCTAATAACAGAGACGGGCAATTCCGCCAGCTTGAAGAATAAGTTTTTAAACACAAAATGAATTTTGAATCCAATTATTTATTTACAGTGATGAAGCTTTAAAATAAAGTAAGATATTTTAACTTTTCATAAATCATCTGGTCCTTCTACACTATCCACAGCTCCATCGCGATCAGGATAAAAGAGCAATCCCCCGCTTTATCCAGATATAACACGTCCCTGACGGATATCGCCCGTGGAAAGAGCGGATGGGCGGCGGGCGGTGCGGGGCCGCCGGCGGTGACCCCGTTAGTGCGGGAGCCTTTCCGGCCCGTGCACTCCCAAAGCGCGACCAGCAGGTGTCAGGAGCGCCGCTGCCTTCCCCAGTCACGGCCAGAAGTGCCCGGCGGTGCCGGGCCGGGCACTGCGCCGGGCACTGGGCTGGGCCGGGCCGGGCCCTGGACCGGGCACTGGGCTGAGCGGGAAGCCGGGCACTGGGCTGGGCACGGGGCTGAGCGGAAGCCGGGCACTGGGCCGGGNTGCATTTTGTATATTTGACCTATGGTTTTTCAAATACCTTTATTAGGCACTTCTTTGTGTGCCCAGACACAGAAAATTCCCCTGGCTGACCAGACTGTTGGAGCAATTGAAAATCAAGTAAATCCTGGCATTAAGAATGCCCTGTGCCTCAGCAAGAACAGTTTTGACCCCACTGAGGCCACTGGGCTGTTCCAGGCAGCAGAAGGAAACCATTAAAACCAGAAGGGAGTGAATGTTTTAAAACATGTGATACTACAGAAGTGCTTCTACCTAAGAAGCCTAAGGAAACTTAACCCACTCCTCCAGGAGGGTGGGCTGGCTGAAAACAGCTCAGGTGTGATTTTTTAACTCCAGAAATTACAGCTAAAAAAAAAAAAAAAAAAAAGAAAAAAGACTTAATGGTGGTTTCCAAAGGAAAATAGAGCAGCCACAAAAATGCAGGCCCTCCAGGAACACTCCTGTGTGTGCACATGCCGACCGGCTCCAAGGCCATCCATACACATGCCCGTCTGGGACCAGCAGGAGGCACGACATCATTTGGAAGCTGAACAGGAAAAATGGTTCTTCCCAGCTCCTGTTAGACCCCCTGGTTTACGCACAGCTCACAGCTGATACCCCACTGAATACATCATTCTGAGACATTATTGCAGCTGGAAAACTCTACAGCAGCACTAAGTCACCTGTCAAGATCAAGTAAGTCACAGCTTATTTATAGGACAAGGTTGGAAAATCTCTTCTTTTCTTAATAATCATGCTAAATGGATAGCAATTCCATTAGCTTCCTCAATGGGAAAAATGCAAGTACCCCAAGACTTGGTGCTGTTGCAGTGTTTAAGTGGAATTTTCTACTGGCTGCACAGTCCCCAAATGAACCATTTATGGAAGTGTCTGTGATCAAGGAACTGGGCAACGGGTTTTGCAGGAAATAAAAAGATTTCAAAGAATGGTTGATTATTGTCCATGTAGATGCTGATTGCTCTCCAGATCTTCCCTGGAGACACCCCCTGCCTGCCCTCTGGATGCAGATCAAGCCATTTGTGCAGGACATCCACACTGAATATTTTTTCTGGTTTTTTACATGCATGATTATGAAAACACTGGCATAACAATCTCCATTTTCAGAGCTCTGTGTCAAGAAGGAAAGCATCAAGCTTGAAAGATGATCACTTACAACAGTTTAAAGAACTCTTACAAGCTATATAAAGATTGAAAGAAAAAAACCACACACACAAAAAGCAGCACATGATGGAGCGAAGCTCCAAGCCAGGCAGTCAAGCTGGGAGTCTCCCACACTGCACCAACACTCACTGCCAGCAAGTCACAGGTGTACTACACAGGAGCAGGTGAAAAAAATAAAATGCAACTGTGACGGGTGTGATAATGGTTTGGGGCCATAACACATCTAGTCTATAGTGCCATTGTGCATCTGTTATGGATTTAGACATTTTGGAGCAGCCATTTACAAATACACTGTCAATGTGCATGAGCATATACTCCTAGAACACCATATGTTATACAAAGGTTAAGAAATGGCCTAACAAGGCTGGTGATGCCCACCACCCTCAGGTGAAATTCATAAGCCTTCTGCAATGTTACATGGAGCCTGGGACTGTGATGAAAGGCTACAAAGCTTCTCTCCAGACTTCCAAATGCCATTAAAATGAACAGAAACCATTCCTCAAATAATTTCAATAAGAATTATGGAGATAATAGATTCTTGTAACAATCAGCCAACATGAAAATTAACTAATAATTAGCCATTGGGTGACCTATTAAACCCCATATTTTTTTTACCAGGGTGTGGGAGGTCCTCCAGACTGGGTAAGAGCCCAGATAGTTTCTCTCCCTGCCTCTCCCCACCTCTCTGTCCAGGTTTCTATCACCCCTTCAGGCACTGTCTGACTCCAAGCCCAGAGATCGGGGTCATGGCTGGGGACCACTGGGGCTGTGTCCCCTCCCCATTCTCTCTCCTTTTTCCTTTACAGAGCAAGGCTGGGGAACAGGAGAAGTGATGCCTCCACTGACTGCCAACATGCACAGCTTGCCAGACAAAAACTAAACCTCAGATTCAGGCATTGACTTGAAGCAAAGGTTTGTCTCACATTTGAACATATATATAAAAAAGACAAAACAAAACCTCCAAATTGCTACACACAGAAGTTAAAGTGTCTAAATATTTATGAAATACCATCTGCAGCAATCTTTTGAATTCAAACTGGTCCAAAAATAAATCTCTCAACTGTTATTACTCATTATATATCCATAAGTACACACATACATGTGCACAAGTACTGCTTCCCTCTAACAGCACTCCATAAAAAAAAAATCTTTATGCCTTGACTTTATAAAGGGATTACTTTAGGCAGAGGACACAAGATGACCCTTGCTTTAGCCATTGGAGATTATGTTCTCTACAGAAAGCTGTGAGCCTTAAATTGGTGCTGCTCTAATCCTAAACTGGAGAGGCATTCAAGGGATGCCATGACCCAGAAGAGCAAGTGGAAAAAAACTAAATTAAAAAAAAAAAAAAAAAAAAAGGCACACTGACAGAGGAGGGTGGGAAAGGAAGGAAAAAGAGAAAAAGAAAGGAGAGTAAGCTTGCTTTGCAGGATAAAACTATTTATTTTTAATTTTAATTTCTGGTTGCTACTTTCCCTTTGCTATCAAACTCTAAAGAAAAATCACCTTTGCACCCCCTTGCAGTTTGTATGTGCTTATTTTTAGAACTGTTTGACAATTATCCAAGGGTCTAAGACTAACAGATGGCCTGTCTTAAAGCCTCATATGTTCACTAGTTTGCACTTCTGACAAACAGTAAATGTACTCAAGAGTGTGCCATAAACAGGGCTGAATGAATACTCAGAACACAATTTAGTTAATACACTTCATTAAAACTGATAGTGGTAACCAATGTTTCCCATAAAACCAGGTGTTAATTGCCCTTCCAGTTGTTTCAGGTAACTCTTACCCAGTGACATTTATATGTTTAGATCATAGTTTTCCAGGCAGCACAGTATTACTTCTTTCCTTTCCCGTGGTATTTCACCCACTACATAAAATGCTTGTAACAAGTGAACTCCAAGTTATCATGGTATGCAATAAAAAAAAATATTGTCAGGCAAGACAGGTTCACACGTCCCTTCTTTATTTGAAGAGTCCCTTGAAATGGAGGTAGAGGCAAACGAGAGGTGGCACATCCTTTGTGAAAGGCAACGGCTGCCTGTGTTACTGCTTCCTTCATCTCTGAGCATCTGATAACTTGCCATACGTCAGTCAGTCCCTGTGTCAGCACACTTTGAGATGGCACTTCTACAAATGCAGGTAGAAAGCTGTCCTTTACAAGTTATTGAAACAGGAAAAAAAATAGAAATCATTTTGAGTGTCTAAGAAAATATGTCTGGAGGTTTGGTGTCGGCTGAAAAGCGAAGTTGCCTGTTTCCAATGGAAATAGCTGCTTCTGAGCTACTCTGATGCTTGCACGGGATTACTCCGGGGGTAAATGCACCTTTCACTGCTACTGGGACACAGAAACACTTACCCGTGCCAGGACTGACCTGCCCCTGGCACCCCTGGGGTTTCTGTACCCACTGGGAAGGACGAGCAGCCTCCCTTAGTGCCCGCTTACCCGGGGGACCCCCTCAGCCACCCCCAGAAACCCGCCCAGCTCCTCTGGCGACCAGGACTTAGCACTTCATCTGGCGTCAAAGGGAACAGAATTCATAACATTTTCAGGGGGAAAAAGCCCTTCCACACGTGACTGACTAAATGTTGACTGCTTTTTCTTAATAACTCTTTTTCCGTGTCCGGCACGTTCCTACCCCCAACCGCAGCTGTGTGGGTGCGCAGCGCCCCGGCGTCCCCGCCCCGGCCGCCCTTTGTTCCGCACCGGGGCGGCTGCAGCGCCGCACTGCCTCAGCCTCAGCTCCGTATTACACTGCTTCTGCCCATTTGAATCCCTTCTTGAATTTTGATAGGCGTTTCTGTGTTATTCTGGCTTGAAAAATTACCTTTCTATACAAATACCTTTCTTGGAGTTATTTTTCCCAGCGCCAGCTTCTTCTCACACCAGCTAAGGATTATTATATGATTTATGAATTTAATTTCTCTTCTAATTCAGGTTGTTTAGTCCTAATCAGACTTTGACAACTCACCTAACATGCTTTCCCCTTTCCACTTGAGACTAGTAATTTTGTGTCATCAGTCTTCTAGATCTGCCGTCCTTTTTCTTCTCTAAACCTCAGAATAAACCAAGTTGAGCCTATTACAAGTGAACTCCAAATGCAGCCTAAGCCTGGCATAGCCTCTTGTATTCTATTAAATGCCTCACTGAAAAGTCTATACACTTCTTCCAAAAACACTGGGTAAAATGCTGAAGCACAAAAGCAAACTGAAGCCTTTGGGAAAATCTTCTTACCGCAGCACTTTGGAAATAAAAAACACAGAGGAATACATTATTAAGAGATAACCAGAATCTTCTGTTAGAGAAACTAGCTGTAAACACACCGTGATTCACTGAGGCACCCAATGAAACCAGGGAGCTAATAATACCTGTCCTGAGGGATTACATGCTCCTGAGAATTTCACTCAGAAATGCAAATTTATCAGCATCCTTGTAACTTGTAGTCTTCAGTATGCCATGCACAAGATCAAAAATAAGCTGAGGGAAGAACCTTACACTTCCTAAATATAAAGTGAGAGGGACAAATTTAATTACTGTTGTCAGAAGTGCATGAAACCATAGTATTTTTAGAATTCCTCCACTCCTCTTTCAGCCTCACTGTTACTCCCTGACTGGATTCCAGAGCCATTTCTGATCCCAAGAGCAGAAAACAGTTTGCAGGATCCCAGTACAGCACTCTGCTGACAACGCTTGGTGCTTTGACCTGGGCTTGGTCTGTTTTTCTGGGAAGCTGGTCCCACAGACACTCAGGGCCACAGGCACCCCTCTGCACCTCCACAACGTGTCACAAACCTGGCATGCAGCAGCACAAATGCCCCGAGCCCTGTGCCTGGCTTTGAAGTGACCCTCCAAAGCTGTCCTCAAGAATGCAAACACTCCAGTCCATTTTCAAACCTAAGCCACAGTAATCAGAGAAAGCATCTCCTGCCCACAGGGACACTCCTTTGCCTGTGCTACACCAAAAACCCCAGGGCACGTCCCAGTGCTGACCTGTCTGGATCTACTTACAGGACCTATTCATGGAAGCAATGTTTCAAAATAATTTTCAAGAGGTAAGCCATTTTCCAGGAATACTTAGGTTTTCCTCTCAAAAGCATGAATTGTTGATTTCTTAGAAACCAATCCAAGTCGTATCTCATTAATCCCTCCTTAATCTAAGGTAAATCATATCACAGAAGCCAGTTAATTGTTCATTTCTGTGAGGGCCAGAGTCATCATTATGGAACGCTTTGTGACTCCTCTAAACACCAACTGATTTCCTGATTGGGTCTTTATTATAGGACCAGGACAGTGTCTTTTCAAAGTATACTCAGAGCAAAAAGAAAATGCTTTACATATCACCTTTAGAAGTTAAAATGCATAGGGCAAAGCTTCACTGGGTGACTGTTTCCACAGGAATATGACTCAACAAAAGCCAGGAAACTGAGAGCTGAACCTAAAACTTGCTCTGCTGTTCTCTGGTATGGCAAGGGTCACTGAACACCACCTGATTACTTTTTGTTCCTTTTTTTCCTGCACCAGCTAGGTATTCCTGGTGTTAAGGATAGGTAAAAAATAGTTTCAGTCTTAACTGTGAATTTTAATGCAAACTATAACAGGGGCAGGTCTCACATTTGTAACAGGCAACATCCTGCTCTGAAGGATGGGAGCTGCAGCTGAAGTTCCTTGGGCCAAATTAGCAAGTGTGGACAGCCAGACTTGATACAAGCAGTGCCTGCTCACAGCAGGATCACAGCCCTTCGACCAGTAATTCCTTTAAGAAGTAGCAACTAAGTGAAATTCTCTCTAATGGAATACTGAGCTGACAAACTGCATCACCTTGTGTTATGGATACACTTTTCTTAGAGGCAGATAAATATTCCTGTCATGTGGCACCCACACACTGCTCAGGCTGATGAAGCTGCTGGTCAGTGACCTGTTGCCTTGGACATAATGGTTGTTATTGCTGCTTTCTAATTTCAAATAGGGAATAAAAATCCTCCAATGCAAGTGGCTCTGCTATAAAATAGCAAGGCCATAGTTACAGAAGTGCTTTACATGCTGCCCCATTAGTGTAGATAAATGCTACGGGCAGTGCAGAAATCTGCAGACAGGATTGTGCTCAGCCCACAGCCCACAGCCCACAGCCCACTGCCCACTGCTCACTGCCTCAAGGAATGAACCCTAGAGAAGCTAGGAGTGTGAGAGAACCACACCAAATTTGTTCTTGTAAGTAAAAGAGGGGCCAAACTATCACCAACATGACCAATTTCCTCCAAGACATCAAAAGACAAAAAAGCAAGGCAACACTGCTGTGGTATGTGTGCAAAACAACTGGGTTAAATGGGATTTTCCAGCCATTGCTACTCCATTACAACAGTGTCACTGGTCTCAGGAAAATCTGCCTTTTAAACAGCAAGATGCCACGTTTTAAACAATCCTGATTTCATGCAAAGACTTAGAGCATGTGCTGGCCCCAAAGGAGGACACATTTTTCAGAAGTAAATATGTTCCAAACAACCTCACTGCTACTTTTGGAGACACAATAATGTAACGCAGCGATGACAGATATGCCATACGCAGCCAAACCTCAATGCCCATGGCAATTTATTCAGGTTTAACTGTGCAGCAGAAACAAATGAGGAGGCTGGGTGGTCAGGCAGGAGCTCTCCCCAGGGCTGGCACAGTGCGGGTGCCGCTTTGACTGTTCCTGCTCGGTACAAAGCTGTTCTGTGCACAGGCTCTGCACGGAGGTGACCTCTGGGTGTCCACACTGCCTGCCCAGGACGTGGCACAGAAGACACACAAGACACTCTGCAGTGCATCAACTCAAGCACAGCTCAGTGATAAGCTCAGGACTGCTGCTGCCAAATCTGGTCTGGCTCACGCAGAGTTGGGGTGACAGAGCCTCCCTGAACCCAAGCTGACCTTGCAGAGAGCCACGAGCTGTCTCTACACTGATCCCATCAGCTTGTACCATCTCACTCCATCATCTAGATTTTTCCAACAAAGCCTCATCACCTCACTGAGGATAGACAGTTCAGTATCTCATAAGTTATTCCACTAGCATGAAACATGAAGGGAACATTAACAATCTGTCCACTGGTGGCTACAGCCCAGGTCGGGTCATTGCACACGTGCACTCAGCCCTGCACCAAACATTCCCATCCCCTTCTCCTTTTACCTAATCAGAACAGGCACAACGTGAACAGAAGCTGTATTCTAAATTGTTTTTCTTTTCTCCTCTGGTCAAAGGGAGGTATAAAACTACTCTCAAGATACAATGTAAAGTGGGGTATAATTAGGCAAACAATAGTATATGATTGAATATACTTCTCTGGAAGGAACAAGAGGAGTGTTCCAGGCTTGTTTTCGGATCCCTGAGAGTAAGCTGGACTGAGAATACTGATGGCCTACCTGACAAGGGCATGGAGGTGCAGGCAGTGACAGCCCCATACACACAGCCAGGTGCAGAAAGCAAGCAGACCACGGATTTTCTAACAATTCCTTATCCTCCCAGACCCTGTTTTTATCCAGGCCACTCATCATGCTTGCTCCATGTATCTGAGCTCATGAAGGAATGAGAATAGGTAAGGCAGGGAGGAATTAGGAGGAGTTTCTCTTACAGTCTTTAAAATCCCCCTGGGAAAACTGACCCTTGGGATGGGGTCACAGGGCAGGACCCCTGTCCTCACCTCTCTCCAGCAGCCAGGGCTGGAACCACTGCTCCTGCTGCCTTTCACTGGCTGAGGAGATAAACCCTAGGATTACACCCTAAATCTCTTACTCAGGAGATCAGGGGTACACACAAGGCCTTTTAAATTTCTTCATTAAATGATTTTTCAAATTCCTTCTAGCAGCAAAAGTGATCAGGCCTCCACCAGCACCACAGCAGTAGGCAACAACAGTACAGTATCACTCCAGGATTTCCTGTCTGGAGTCTAGGCTTCACATCTGAAATACAGCACACACACAACATTTGTATGACCGAGGAAACACAAGACGCTTGCCACACATTTATTATCTTCCTGGGGAAATGATATAGAGGACAAAAGAGACTATATTTACTCCCTCCCCAGCTGCTTTTACAATCTAATAATTTATTTCTCCTGGACATAAATTTCAGATTTAAACGAAATCCCTGAAACCTAAAGATGCCACATGGTAGAGGCTAGGGCAGTATTTCTTTCTGTTTTGGAGATGGAGTGCTTAATGCATTGCTCAGTTAACCAGTCGCTTAAAATTTAGGGGGGCCAAGGGTGGAAAGAGACAAGCAATTAGACTGTGGCAGACCTTAGATGCAAATACAGGTGATTGCTACCTTCATACATAGAGTTAAAACTATCTGATTATTGAAAATTATTTTCTCAGTCCACAGGGGTTTATCTAGGTTTAGGCCAAGATGTTTATTTTTTCTGCAGCAGCTGTACTGGGGATTCTTTTACAACATTTTCCTTCCATAGAAGCAATATATCATCCACATTTCTGAAATCTGAGGCACTTTCTATGATGTAAGAAATCTCTGCAATTAGAAACAAAATTTCTTTTTTTTTTTGAAAAATAAAATGCATCTCCAAACCCTTCAAGTCAGCAACTAAGATAGCAATGCTCTTAAAGCAAATGTAAAATTCCAGGGTATAAATTCCTGTTAACTGTTACAAATATATCCATCTGTTCACAAACTAACTAGTGACTGAAACTGATGAATCCACTGAAATGTAATTTTCAAGTCCACTAATGTCTGTTCTCTTCTAGTAGTAAAGTAAATGCTTTTCAGTAACTCTGCTGCTTTTGAATGCCAATTTCCATTTAAGTAGGTTCAGGTTCTCTCTAAAAAAAACCCTAAAATTAAAATAGCAAATGCCTTTTATTTCCAAAGGTCAAACTCGGCTTTTAAAGAACACACAACATTTCAGCAAGGCAGAGAGGACAAAACTCCCATCAGATAAATGGGCTGTGTAATGATTGAGAACCACGTCTGCCTCAGGTTTCTGAATGGGCTTCAGGATAAAATTTGGCACAGACATGTTGAAGCTTATATCTCTTTTACTGCAGACAAGAAATTCACTGAAATATATAAATAATGAATGTGGCTGGGGATCTCTGCTGGTACTACTGCTGTTCTGCAAGATGCAGGAGCAGAAACATACACTGCTCCATGTTTTTGTTATTAGGGAATCCTTGTTCTTCTACAATAAACACAGAATATTTTATCTGAAATGGCTTCTGCAGCACATCCAATATAAGTTTCAGCTCTCCAGAAGTGCCAGCAAATTGCAGAAAGATAAGTTACAAAGACGTACCTAATTTGCTGTGATGAATTGTGTGCATGCTTCAGTGATCAAAACTGCAGCTGAGACCTATTATATTTAATGATCTAGACATTTCTTGTGAAAACACTCAGGCATATACTGTTATGTCTGGACAAGCATTTTGGTCTTTGCAAGCAAACGAAGAGACTGAACTTTTAAAAGGATCCTGTACAGCACCCTCGATGAGCTCTTTAAAACTGAGGCTGATCAAGCTCCACTATTTTCTTTAAATAACACTTATGCTCTGCCCTTTACAGTGCAGCATCCCTCTTTCTTTCAAAAACAGTCAGTTCCTCTGGATGCTAGCGACACTTACAGGAGGCAATGGAGCTAATCTGTGCTCAGACCCCAAACTAAGCTCCACAGCAGCTACTACAGCAGGAGAAAATCAAAGGGGCTGGATCAGAGAAATCTTCCCACCAGCAAAGAAAATCTCTGTCAAGACATTTCAGAGAGAAAACAAAAGAAAAAGAAAAATATTTGTCTGCATATTACACAAGTGTTCTGTTTCTATTTTAAGGACTGTGCCCTGCCTACAGACATGTGCTTCCCAGCCCGGCAGGGCCGAGCAGGGGTAGCCGGTTGTGCTGTCCCTGAGGACACTGCTCCTGCACAGCCAGCTGTGCCATGGCCACACTCACAATCCCTCAGCTTATGGCCCCTGTGCTCTGAGCCTCTACACAGAGCAGCAGGAAACAGGGCTTCCTACCACTCCCCTATGGGGACAGGGATGTCACCTTGTGAACATGTGAAGGACTTTGGAATAAAATGTCTGAGGTTTCCAGGGCTTTACATCTGGCTGCCCCAAAATTGTTCTGCATGGAACTGGGTATATTATTCAACCTTGCTTTTCCAACTTTGCCAAAGAGGAAAAAGCAACCTCAGAAAACGTGCTGATAAACTTAATTCATTTATGATTATAAGAACCACAGAGATCTGCAGAGTGAATCCACAGAATTTTCTTGCTATACACATCCAAGAGCTCATGCTCTCTCTCCCTGGACAGTCTGAAACTCTTTCTATCATTCATTGTTAAACAAAACACAGCAAAACATAAACTTGTGCTTTTGACTCCAGAAATAAGGATTTCAAAGTGCTGAAATTTTCATTCACTTGAGGAGCTTCTAGATACTATCACAGTGGTAATTTGTGATAGTGTGGTAAAGAATGAAGAAAAGGTATTTGTTAATTGTTGACATAACAAAATTAATTTTCCATCCCTAAACTTTTTCTCATCTCTCCTGTGAGCTCTGATGCAATGTTACTGACTGGCACTGCTGAAACGCCAACTTGCATTTCTCATCCTTAATTTCTCTCTAAATGTCATTAGTAATTGTTATTGCCAGACCAGAGAGTGCAATCTGGTCTTTCTGAAAGAAAATCCATTTCTCATTTCTTCTCCTGTGCTTCCTCCTTTTGGTCAGGATGGATGTTTAACACAGCCCATGTGCTCTGCTTCCAAGAGGATGGGAATGCATTAATGTATCTGGAAGTACAACATCCTTGCTTTATTTATTTACATATAGTGTGCCTGGATTCTTTGAATATCAAATTGTATATTCAGTAGGGTCTTCAAAGCACATCTTTCAAGAACACTAACAAGTCTTAATTGAATAAAGCTAACAAGTAGGGGAACACCCTTTAATGTGTGCATACAGACTCCTCTCTGGATGCTTCCATAATTTATCCTTTTAGGTGGGCAGCAATGCTGTCAAATATAAAAGCATATTATATGATTTTTCTCTCTTTTTGTCACATGGAAAATAAATGTCTTCAGTGAGATGTGTAAACTGGTCTAGCTCTGGTCTGGATTGCCCCAAATTGTACCCTAATTGCCCCTAAAAGTAAAAGTGTTTTCCACCATTAAGAGGGGGAGATGAGCTTAGACATCTGTGTGGAAAGGAAAACCTGCCAGTGTGCAATGCTGGCTCCTTGCATATAACTATGTATTGAGCCAGAGATTTGTATAGTTATGTGCAGCACCTACAAAATTTGGTCTCTGGTACTTGGAGGCAAGTAGCACCTTGGCACTTTGAGTCAATTTTAGGGGGGATGGTTTCATGACAGACCTTGAACAAAGCTCCCTACAATCAGCACATCTAACACTTTCAGGTCTGCATTATATTTTGTATGGTATATAAAGTAATTAATTCAAAGCTAAGCTTCATTTCCATACCCATTAACTAAAGGCATCTTATCTCAAAATAAATAGACATTTGAACATTTCCAGCCAGGAATTGTGCTTTCAATAAACACAATTGATGCATATACATTGTCTCTTGGCGGCTTACACTCCTGCCCATCTGTTGGGATGGCATGGTGCCTGCGCAAAAGTTGGTTGGACCCTTGCCCTAGGGCATAGATGACAGGCAACGACGGGTTTAGCTGGGCAGCCTGAGCAGCAGATCCAAGTGCCATCTCTGCTGGAGGAAGCCCCGTCTGTGTGCCAGCACTGCCACATTGGAACGACATGCCTCCTTACACTTGATCACACATGTTGACACTTGGGTGCGCTTAAGTGCATTAATGACTAAAACGATGCCTTTCACCTGGCTCCCTTCTTTTTTTCCTCCACTCTGCACGGCTGCTGGGTTTTCTGCACATGTTACTGTAAAGTTGTGTGCACTTTGTTAGCCAGGGCCAGCCACGGAACAGCCTTAATATTAAAGAAATGAAGGAGGGTTTTTTGTTATGGGCCATGCTGCTCCGGTCACAGAAATGTTTTCGTCTCAGGTGAGAGATCTTTCTGCCTCTCACTGAAGAGACCTCAGACAGGATAAAGATGGAGCAATATATTGGTCAGAACCCTCTTTCCAAATGAAAAAAATGCTTCACCCTGGCACTACGCCACACACAGGGTAATAGAAGATTTATGCACCATCCTTTGTTGCAGCAGAGGTGGCCACACAAAGAGGCCACACGGTCTGGATTCTGTTACTGTTCCAACAGCAGCCCCAGCCCCTGCCCGTGTGCAAGGGAAGAAGGTGCTGGCTGACAAATCACACATAGGTGCATGAGCATGGACAGCCCTTGCTCTTACAGTAACTTCTGTGAATGTCAAACCCAGAAAACCCCTGGCATCCCCTGCATGGAACCCCAACTGCAGCTCTGTAGACCCAGCAACAGCCCCATGTAGCCTACAATGGTGCTTCTTAGCTTTGGTCCCTATCAGAGCCTGTTCCTAACCCTAAATTTGCAAACAGCCCTGTATTCCTCTTCCTCCTCTGAATTTAAACACATACATTTGAAAACCAGAGACCAAATAGATAAAAACTCTTCCCTAATGTGAAAACAGATCACAGATAAAACTTGTGGTTTTGCAGTCCATAAAGAACGTTCAGGCAGGCAGACTCAACATGATGGGTATGTGCCTACAGCACTTTTAATTTTTAATTATTGTTAGTTATAATTATCTGACTGCGTCTGAATGAAACCCAGCAATATGGCTGGAATAGATTTTAGTAGTCTTGTAATTTATTAGCTTTGTAACTACTAATAATTAAAATTTAACAATACTCCAAGCACCATAGCAACATTTTTTTAAGAAACGCTAGCCAAATCTGCTAGGATAACTGACTAGGTCATTTTCACAACTTTAAAGGAGGAATAACATTTAAAAAATTTAAAAAATAAAAAAAAAAATTGAAAGTACAAAAGAAGGAAAAATAGGTAACAGACTCTTAATAGCCTATCAACAAGCAAAATGCATAGATAAAAAATCTATTTTAAAAGATAAAAAAGGATGTTACTTGCAGGACATTAATTCTACACATGATTTTGTGTGCTTTGTATGAAATTTAGAAAGAGGTCATGGTAAGTTTTCAGTAAGAGGCTCCTGGTGTTTGCCATCTAAGTCCCACATAAGTCCTGAAATACACCTAAAGTTACAACAAGTGAAAGCCCTGCCTTGAGATAGAGGCACATTTGAGGTCCCATTTGTCCTGCCATCCACATACTTTCAGGGAAAAACATTTTCTGTAGCTTCATCAAGATATCACAGAATTGCCTTTCTCTCACTGCCTGAATGGACACTGGAGCCCAGAAACACTGAGATACTGCATTGTTGGAAGCACATAGAGTTGGTTGGAAGAAAAATGTTACTTCGACTTAAGTAAGCTTTCTTATACCCCCAGAAAGTAGGTAAAGCCCATTTTTCAAATAGAAGCTGGAGATACAGCTGGGTACAGACTTAAAATTGCTTAAGTCTTTCTTCAGTGCTCCACTGATGGTGAAGTGAGCCCTTGGATGCAGCCCTGCAGACTTGCCTGCGGGCAGGTGGCTCCCAGCCAAGCCAAGAGGCTCTCATTCCCCTCCATGCTTCAGGGGACACTGCTGTACCCAGATGGCCCCAAGGACCACTGGCATGAGCAGCTGGAGATGTTGCTCCCCATTGCCCCCCCTCCCAGGGAGGCCAGGTACAGAGCAGCTTTTTTGTGTCCCCCACTGGGCCACATCTGACCATGGGACAGCTCGCTGTGCTGCCCCCTCGCCTGGGCAGGTCACAGTCCTCTTCAGGAGGCACATCTAACATCAAGCTGACATTAAAAGCAGACTTAAAAAGAGAAAACCTGCTTAGGGCTTGATCTGCTGTAATCAGCAGAAAGAATCCCAAGGACTTTGATGTGGACCAAATCAAGCCCCTGGAGGACATTCATGGTAAATCATTATTAATATAATGAGTGCAATTTCTGTGCAGCAGCTCATGCCTGTTTATGGATATATGAAAATTGCTAGCTTTTCACATAAAATAAAATGAGAAGGGAGACAGACCACAGTGTTAGCCAATGAGCCATAGTAGCCACTCTCCTTTTGATATGTGTACGTTTAAAAAACTGGGCATTTAAAATGACAGCACATTCCTCCAGCGAAGCTCTCTTAATTTAGTGGTTTGACATATCTCCAAATCTGAGCAAAAAAGAAAGCCCTTTATTCATAGCAGGCAATAAAACACCTGAACACCTGTGCTAGGAAAGACCTGGCAGGTACCCTGCTCCCTTGGTACCTGGATTATTTGCACATTGTTTATTATATCCCTTGCCTTAGTTTTCATCAATTGTAATCATTTAGGAGGAAACAGTATGATTAACAGTACACAAGCAAACAGCAGGAATTAATCCTTTAAATACAAATACTTCACCAGTTATGTGATGGCTCCTCGGAAAAGCAGCGTGGCAAAAGAGTATGCACAAAAATCCTCCTCAAGTTTTCTCTGAAAACCACTGCTCAGTCACAATTTGCTTAATACAATTCTTGATGCAAGCAACTGAGGAGGGATCTCTCCTTGTTGTGAACCACACCACAAATATAACTCACAGCACCCATTATGTGTCATCATTTCCGACCCATCTTCAGGGTTGGCAGGGTTCCCTGCTACGTTTTAAATAGCAAAGATCAAAATTTCACTTGTCAAAGAGCAAACTCCTCTCCCACGTCTGAGTGCCCATGGCTCCAGCTGCCTCTAAGGAGCTGGACCAGCAGCTCCCAGCCCAGGTACTGGAGATGGGGATCTGTTTGGAAGGGCTCCTTCTGCCCTACACATAAGGCAACCCCAACCCTCTACCTCTGCACTTGTTTCAGTGAGCATGTTTCAGCAGGGGGAATGAAATGCCATAGCCTTGGTGTTTTATATATTAGCTACAAATTCAGTCTTTTTCCAGGAGAATTTCATGATATTCATAGCTCTCAGCTGTACAAAGTGAGGATGTGAAAAACACAAGAGCTGCCAGCCTTTCCTCTTCTGCCCTAAGGGTGTGTGGGGTTATCAGACATACTCCTTCCTTTATGTTTCATACTTTATCTTACCACGTTTTCTTTCCTTATTTCCAGTGAGATAATGTAAGCAGTTAAATAGCATTCTGTTTTCTTTTCTTGTGACAATATCATCAAAGTAACGTCACTGACTCATTGCTCCAGATTCTCACCAAATTTCCCACCATTTATAAAGCAAGCTCAGTTCCTCAGAGCGTTCCTAAGCCTTGCTTTTACAGCTCCATCAGATGGTATAAACTTCAAAGCATAAACCTATATTAAAATACAACTACTAGATCAGCAGCACAAAGGGGGTTTGATCACTTCCAGAGCATTAAGCTACCAAAGCAGTATCTGCACCAGCCACTAGAAGTACATTTACAGCAGCATTTACAGTTTCTCATCACATGGCATACATGGTGTTTACTCTCTTTAAAAATTGTTCAAAAATCAGCAGGGCTAGTTCTTGCCAGTCCCTGACATCTCTGAAAGTCACCTTTTCCCTTTGCTGCCTGTCATTTTCCCCACCTTCCTTGTTTTTCCTGCTTTTCTACGAGCACCCTACTCTGAATTTCTTCCTGAAATAGTTGAACGCTCAATTTTTTTAAAAGTGTTTTCAGTGGTTTCACTTAAAAATACAAAGAAGGAAAACAACGCGTAGGTTCAAATTTTGATACCAGTTATTTCATGTCAGTAGGAAAGCAAGTTCAGAACTGAACAGTGAAATTCATCAAGTGGAACCCCTTGATGGAGGGTGACTTGCCCATGTAAGAATAATTGCACAGTTAAAGACAAAGAAAGGTTTATGCAGATTTAACACTAAGTGGCAGTTGAACAATTGCTTCACTAAAATAATACTAAATCTTCATTACTCAACAAAAATATAACCAACAGGTGAGGATTTAGAGCAGGCAGCTTAAACATCAGAAACTAATGAGATAATCATGCCAAAGCAGACTGGTTCAAAAGTCTCAAGCATTTCTAACTGATTTATACACACACTTTGTGTCTCCTTGGCTCCAATATTTGCATTAGTAATTTCCCTGGCATAAAGTAAACACACATTTCTGAGTCACTACTGAAATAAAGACTAAAACTGTGCAGCTAAGTATTGAATTTTCATTCAGCCAACATCATTCAAAACTACTTGTGTAATTATTATTAATTATTATAAGCAGAAAAATTTTGAGTACAGAAAAATCCTGCATAAAAACTGAAAAATTACAATCCTAATTTATATGACTAAAGCTGACATTTGCAGTAATTGTGCAATGCACAAAACTTCAGAATTGAAACACTATGTAATTAAAATTGGTAATTGCAAAAAACAGGCTGCTTAGACTATAATTTAACCAGGTTCTCTTTATTTGATCATCTGATTTTAAAGGTTAATGCAGTGGCCTAGGAAGGCAGTGTGCCCATTTTAATTGTGCTGGCATTTTGACCAAACACCACTTTAAGGGAGATATGGGAAGAATAATCAAAGCTGTCTTTGCAAGCCACTGCTGCCTTCATAAAACGTACATAGTGAGAACACACAAACCCAAAATCTGCTGACTTTATTAAAATATTAACAAGGTATAGTTAAAACTTTTGTACACTTATGCAAATCAGGTCGCTAGAACAAGGGAAAGAAGAGATCCCCTGGGAGGAAAAAAAAAATAAAATCAACAAAGTGAAAAGATCAGCCATCCTTCCACAGCATGACAGCACAACACAAGAGGAAGCAGCTTGGGAATTCAGCAAGATAAATAAAAACCCTCCAAAGTTTAAGTAAATCATGGTTTATAAAGCTAATAGATTCAAATGAGGCATATGGTACCATTCTATAAAAGGACTGCCTTTCCCAGGGGATGGGAGCTGTGATTTTGGTGGCCTTGCTGCACAGGTGAGATAGGTATGAGCAGGCCAGCCAGGGTGGGCAACTCCCCATGAGCTCTGTGGCAGGGCAGGCTCTGGTGTTCCACTGCCCCAAAGGTGCCATGCACACACACCACCGAGGTTCAGTGTCTGTGGGTTTAGCACTATTTATGGTATTGGTGTGATTTAACCCCCTAGCCTCACTGCCATGGCTCCAAGGAGGCCTCTGTGGCCAGGGCCCCCAGTGTGGCTGCAGCAGCGTGCCCAGGTCAGGGTCCAGCCCCTCCAGAAGGATTTGTGCCCCCAGGAATGGGTGTGGGCCAAGCACTGGCTCTGTGGAGGCTACCACTGCTGTGGCTGCAGCCCCCAGTGCTGCCAGGGAAAGTGGTGGGTAAGGCCTGGTGTGCAGAGCCACAGCTTGGCAATGTGCTACTGCCTTGGAGGAGCCTCTGCTTGAGCATCCTGTCGAGCTGCACCCACGCTTTGCTCTCATACCTCAGTAGGGAAAATTCCTTTACTTATGATTTAGCAGCGCAGAAGGGGATGGGGCAGCTACCATTTGCTTATTCTTTGTATGTTAATCAGTCCCTAAATTATTAATAGAGAAAAAGAAATTATTTACAAGGTGTTTGACGTAGACATGTAAGGATGTAGCAACACTACTGTCAAGAGAAATACTCATAAATTGTGATATCTGTCTTGTCTTATTCATTTATTTATTCCAGCCATGCTCAGAGACCCTTTTCTCCTCCAGGCACCCAGGGAGGCAGGAGGAGACTGAGAGACTGTTTAAGGGCAGAAGAGACCATACCAAGGTTAGGCACCTTTTCTAAACGCTGCACAAGGGTAACGGAGGCACAGAGAAACCAACAGCTTTAGCTTTGTGTTCACTCCTGTTGTAAACATACCTGAAGCTCTGTTTGAAAGAAGAACTTCTGTGGGCACTGGGAACAGTCGTAAATTTTGTCTTCCTGCCCGTGGACTGCAAAGATGTGCTGCTGCAGTTTGTTTGCCTGTACAAAAACTGAAACAACACGGTACAGTTAGTTAAGATTGCTTCATATAAGGCTCCTCACCTCGAACTGCACTTCAGAGTCTTTGCAGTTGTAACAGGTCCAAGGATATCTGCCAGAGAAGTGCCGATACACTTGGTTCAGCAGAATTTCCTTACAAGTAGTCAATTTAGAGTCTCCAGGCTGACAGTCAGCTTACTTCTAACAGACTCTACATCCTGTATGGATTTTTGATATTTCACATAAAGCTAACACTGCCCACAGGTAACTGGAAGAACTCAGTCATCAGACCAAAGAGAGGACGTCACTGCTCCCACGGGGAGCCCTGGGCCCATGGCAGGTGCATCAGATGCATTTTTAATGCAGGACAACTGGGCCAGGAGAGGCCTTGATGGCTGGTCTGGAAGACACATAGCCCAGAACAGCATTTCTGGCAGAAATGTGAATCTGAAAGGGCAGGCTTGCTACAATTTTCAGATCTTTAAAATAGGTTGTCCATTCAATAAGAAAAAGGTTATTGTTTAACATCACAAATATCACAGTATCGGCATTATGATTCTGGATTGACAATTTTCTGACTTTATCGAGGGAAATTCTGAAGCGAAACATACTGAACCACAGTTTTAGCTGGTTAAAAAATATTTCTGATTTCATTTTTGTCTCACTTTACATGAATCAGTATATGAAAATTACTTCCTTCAGCAGAATTTAACACATGCACAAAGAGTTTTTTTACAGCACATTGCAGAAAGGATAAATTACCCCCAAGCTCACAAAAAAACCAGTTTCTCAAATTGTGGGCCTAACCCTAAAGAACATAGGTTCACCTTATTCCCATCAAAGTTCAAGGAATTGCAGGTGCTGCCATGCCCCTTTTCTGACAGCAGGTCCACAGTGACATCTACATGATCCTTATCTCTCAAACAGATTGGAAATGCAGATGTTAACTACTGTGACAAAGAGAGCATAAAAGGCAGCCTTTAGCTTGCACCCTGCAGATCCTGGAAAAGCAAGATCACCCATGATCATTTGCACTGATGAGACAGTTTAAATGATCTACAGAGAAGGAATACCTAGCAGCCTCTCAGACAGGAGTCAGAAATGTGCCACCCAAAGAAAACTGTGCTTGAAGAAACCTCTGAGAGAGCAGCTGGCAAAACCACAGAGTTGTACAATTTGGTCCTAACAAACCTTTACTCCCCTTTACTCAGCACAGTGAGCAGACCATGAACCACCTGGCCTTTAAAGAGTCCTTGCTCAGGTGATTAAGGGCTTGCAAGAGACAGTCCACCCTTTGCAAGTCCTGCACTTGGAAACATATAGCACCTTTGAGCCACAAGGCATAATGTAAATGTTTGGAATTGTGGGGGCCATGCAGAGCCCGGTACATGTGGCAGTGCCACTTGGTGTCAAACGCCACAGAGCTGCTCGTCAGAGCGAGCCCCAGCTTCAGACAGAGGATATTTGAATGTTTCCAAGCACAGTATTTCTTTTTCCCAGGGAAAGGAATACAGTATTTTACAAATCCCTTGAGTGTCATTTCTGGATCTAGCCATGCACGCTGAGGCTTGTCTTGGCCTCCCTGTCTTACCTGTGAAACAAACAGGGCATTTGAATGTGCCTCCCATCCCCTCAAAGCTGTGCTCAATCAGGTGACACAGGAGCTTTGCCGGAGAGTCAAACATCTGGTTACACAGCTTGCACTCATGATTGATGCCTTCCTCTGCAAGGTTCAAATGATACAACTTGTTAGTGACACAGCAGATTAGCATCGGGGAGGCAGCAGCGGTCGGTGGGGAACGCCTGTGCCGGCACACAGGGCCCCCAGCCCCACAGCCCCAGAGCAGGACGAGCTGCTGGCATTCGGGGGTGCAGCCCCCACATTTGGGCTGCACTGAAAGCGGCCCCGCGCCTGATCCGCCGGGAACCCACGTGGGGCTCCCGGGCTCTCGACAACACAGCACAGCCCTGCCACAAAGGGAGAGCAGCCCTGCTCTGGGTACAGATTATTAAAGAGTCAAACAGCATCTAAAATTACTTTAATAGTGTGAATTCAACCACCAGCACTGACAGAAGACTAAAGTGATGTCTTCACCTCAGAGTACACTGCAAACGTACAGGAGAAGAAGGAACTGTTGGAGAATAGCAGGAGCTGAGAGCTGAGTGTCTGTGTAAATTTTTGTATCTCTTGGCTTTTTACAAGGTGGACACCGCTGAAGGTATTTAAATGTAATTTGAAAGTGTAATTTCCTTGTCATATATCTTAAGTATTGAATACACAGAGCCCATTTTAAATGCCTCTATACTCTAACTGAACTCAGTGAAATAACAATAATCATTACTCTTGGTTCAAGCCTACCACTTTGGTAAGATTATATGCTTCTCTGTTCACTGAAGTTTGTGGTTCTGGGTGCAGCTGAGCCTTTTTTTGAGGTACTGAAGCCATGTTAAAGCAATTTTCACACATAAAATTAAACAATCCTTTGATTTGCTTGAAGGGAGGAAGTCACAGAATTATAAGAAACATATTATACAATTTATAAAAATCAGAAACCACCTAAAATTTTTAATACTGTGGCTGGTTTCTGCAAATGCTTCCTGAAAATGTGTCTTTCCTTCACTGTGGCAGCACATGAACTTCTCATGAAAACGTATTTTAAAAACTAAATAAATTCTTTCTTTTTTTCTACACTCAGCTTTATTTTTACATCTCAAATATCAGTGACTATCAATTTTCAGTTCCAAGATCACTAAGAAACAACTACATTACTCCATGAACTAATTCTTGCCAAATACATTTGGATCTTATGAAGAATGTGAGTCCTCAGAAGCACAGTCTTACAGTTGCTTCAAATTAGCTTTTTCTACCTTTAAAGGGGCTAAACAGAAGGAAGGTATTGCTTCCTATGAAGCATTTGGTACTATCAGGATCCCAAAAGCCCCTGTACAAGGCTTGGACAGTGGAGAGCTGCCCACAATGCCTCGAGGCCAGGTGGGCTCTGAAACCCATGTGGCAGTGGGTGCTCACAGTGAGTGCTGGCACCGGAGCTGGGTGGGAAATGGGGAAGCAGTATGGGGAGAAGTAAACAGGTGGGGTGGGAAGGAGATAAAAAGAGAAAAGGAAAGAGCCAGGAACAGAAAGATGAAAGGGCTGGTAGCTCCCTAGCAGCAGCTCTACGAATTCCCCAAGGAGGCACAACCAGGGACTGGGATATTTCTAGGACGCCACGAGGTTTGCAATGCTCTGCTTGCGCAGCCTCCACGGGCGGGCTTGTTGCCCTCTCTAATGCATGAGTTTCCAAGCCAGGCCCTCTCCCCTCACTGTTGCCTCAGGCTGGATTCTCCCATCAGACCCTTGCCTGAAAAGTTCTGGCTTTGTGTGAATTTTGCAACCACCTCCACAGGGGAGAAGAGGTGGGGAAGGGACATGAGCCTCATGCTGAGCGTGCCCAGCCACACCGCTGCGTACAGCAACCAAATGCTGCAATAAACCCACAGAGGACAAAGCAGGAACTGGGGGGAATGGAACAAATGCCTTCTACGAATAAATCAGAGAAATCATGTTTGACATTAATTTTCTACCCTCTACATACTGGGTATTTGGAAAAGAGTGATTCATGTACAGCCTATGGTCCTGTGTGAGCACATGTGTTCATAAATACAGATAGACCCATACTGATGACTAGACAGCTGCTCCTTTTCCAGCAGAAATATCTATAATTTGAGTAAAACTAAAAAAAAAAACCCTGAAAAACAAACAATGCTCAGCATTTCAGTTAAAGTATATTCTTACAGACTTGGTATGTTTAATTAGGTAACAGAGATTGTGTATTTTCTTGGTTGATCCCTGCAGTATTTTAAATAGTTAAACCCATAACAAACAAACTAAAACTAGAATGAAAAATAATAAAACATAATGGGTTCCTGCAGATCTGGAAATTTATCCCACTCGAGGCAAGACCTTTTGATTTGCAAATCCACTTCTGAATTATAAGGCCTTCTCCTCACCGGTGGGGGTTTTTATTCCACTCCCACAGGAGTCCATTATGTATTTCTTGTGTCTATAAAACCATCCAGAAAGAAAAAAAGGGGGAAAAAGTACCATGGTTAGCATGACAAACGTTTCTCTTTTCATGCATGTGTATTCAAAATATGAAAATGCCCAAAGATATAGATAGAATTGCTGCTATAATCACTCTCTCCTCCATGGCATTTTACAGCATATTATTTTACACAGAAACACAGCACATGTATAGGGATACTCAGTCACCTTTGGAGAATAACTTCCTTGAATTATATAAGATCATATAGGTACATGCAAGGAGGCTTTTTGACAATGCGGTGTGACAGTCAAATGTGTGGTGCTGGGCACCAGCAACAGCAAACAGATCATCCTTCCCCTCATTCTTATTCACCTTTTTTCTTCTAGCATGACAAGCATCTATGAGAGACCTACATAACTCAAGTGAATTATGCAGCCCCTCTCATTTGTAAAATAAAATGCAGATTTTTACAGTTTGTTATGCTAGATCTTCTCCCATTCCTTCATAAGTGTATCTGTGGAGGGATCAGTTGATTACAGGACTAAATGAGCAATGCACGGCAAACAAGAATCTTGGGTTTCTTGTCTTTTTTTTTCTGAGCTCAAAATAATAAGCATTAATTTTACACTTCATTTCTCCAAAAAATAATAGGATGTGCTCTTGTTTAAAACAAGCAGGCCTGCTGGATTCTGTCAGGCTGAAACTATGTCAGGCCAAAAGAGGAACAGAGCGCTTTGTGTAAAAGTATCATGGGGAGATGATAGTATCCTGTAATGTTTTCAGTACCTACTTTTGTCTCCAAAAGCATTTGATCCCTGGCAGACACATACTTATTTCCATACTGGTCTTGAGGGAAGCCAGTAGGAATGAGAGCTGATTATCTGAATCCTGAAGGTGAAACCTGGGTGGTGCCCACTGATGTCAAAGGCAGGCATTTGTATAAATTTGGAGGTACATAATTTACTGCCTGTTAGTGAGGATTAGTGGGTTGTGCAGACCCAGCTGAACTGCGGTGGCAGAGCACGTCGCTCATTGTTCCCAAGTTCGGGTGCGTGTGCAGGATAGTCCTGAATATGTTGATAGGGTGTTTAGTAACACTTATGCTGCCATCCTGCCCATTTTAGAGTGGGAATATGCTTCTCCATAAAGCTATTTCTGCTGCAGCAATGTGCATTTAATACATATTACAATGAGTCTCTAAGCCTCTAAGAGAACCAACACCAGCAGCCTCCTGGCGAGGATGCAGTATAATTAATAATGCTGTATTAAACTCATTTACTGTATCAGCTGTATTTCTAATTATAACTATATTAATGGCAATGTAAAAGTACACGTTAACACTGTCGTGTACCAACACGTTATGACAACAGCGAATAGGAGATTTGAACAGCAAAAATCAAGATGGCATTGTCTTTACTGTTAGTTAAAACTTCTCTCTTCAACTTGATTTAATAAAGCAAAAATGTTCCCTTATGGAATAACTGCAATAGTCCTAAATTTGAGAGATCATGTAAGACAATCTGATGCTCGTTGCTGACAACAACATGTACATCCCACCCTATAGCTTCCCAGACCAGTATAATTCCACTCTACTGCAGCAAACAAGGCAATAAAGGGGAATTTCTTTCCTGTATTCAGATGCTCACATCCATGAGGTAACTGTGCTTTTAATGAACTTTGAAATACTGTGATTCAGTGTAACAAAGCATTAATATACTGTGTTCACAGAGAACCTTCTCCTGTCCATTAGATCATAAATTTGGTAGAATTAAATGGGCCGTGTGCTCTAATTATGGTAGAAATAAATAGAAATTGGAATGAACACAGGGAAATAAAATGAAAACTGCATGGAACTATTCTGTTTATGCAATTCATTTCCCAGTAAATAAGTAATCAAAGGGAAAAATTTATAATGTAAGAAAAGAAGGAGCTTCCCCTGCATTTTTTTCCATTTGGCTGCGAAGGAGCAAGGGGCTGGAATCAGCATAGGATGACAGTGATGGACACCCCCCTCCAAAAACAAAGCCTGCAGAGAACCACTTTGACCCCTCATCTGCCTGACACCACTCCACCGCTGGTTTTCATTAAAAACAATCCAAGGGTGGAAGTAAAACCAAGGTCTGAGAACACGCTGCAACTGCTCCAAGGGGATGGCAAATCTGCAGATGCTTACACCAGCTGAAGGCTACGTCTGCTGTACAGGCGACATTTCCTCATCGCCATTGCTGCCGAGGCCCGTGACCTGCCACACAAACCCTCTGGAGCACACTGCTCCAGTGCATTTTTGCAGTTAATCCCGGAGGATGCAGCCGAGCCCCTCCCTTGCCGGCGGGGCAGCTGCGGGTCGAGGCGATGCCTCGCTGCGGCCTGGCGGGCCAGCGGCACCGAATGGCTGTGGGGCACCCTGGCCATTAGGCAGCCGGGGCGGTGAAAGGCAGCGGATGGATGGCGTGGCAACAGAAATGTCACCTGGGGAGCTGGGTGCCGTCCTCCCAGGGATGCTGGAGGTCAGTTACTATGGCAACGCCGAATGAGCTCAACCTTGTAACTGACCCTTATCTTTTTTTGATCTGTGGCCCCCTTGGGACCTTGGCTGGAAATCAACTGGAAAATAATCTGGTCACATATCAGAAAGAAAACTATTTATACTTATTTATTTATCCAGGTAAATCTCATATCTCCCTTTGACAACTCTGCCAGACTAAAGCCACCCGTCACGTTCCCTCAGCGTTTTCAGTGGCTGTGTGGAAACACCCAGCTCTGCACTGTGAGAAACCATGCCAAACCCCCTGCCACTGCAAAACACACACACACACACAAATTGCCACAGATATCTGTGCTCATGACTCTACTGATATATTGCCAAAAATCTTGCCTTGCTTTCAGCCCCCGACTTGCCTGTGTGGATAAACATACACCTACACCCCTTCTTGGATGGTTTAATATTTTATGTTGGTATCCGCTAATCATATTCTTTTGTGCTTTATCTCTCTGCTGAAATATGATTCTGCTTTGAAATATATTTATATGATCTAGAATGGCACAACACTGATGTCTTTTATGAGCCGAAGATTGTTTAATAAAATCTTGCATTTCTGCTTCATCCTTATGACAATTTTACTATTATAAGTTTTCAAGGGATATGAGAGCTGTCCACTGTGGTTAGAAACATCATTTTAATGAAAAATGATAACACAGAGGCTTGGATTTTTCTAGAAACTATGTAAAGAATACCAACAAAAATACAGAGTTCCCAACATGCATTTGTATGTAATTTTGGTGGTTTTCCTTACATTTGCCTATTTATAAGACTCATTAAAATCAGTTCTGTTCTTCATAGTTTTCCACGGGATGGGCAGCCCAGACAAGAGTTTATCAGCATGAAGGGCAATTGCTCTTCTTCAGGTAGGGACTCTCTGGGGAAATGGGATTTGGGAAATCAGGGAATGTATTAGGAGATAGAAATCACAGGACTTGCTGGTGCTAGAGGAAGTGCCTATGGATTCCCGGTAACAACCTCCAAGGTTACTTGTGATGTACTTCTTCAGGCTCAAAAAGGTATTATTTTCCATGCTAAATTAGCCTAACCACACAACAGGCTTTAAACTCTTTCATCATCTTAGGGGGCCTCAAGCTCAAAATATTCAGAATTAGATGCCAAATTATTTATAGGGTAGCTTGTAAGTTCACTGCCTCCAGTACATGTCAGCACACTGCAATATTAAAATGACCATCAAAAAGAAGCACGGTCCCAGAGGGACTGGGGATGAGATTGCAGGGTGTTTCCTACTGACTGCGAGTTCCTGCACTGCTCCAGAGCTCCTGCCCCGCTCCTGGCCACAGGCTGAGTGCTCCCACTGCACTGTGTTCCTGACAGAAAGGCTGAGCCTCACACACTCAAGGTGGGGCTGCCAGGCCCAGCATCATCAACTTAATTTTCAGTTTACAAGAAAAATAAAATCCGAAAGTTCAAAGGAGTTCATGGAGTTGTGCATCATCTATCTCTGACTGCAGAGCCCCAAAGGGACTCGCCTGCAGAGCTTTATTTTAGATTTAGATATTAATCTGGGAAGCTGCATAAAGATAATTTATAGAAATGCACTATACTTCAGCACAGTAACTTCACAGTTTATCAGCCTTTCTCTGAAGATGTCTTTTTTTAATACCCTATATTAAAACTTCTTGTGGACTAAAGCCTGATAGGTCTGGCTGCTCCTTCATAACAGCTGATTAAGGAATAACTGCACTGGCTTCCATGCAAAAATGGAAATGCAAAACCCATACAGGAAAAGAAACACATGCTGTCTTTGAGTGTACCACTACACACAGAATTAGCTTTATCCAAACTAATGAACCCCTAGGAACGACTAGAGTTTAGTAAGAATGCTTCATTCCCACACAATTCAACCCAAGTCATGTATTTCAATGTTTTGAAATACTCACAGTTGTGTTATTTCAAGTTTAATGTCAGTACCTGATGAAACTGAAGTAACGCAGCCCTGAATCCAGGCCCCTGGCCACACAGCCCATTCCCTGCACTGTCCTTCCTCCCTCATGCCATTGTATCGCTGAAAACTAAATATACTTTATTACTCCTGGTCTCCTCCCTGGGAGCAGCTCCCTGCACTGCTGTACAGCAGGAATACATTCATCCTCTCATCCTATTGACAATATCACATTGAAGAGCTCAGCACAGACAAAAAGCAGTAACTAGTATCTACTTGGCATCTATTCTTCTTGTGAAATTAAAAATTAAAATTAAAACATCATTATATTCTTATTAAACATCCCACTGGAATACGCCCATGCTTTAAAAACATGCAAAGCTTTAAACCTACTTTAAATAAGTGTAAAACCTTTTTTTACTCCTTCTACAGGCCTGGCACGTTCCCCAGCCTCAGCACCAGGCCCCCAGAGGCACGAGGTGCCCTCTCCCCACCGCATCCCACCCAGGCCTCCTGCAGTGCCAGCGTGTGGTGACTGTGGTCACACAGAGGCCCCCACAGATGCCAGGACCCTCCAGCCACGAGGAGCCAAAGGCAAAGCCTTCCCTCCCATGGGCAACCTCTCCCCTACCTGGGTGTGGGGTGGCATCCCACAGCTACTGCTCAAAAGCTATTTGCCTTTTTGCTGGGTGCATTTTTGGGTGCTCAGAGGCAGGTTCCTGAGCTGGGGATGCAAGGCAGGGTGAGCAGCCCCCTGAGCTAACCCAGCACACCTGGGACAGCACATGGTGTTTGTTAAACACACCAACTCCCACTGATGTATATGGCTGATCTTCACATTACCATTTCCCAAGTACACATTGACATGATAGACTTTAAATCTATCGTGTAAATAATCATCAGATTAATGGTCTCTAATAGTATATAATTAACATGACAGGCTACAAGCCAGTTGTTGTCAACTGCACAGAGTAAGAGAAAGGCATAAACTACTCTCATGATGGCATCAGGGAAGCAGAAAAACCGGTATAGGGAGAAATAGAAACAAAACTCTTAACAAAAAACCCCACCTAAATGTACTATTTAACTGAGAAACACTGAAGGTTCTTTCAGGCATCAAAACATAATAAATGTCTTGGGGTTTTTTTATTGGTTGTTGTTGTTGTTTTGTTTGTTTGTTTTGGTTTTTGTTGTGGTTTGGGTTGGGGTTTTTTTGAGTGGGAAGGTAGACTTTTATTTCTATCAACAAAGAAGAATTCTCTTATCCCTGCTTTGGTGCAATGCCTCTTGAGAGAGTACAGGTGAACTGGCACAAGGGGTCTTATTCTGATATTGCAAATTCTGTATAAACATGGAAATATGTATCCAGCAATGTAAACTTTACAGCAGCATCAGCTATGGTCAAATTAAAGATTACGTTAATAGAGATATCTGGGAAATGGTGCAGTGGGCATAGAGCTCAAAGTGTGACTGAAAACCGACCATGAACATTGTTTTTGTGGCAGATCACTGAACACTCAGAGATTGGCCAAATGCTGCACCCCCATAATACTGGGACGATTTTCACCACTTATTCAAATAAATGCATTTCTTTTAAATATGTATTAATTTTTTTTTTCTTATTAAGAAACAGTACTCCTAGGGAAAAGTCTCTGGTTAAAAAGCAATCTCTTAAGGCATTGTTATCAACTTAAAGACCAAATTTCTTTGAAATACATACAGACAAGCAAAGAACCCAGAAACATCTCTCAGCTTTTTCTTGGAAAATAAAAATTATGGTTACGCAGCTATCTTGACATGAGCTTTTAGCATAACTGGACCAGAGCTTACGTGTTCATCTGAGGGTTGAACACATCACAGCCCAGCCCCAGAGAGGCTCCCGTCCCCCTCCCCTACTGAGGTGCCTCCTTCACTCCTTCTCCCCAGAGTAGGGCTGGAGCACGGGTGACTAAACAGGGTCTGGCTGGCTAAGATAGGTAACTGATTTTGCATGGCATGAATATCTCTCAGAGCTCGTTAAATGCAAATATGCCCAAAAGAATGAACCTCCCCTATGAGACATATTTTAAATCAGGAATCCTAGGGTGCAGTAATGCATGATATTCCTTAAGGCAGTCAAAAAGAAGAATCTGTATGAAAACAAGAAAATATCTTAAGCATCTCTGCATTATGCAGACATATATTCTTTTACTGTGGGATTATGCACAAGTAAATGTGCAGAGCATCTCCCATTGATGTTGGTGAAATTTTCTGGGTTAACACTCCCCAGTCCAGGTGGAAATCAAACCCTATGGCAGCTTCATCTTGAATAAGAGAAACTGTAACCCAGTGACCTTTTGGAAGAGATATCACAGCTGAGCAAGGGCTCTGCATAACACACACTGTAAAGTTACCCTGGGTAGTGCTCATCTAACAGACAAACATGGATTATGATATATAAAACCTATCAAACTAATAACACCTTTACACATGTTCTTTGTCCTGCATGTGAGCCAGCCAGCTTGCACACTTCACATATGATCTGGACAGGCAGCACTGAAGCAGTTGCCCTGAGCTCTGCACAGAAGGAGAGTTCAGGGCCAGCACACACATCCTGTAGAGCTGCGAGGGGCATCAGTGGCAGGGAAAGATGGCCAGAAACCTTCTTCTGGGATCCTAAACTCAGTGGACTTGGTAAACAAATTCCTTTCTATTTTACTATGTGAGTAGCTCGGTCAAGCATATATGGCTGTTGGCAGATACTCGTCAGTGCACAACATGGCCAGCTTGTGGGTTTGATTTTTTTTTTTTAAACACATTTTCTTCATTTTATATGTCATTAGCTTTTTAATCCATTAGGGAAAGCCATGTGCAAACTCTCACACTGTAGAAAGACTCCAGAGAACATATGTGGGCTGTGACAGAAGACTTAGCAAAATAGATAAGGAAAGTCTGTATTTTTGGATAAATAAAGGGATCCGGAAGAGCCAGTCCTACAGTGGTGCCGAAACAGCCCTCTTCCAGCCAACTGAAAGTGTGAGCATGCCACGGTATCAAAAACAATGGCATCCAGGAGGCTCTGATGGCTCACTAACAGCAGTAGTCCTACACAGATATTTTTGCTTAAACTCACCCAGATCTCAGGCTCATGGCATTGTAAAGGTTTCCTGGGCTCTCTGCAACTTCTCTCATTCTCAGAAGTTACATTAAAAAAAAAATATTAAATAAAAAAATACCAAGCCCCAAGCCTCTGCCCAAAATGAAGCATTAAGATGCTCCCAGCAGGATGGTGCATTCAGGGTGTGCATGGTAAAGACTGGAGCCATGCAGAGGTGGCTGAGATGACTTGGAAAGATCCAAAGGTGTAGTTGGATTGCTGTAGAGAAAGGCCTGATCTGCAATCATTGAACTTGAAAGAGACTATGGGTATCCACCTAATAAGTCCACATGAGAAGAACCATATTCCACAGCCCTGAAAAAGTTACTGAGAAAGAATGAAAACTGAAAGATCAAGCTGCTTTTCAGGTGTGCCCTCAAATAAAAAAAGATTCTTAATCAAGCCATCATGGAGTCCCTGCTTCAGCCAAAAAGGTTTCTCTCTGTTAGAGACCTGCTACCCACCATTTTGTTATTTTTTTTGTGAGTTCTTATTTTAACCTCAGATTCAACAATCGGCATTAAGAAGTCGGCATTTGCTCCTATCACCCCAGAGAGGTAGAGAAGATACAACTGTATATATGCAAAATAGGTATGAACTCTGATAACAATACTTTGCCTGTAGGCAAAAATTGACTTTTTAAATGGCAGCCACTATAATAATGTTAACCTAAGACCCACCCTTGCAGGATTTTCCTCTGCTTAGTAAAAACAAGGTACATATTGACAGAAAAAGCAAAGAATTTGCATACTGATAATATGGGGAATGTTTTAGTAGAAATGCGGGGAAAAAAATCATAAAATAAAAGGTCTGTCCCATTGAACTGCAAATACACCAGCTGTACCAGCATGGAGGGGTTGAAGTGGCAAGTCTGTAGTCATAGAGGCAAGAAGGTCTGCCAAGATCTGTTCCCTAAAGCTCATTAGTCTCAATCAATAGCACCTGAAAGGGCCTTGGGATGCCTTCCCCACACAGGTTATCCTTTTGGAAAACTGCCTACAAGTCTAAAGCAATGGTCTAAGGGATGAGTGGTAGATCATGCCTACTCTTTACATTTCTATTCCTTAGATTACCAACACAAAGTGCATTGCTGCACAAGAGGAAGTGCAAGAACAGGGTTTCCTTTGTAATCACACCTGAGGCCACAAACTCTGGCTCCTCAAGGGAGTGCTTTGGGAGACCTGGGATGCCCTGGTGCCACCCATGTGCCTGAACTGCCCCAGCAGCTGCAGGGAGTGGTGCCAAGGCCACCCAGCCCCAGTGTGACTGGCCACTCCTCCATCATGCACTGGCCCTAGCAGGTTGTGGGGCACATCCTGGGAAGCGGCGTGCAGGCAGTGTGGCACACACAACAGTTGAATCTTTGCAGCTAGATGAGCATCAATTATGCATTGTATCAAAATCCAAAATACTGGAGCATGAAGCAGGCAATTCAAAGAAACAGCATGAGCAAAGCAAATGCCAAAGAAATGAAAAATGTCCAAAACTGAGACAGAGCGCTCGGCCACTTTTCACGTAACGTGATCAGTCGTCTCTCATCAAAGATTTCAAATACTTGAGAAGAGATTACAAAAATATTCAAAGATACAATATTTGTATTTTGAATGTTAATTTGACACAAAGGAGTGTGCATAAGGGAATGTTTATAATCAGCACTCCAATAAACTCACAAATGACTCTAGTATTTTATAAGCTTGTTAGAAACAAATCACTCCCTTAGCTTATATTTACTTACTGATGAATAATAAAAGGCCTCAATACACAAAGAGTAAATTCAAAATGTTTTCCTCTTGTTTTATCTTCTATGACAATACTGGAGCCCTCTCGTTCAGGCTGTGATTCCCAAACATGCCTCTCCTGGTTTTATGGCTAAATATTGATTTATCATACAAGCAGAGGTAGTTTTGAACCTTGGTTCCTACCCCCAGCCCCCTGTAAAACAGATGCCTTGGTCTGGAGCTGAACAGCAGTGGCTGGCCTCGCCCCTCGTGCTGCCTGGAGAGGTGGTGAAGGGAGCATGTCCAGTTGTGCCAATCTGCACAGCAGTGAAGGTGCAGTCTGAGTGCTCAGCCTCAGGAGGAAGAGGAGAAGATATGTATGCCTTGCACACTTCCTGGAGCAAAGCACAGGACAGTAGAGCAAAAGACTATAAAAAGAGACTTTGCAATATACTCATAAACCTGCAACAATCCTAAACAAACACATCAGCTGCTTCAGTTGGGCTGCAAAGGCCTGGGTGAGCTGTCAATACAATACAGGCTTCTGTGACCACCCAAATACCCTGCACACTGCTGGTGCAACAGCTCAGCAATTGACCACAGATGAAAAACCCACCAGGATGTTTTAATGCAATACAAATCATGCTTCAGCAGACAACATAACACCTACACCTTCCAAATGCTATTAGTTATACACCAGCTCAAACCAATAATGCCCTAGTTGAGGGCACAGGAGACCAGTGCTAGCCATCAACCCCTGGCAGTAGCTGTGCCATGGTACCCACGTGTGCCATGATGGCTGGATTTTAGAAGTAATTGCCACAAGGGTCGGCTGGATTCATAAGTGGTAAGCAGCACAAACAGAGGGAAACAAAAGTTGGCAGAACAATGCCTCGTTTTTCTAATGTAACTAAGTGCTGAATGGTAATGGGAATTGTGGGGATACTTGTCTTTCTGCTCTTATTTATCCAATAGAAATAATACAGGCATATTCTAATGCAGGTTTTTACTTAATGTACAGTTAAGCATTACACAAACATTTTATTGTGGTCTGTAAAGATGATCTATTTAGAGTAGCTAAAAAAATCAAACACTGCATTCAAGCGTAAGTGTTTCTGGTAGATCCACAAAGGCAGAGCGACTTTGCAAAGTAAATGTAACACAGGCTTTTGTTCTAGATGGCCCTGTTGCTTCACAGGCATCAAACACATCTTCACCAGCCCTTAAAGCCAAACCAAACCCTGCCATGGACCAAGCTGGCTGGACACACAGCATCTCTGTAATTGCTTTAAGATGCTGAAGTGAATAAACACAGCCAGGCCTACCTACAGCCCTGGCAACCACTGGTGCTGCAGAGGTTGGGATGGGAACTTGAAGCAGTTTCTGTAACATACTTGGTGCTGGGACTGGCCTGGTGATCTTTGCAGGGAGCTGGGAATCACTGCAGTATTGCAGAACACGTAACAAAGCTTGCCCTACTATTAACCATGATTCAGGTGTGCATTGAGCTGATTAAGCAATTAGTCATTACAACATACAGCTTAGGATTCATATTTCCAGAGTACATTATAAGATGTTTTAATTTCTAAAATTGTTAATGGCAGAGCCATGAGAATAAAATTATTTTTTCTCCTGTGGACAAGCCAAAAAGCACTGTACAGGAATTTCCTAAGAAGTGCAACATGGACAAGCAATACACTTTCAAAATAAATCTCAGGGTTCCAAAGCCATGGGCACATGGCACTGCCACTGCAATCCTCCTTGGGGACAGAGACCACTCATCAACTCCCTCACCTGCCACTCTGGCCAGCAGCTGAGGCAAAGGGAAGGGTGCAGATGGAGCACCCCAGAGACTCTGCTCCATGGTGTGGGTGAGAGGTCTGATGGAGGAGGACCAGGCAAAGGAAGGTGGAGCACTGCTGTCCCAGAACAATGCTGCTGCCATCCCCGTCACTTCAATACCACTCATATGGGAAACTGCCCTTGCCACAGGCTTCCCACCCCTTGCTGCCTGTAACACAGGTACCTCCAGCACCACAGTGTGAGGTGCAGGGCTCTTGGGAGCATCTGTGCTTTAAAAGCAGTACTGGTGTCTGAAACCCCAACCCCTTTAAGCCAGTAGCAAAGTTTACAGTCTGTACCCAGGTATCTCTCCAAGGCTGTGTAAAGACCTGCACCTGCAAGCCACCAGGCAAGGGGGGCTACTCAGCCCTCTGCTCTTCATCCTCAGGTGGTGCAAAGGAGTACAGAGGCACAGCATCCTTGGGGGAGAATTCCTTATACATTGTTCCAACATCAGCGCTCCAGCCCCCTGTGAGAACAGTGACGAATCCCCAACCACTCAACTTCATGCTAATGGATGGCAGGAAAACACATAACAATTTCTCAGAAAGGAAGATAATTACTGGGGGCATGTAAAAGGCTAAAAATGCAGAAAACAAACAACTGAAGGAAAACCCATACAGGACATGTCAGGGTTTCACAAGCAAAATGCTGTCAACGTGCCACAATGTGTGTCAGGAACCTCAATGCTCTTCAGTCTGAAGTCACTGGGATTTTCCCTATGGCCAGGGGCTGCAATTTTAACTCTCTAGGTACGTCTTTGATGTTATTGAAACAGAGACATGAATTCAAAAAGGAAAGAAGTCATATCATGGAGAAAACAGGAAAGATACACTTTTGGGAGGGGGAGGGTCATGGCAACCTAAATGACTGAGTACAAAAACTATACTGCTCTCCATTTTTACAGAAGTGTCCCAAGTACAGGATTCTCCTTTGAGTTATCCATTTATTTCTTAAAAGCTTTTCTGGAGGAAATAAGCAGTCCTTATTTCCAGGAATAAAAACAAAACAAACCAATCCTCAGACAGCTGGCAGGACAGGCAGGGCACAGCCTGGGCTCGCTCTGGGGCTGCTCCCTCTGCCTCCATGCCTAGCAGGTGTCTCTGAGGAGGGGAGCACACCAGCTGCTCTCAGCCATGACTGAAGCCATGAGTGGTGACAATCCCAGGGCTTTCTGGCAGGGACTGTCCTGGGCCCAGCACCATTGGCAGTGCTGTGCCACCCCACTGCCTGCACAGAGAGCAAGGGCCAGCCCCAGCCCAGGCCCTGGGCCCTGGATCACAGAGCAATGTGATGGCAATTTCTAAAGGATCACAAAACCTACAGTATCACATATGCTGTTACTGACAGGTGCTAAAGCCCACCTGTACCATCCTATTCCTGCTACATGCAAATAAAGTCAGAGAAAGAACTTCTCATGGCAGTGCTTGTGTCACGAGTTGTCCAGTCACCCACTGGCACACTCCCTGTGCCCGGCTCACCCAGCAGCTGCCAGCATGGGCAGGGCAGGCTCTGCACCTGCATGTCTGACATTGGGAACAACATCTGAGCACAGGATGCAGCACAGTGTCTTCACTTACATGTGCTGAGTTGAAATAATTGGGGAGGATTTCAAATGGCTTAATCACACTATTTGCTTCCTTTTGCTTTTCAAAGAACAGGAAGTATTTATAAATAAAGATTTTTTAAAGAATTAATTATCACCATCATCAAGTCAAGCTCCCTGGTGTCTCACTGTCCAGCACCTGCCTGAGTCCTCTCCCCTTTCAGGGAAGGATCTACCATCTCTGCACCATCTTTGTGCTTTGGAGCTCTAAAGCACTATTAAAATCAATTCACTTGGCGTCAAAAGCTCTCTTTCTTCTTGTACCCACCAGTACAGCTGTAGTATTCATCAGATTTTTACCACTAGGATTAATGTTATAAAATGTCACTTGCTACAGTAAAATTTATCAACATTATTATATACCATAGAAACTGCCACCACAGACAAATGCACTACATTAAAATTTTGTCTAGAGCTCCCTAGAGGAAACATTTGCTGCAATTTGTGTAACAGTTTATATATTTATGCTATTTAATGGTACAAAGCAATAATTATGACTTCATTCACTGATAAGCAACAGCATTATATAAATCAGATGCGGATTTAGAACATGCCAGCTTTGTCACTGGCCTACTACTTGTAAATTATGTTGCTGTTAAAAAAAAAAAATCTAAGCAAATATGAGTTAGCAGCAGGAAGCTAATAATGTGCCTCCAGCTGTTCCAGTTAACCTGCAAATGTGGCCATCTGCACCTCAGGAGAAAAAGAAAAGGAGAGATAGAGGGAGGGAGGAAAAGGAGAGAGGAGAGAAGCTCCCACCAACGCCAGCACAAAGCCTAGGCCCTGAGCAGTAGGAATGACCTTGCTCCTCATGACCAGACAAGCACATATTTAAAATCAGAAAAGTTACTAAAGAATAAAGGACTTTTTCTCCCCTAGACCCACAGAAAAAAAATAAAAAAGAGAAAAAAGTCCTTTCCACTGCCTTTTTTCTAGAACAGGCTGTCTTTCACATCTGAGGTTATTATTTACTGCATTGCAGGTCTGTCCAATGAACAGGCTTTCCTTACAACTTCTGCCTTTCATTTCTACTTTTTAACACCTCTTCACAGACCCATCTTGTATTTTTTTTTTTTTAATGGTGGTCATTGTAATAGATTTATTCCTGCTACAGACAATTTAAAATGGATCTGCAGGGCACAAAGGCTGAACTATCAAACAAGACCAAAATTCTCAGATAGAAAGTCACAGATCTTGCAGTGCACAGCAGCTTCACTCTTACCTTTGGGTTCACGAGGATGAGATGTCCTTAGGACGTGCAAGTAGTATTTGCTCAAAGATTATTTTATAAGAGACTTCTGTGGAATCTGGGTCACAAGGAACTGACACAAAATATTCCCTTTGACATTCACTTACACACTGAAGAAACAGTGGCTGAAAGTGCAGATCCTGTACAGTGTTACACTTTGGTAATCTGACAGCAGTTCAAAACTAACAATTCTCCAAGATCCTTGTTAGCAAGGGCTCCCCAATACACCTCCTAGAAAAGGATGGTGAGGGCCTCAAAGGATTTTTTTATTTCTTTTTTAAGGTCTGACTCTGTAAAACAACGAGCTTAATTCCTGTGAAGGGCATGAGGTCAGAGGGGTCAGCACACCTCACCAGAGCTGCACCGCTCCGCCTCGCCCGCACTCTTACACAGCAGCTCTGGACTGCCAATCCACCCCCAGCACCCCAAAAAGCCTTGTTCTGGCACAGCTTATTGAAGCTGCCATTGACCCAGTGATGCTTAAACAGACTCAGGATTATCATCACTCTTAATGTAAAAAAATCTCATCTTGCCTCTTCCAAAATTAAGCAATCCAGTTTGGTTCCTTGTTTTAGATGCAGATCTGTTTGCACCAGTTCAACTGTCATAGTTTTGATAAAACTCTTGAAGTACTGAAAGTGCCCAATATTGAGCCTTGTGGACCCTGATCTCGGGGGTGGGCAGCATGAGCTCCTCAGAGCACACCACAGTCACAGAACAGGGGATCTGTATCTGGCCAGTGTTGTATGGACCTGACTGCTATTACTAGATTTTCACCAAGGAAACATGATTTATCTTCATTCCAATTTTTGTACCTATAACTCATTCCAATGCTAACTGCACTTACAGGGATTTAATTCACTTGAAAGATTAACTCAGGCATACACAATTTCAAAGAAATAAAACCATTTTTTTCTTGAAAATTTTGAATTTACTTCAAACAGATCAGGTGTGATAATATTGGGGCACAAATCTGTTTTTAAAGCCATCTTTAATATTTTTCTCTATTTAAGAGTTTTGTGGCTCAACGTTGTTCAATATTATCAAGTGAAATACCTTACCCTGATGGTACATGCAATCAGTAACCAATCTTTTCCAAACATTTACACTACACTTTGGGGATGTCGGTGGATATGATAAAAACTGTGATTTGCAGTAGGTTAAAGAACCAATAGTTGCACACTGACTCAGTAAGTTACCAGCATTTACCCTCTGAATTGTGTTAACCAATGCAAAGTGCCAGCAGTGCAATGTGTCCGCTCAGGGAAAGGCATGAGCCATCTCTCCAGAGGAAAATAAGCTTTCCAGGTAAACCCATAACTTCATTTGGCCTTCCTAACATTAATTTAATCTAGAAATTGCCTCATCTTTGAAAGCAGCTGAGGTGATGCTCTACTTTTCAATATCAGAATATTCATAACAGCAAATAACATATACAAATTCTTCAAGTGCTGCTGAATATCCAAACACAGTGGGACATTTTGTGCACGTAGCACAGTTCTGGTGTTTGACAGAGCTCCATTTAACTACACCAAACCTCAGTTTAGTCCACTGGTGTCTTCAGAGGCAGGTAGCAAGTAAAGGTGGTCAACATCTATATGAAAATAATCCCTGGTCATGTGCCCCTGACTCTTCCTCAAGACTGCCAGGTCATGTTGCACAAACTGTGCATATCCATGTGTGTGGAGTTCCCAGGTGCTCACAAGGTCTGAATGCTCCTCTCTGATGGGAATCCATGTGTCTACTTCCTGTCCCTATCTATCCACTGCTCAAAACAGCACCAAAAAAGAGATCTTAGATGTATGCAAATGACCCATAATCCTCATTTATAAAGAAACCCCTTCACATTGCCTTAATGAACTAGGAGTAGTGTCAGATGGATTCTCATGTGAGCATGAATAAAAGAAGAGAGAAGCAAATGGAAAGGGGCATAAAGCCATTAATAAAAATATTGTTGAAACATCTTGGTCAAAAATACAAACTTAGACATTTGATCTGTTTAATTTTGTCAGATCAGTGCTAAGATAGGTGATGGCAGCAGACAATCACGTGCACCCTGTGCCAATGAGCAGCCCACATCCCCTGGAGATGTTCACCAGCACACAGTGCTCCTCTGGCCTCTCCTCAGCCACGGGAAATCTCCCTGTTACTTCTCAACTCTCATTCCTGACACTCCACAGGGTTTCACATAGCACACTAAGACACCAATAAACAACTTGAGTAAATTCTCCAACTGTAGCAAGAAAAAGTGTGACTGGAAAAATTTAACTCCCAAAGAGACAGTATGAGAAAGGTCAAAAGACATGGTGAAATGGAAGGCCATCCAATACCTCCATGGTTCCACAAGCACTTACACAACACATTTACATCATGGAGGTGAATAAATCAAATTGTTTATCACATTCATAAAAGATAGTGCACGTCTGCAAAACATTCTGGGGGCAATATAGTTAAGGGGAAAATGGCTACAAGCTCATACAAATAATGCTGTGATATTTCTATTCTCTCCTTATTGACCTGAACAATCTGATCCAGAATTGTTATGCAAGTGGCAGAAATGCAGAATGAATTTTTAATAGTCCTGTGTGTGAAAGAGAACAAAATTTCATAAAAGATGTTAAAGTGGCTTCCATAATGCTGGTTTATGTAGCTCTCCACAAAAACAGGCACTCTCAACTACAACAGTTAATCCTTAGGATTTACAACACATTGTAACTCATTCCTGCTGCACAGAGGAATCTATCTCTCAAATGCAAGTGATCTTGCAATCACAGATGAACTCCAGCACTTAAGTACAATGGGATACGTTTCACAGTGTCAGCCCTAATTTTCAGCCTTGACTTTGATTTCCCTTGTCTTGGTGGGTTCCAGGCAGACCCTTGGTGTTACTCTAATGTAGCTTTTTTGCGGTTTTAATATGAATATTGTGTCAAGAAGCTGAGATATTAAGAATGACAATACATTATTATTGCAGAAGGGAAATCTCCAGAGTCCTAGAAGTAGGATTTTGAAAACCAGAGTAAAAAATCAATAGCAATCCACAAGAATTCATAAAGGAAACGTGTCAGTCAGCACCTCTGAATACAAATCTTAAATTTTAGCTTAAGCAGACTGGACAAATACAAGGCATTTAAAAGACAGAGGAGGTGAACACGCCCCAGCTTTTCAGGCTGCAGGAGGGATCCTGTCTTGCTTGGCTGCCCCAGAGTGCCTGAGATGCCCTTGCCCTTCTCTGCCAGAGCCCCAAGGCCAGCCCCAGCCCCAGCCTGCCGGAGCCAGGGTGTCCCTGGTGGTTGCACAGACAAGGAAGATGCTGCATCCCTGACATTGCCTGCACCCAGGCTCCTCCCTCAAAAGCAACCATCCAACAGGACATAGGGGAACACCAGCTCATCTGCACTCCCTGATAATTGGGATAATGAAAAGAAATGCCAAGAACTGTACATGCATTCACAACCAGACATTTGCTTGCAAGGTAGCTGGCCCGTGAGCTACCTCCAGCAACAGGACTTATTATTGCTTGAGTTTGATTTACACGATCAAAAATATCCACAAAATCAATTAATTAAAAACTTCATTTGTATATAGCTAAGTATGCATTAATAAAGTGCTATCAAAGGTTCCTAGACCTCCTCTCAGGAAGAAGCCTGTTTAACTAGCATGGAAAATAGAAGGTATCACATCCAGAAATGTCCATAAGGCAAATGCAAGCAGATGGCCTTTGCCATCTCAAATGTTGCCCAGGGACCAGGTACATCAGAACAGGGCTTATTCTCATCATTCAGATCACTTGCCTACACTCTGACTTTGAAAGAAGTTTTTGAAAGAAAAAACAACCTGCAAGGTGCTAAAGATGAATGGTCTTGCTCTCTTCAGTATGAGTTCGTAGTGGTGCTCAGAAGGAGAAAAAAAATCTTTCTCTGGACCTCACTCTCCTGTACAATTTGCACAACAGAAAAACTGGGTTTGATTCACAAAAGAGGTGAAGTTATAAGCAAAGGAAGCACACAAAGATTTGAGTCTAAATCCAGTAAAAGATGTTAAGAGTTGGTAGATGCTCTCAGTACCTTCCTACAATCTCTGCAGTCTGTGGGCTTTCCCACTGCTATTCAAAAACATCTTAAAAAATAACTGTTACACTTTTGGAGGGGAAAGGCCAGAGGATGTAGCTCTGATGGTGATCCAGGGTTTTCAGTTCCTACTCAGGAGGCTTCACAACTGTTTTTAAATGGAAGTACATAGCGTTCCCTGGCTGAGTGACACCACTGCTTAATGGCCAAGGAGGATCTGCTGGCAATGGCACTGAGGACTTCCACAAAGCCCAGGGGCTCCAACTTTAGCAGCTTTTCTAGTCAAGGCCATGGGAAATGCTGCTAAAAACTGCAGCAGTCGTTCAGGGTAACCACAAGACGTGGTTCACTCTACATGTGCTATCTATTATGCATACTATTTATTAATTTATGCAGATTGGTAGACTGCATGACCAAAAACATGCCATCAGCAATGATGGGCATCCAAGCCTGCAGTAAAGGCTTGATCCAAAATTAGTTTCAGTCATTGAAAGATTTTTTTTTTACTGCTTCCAGTGAATATTGGTTCAGGACCTGAAACACTGAGAGGAGCTGCTTTTACTACAGTAGTCATAGTAGTGAGAGTTGAAATCTCCATTACAATGACTGTTGCACAGGTAAAGCAGGGAGACAAATTCATTTAGAGAGCCCTATTGATACTTAATTTGATAGATCTTAGTAGCAGAACTCTGACAGATGATGTCACCATACTGCAAAATTATTTAAGGTTACAGTCACTGTTCTACTGCATGTCCCAGCCCAAAGGAAAAGGATCAGATCTCCACAGCCAGGGTGGAAATCTCTACTGTGCATAACTGGTACTGATGCACAAGGGCAAGTGTTATAAAAGCTTTCTATAATGTTTTGTTTTCAAGCTGAAAAAAGTAAAATAACACCACCAACCCACTGACAGCTAAAAACAAACCTCCTGGCACATAATGCTGCTCATCTGTGCTGTCCCCACACCTTCCACCTATTTATTTCCCAGACAGCAACACCCACTTTGACAATTTGGGTTTTCCTTCCTTTCATCAGAGCAAATTAGGAATAACCTCACTAAAGCCAACACTACTACCCTGATGAAAAAATTAATCAGCAATGAACTCATACCCTGGGATTTTCTCAAAAATTTTACAGATCTGTTAGTACTGGATTCTCAGTCTGCCCTAGTTACCAGATGTGAGCTGGAAGAGCATTGAAAGGACAAATATATGTGCTGATATTTTCTAACTAAAGTTATAACATATTCTGACAAGAGTAACATTCCTACCATATCCCAAAATGAAAAAAATCTCTTGAATCTGAATTTGAATTTTTTTTCTGAATTGCCTCTTTTTCTTTCTTCTTTAGCTCCCACAGCAGAGTTCCCAAATGCAAGATGTTCATTGTCAATAAACACTGTGCAAATACACGCAAATAAAGGGGATCAGCAGAATGAGCTGCTTGCAATTACTGCCTTATCCACGAGAGAGCACAGTAACCTGAGCACAGCCCCAGCCTTTAGTAAATGCCTCGTGTACGTACGGAGCACTGTATAACTCAAAAATTATAATTAAAATGTCTTAGCTCCTGTATTTATAGTAACATTTAAACTACTGTGCTTTCTTGAAGTCAGAGTCATTTACTTGAGAACAGCACACTTTACAGCGAACAGATCTTTGAAACTATACCATGGGGATATGGCACAGCCACATGTAACTCAATATATGTCAACAGCTGTAAAAATATTGGTAGGAGAAGGGAAGGAAAAGCCATGAGCACAGATCAAGTGCCCTGTCTCTCACATCTGACTGTTTTCAGATTCTCACTCACTCCTCTCCTCCCCGCCCCCCCCAAATAATTGGGCAATTTTGGTGCAAGCTGTCATAAAAGCCAAGGCTTCTTTGAGGTTGAATGATCAAAAAGGTTATAAATGAAAATGATTTCAATGTTGGAGGCCTAGTGAGTGACCAAGGCACTTTCTGTAGCAGAAGGGTTTGTTCTAATCTTACCAACTGCACGCTTTCGTCAGAGCATATTCCTAGGGAGTTCACAGCTCCCCAGGGCGAAGCTACAGTAAATTCTGACTAATCCCCTCTGCATACAAATGAGCCCCTGGTAAGAGAAACTGCAGGGTGAGGCAGCTTATACACAGCACTGATTCTTCAGGTCTGCACCTTCAGCAAAGCAAACAAAATGGCACTATTTTTTTTTTTCTTCAATGGGACAAGCTTTCTGAAAAATAAAACCTTAAATCTAAAAATGCAGGACAAGCTGAGGAAAGAGGGAAAGAGCACACAGTAAAAAGAGGGTCTCTCCTCTCCTTTGCCCACGCAGTGGGGTAAACAGATAGTATCACCCATTGAAAAAATAAATTAATTTAAACTTCTGCTTTATTAAAGGAATAGTGGTTTTGTACTAGAATCTCATGTAAAAGGAACATGGCACAAGACAAAATATTTACTAGCCTATTATAAAATAGCAGGCTTGAACCCTGCAACTTCCATTGGTTGGCATCACTGTTTTGAAATACTATAGAGCACCAAGTCATTTATATTCATTCCTTGGCATTTCAAGGGATCTTTAAATGTTAAATTGTGCACCTATTGCTGCTTTAAAAGTCTTAAGCATTTCTCAGTGCAAGATGTGATTAATTTTTCCAGCTGCGTGTTATTTAATCACAGAGCATATATTTGGTATTATTATTAACTCTTGACAACATGGGATACTCCTGTTCCACAGAATTCCTGGGAAGCAACTGGGTGTACAGCAGTGAGATTGGCTGGTGCTGTTGGCAGTACCTACCTGGCAGAGGCTACAGAGCCATGGTCTCTAGATGTGGGAGCACTCTGCTCCTCCAGGGGCACGGCAAGTGCTTTGGGCACTCACAGCCCTCTCGGTTATAATGCAGAGAGCTCTCAGTGACAGTCACATGGAGCTTTGCTCTCTGCAGACCTGAAGAAAGTCGCCTCTGTTTTGGATATGTGCAGAGCCTGGGATGTTTTCCCTCTGCAGCCATTTAAATACAACTTAAGAGAGATACCATCCTAATACCTTGCATATGATTTTATATGATGCAATTTTCATGCATTTGCATGAGTTATGGGGTCAAGATGTACACAGATTCAATTGTGTAGTCTCTAACTTGGTGTTTCTTGGAGATTATTATGAAAGCTATAAAGACATTTGAATACTCTACAATTCAGCCTTAGAAGTTCTGGTTTAGATTCCTCCTTAACATTAAGCTTCTAAGCTAATAATTTTCTAATGATGTTTTGTGCTTAAAATGGATTCATTTGAACCTTGCAGCTTACCCTAAAACTTATTAGCTAAAGTAAATGCTCTTATACAGTGTTGTGGTATTAAGAAATAATCTAATCAACCAAACCCAAAATGTTGGCTGAGGAAACATTGCTGAATATCCAATAGAGCCTTAACATGCCACAGGATGGATGGATCTGCACCAAGGCTTCACTCTGCTTCACAGCCAGCACAGCCCTTGGAGAGCGTGTGAGCAGCAGGCACGGCAAACCCCAGCACCTCCTTCCAGCTGCGCTCCTGTCTGCCCTGGAGGAGAGGATGGGAGGGCGGGCAGATAAACTCCTCCCAAGCTCCAGGCTGGATTTCTGATATGTCCCACACACCTCCCCAACCTCTCCCTACCTTTTTGGTGGTGGGAGGCTGCCAGAAAGAAGTCCTGATGCAGTTAAAAAAAAAAAAAAAAACAAAAAACAACAAAACAAACAAAACCAAAACCACAAACAAAAACCCCATAAAACATTTTTAGGTAGCAGCACTCCCATGTACTTTTCACAAGACAATGTTACGTGTTTTGCACTCTGCTTCAGCCATAAGGAATTGCAGCCTATAAAAGGCACCACTGCACTGAAGGGGGGACTGTGTACCACTCCATGGAAAAGAAGTCTCCCATCGCAATCAGGAAAGTGTGTTATAGGGATGACCTTCTGACACAAAGCACAAATCTATCAGTTTGCCACTTTTACATGCTTCTGGTATTTATCTCTTCTGCACTCCCAACTCGTCTTTTAATTAGACAAACTCTCAGGAAAGTCAACAAGAGTTTTGTATTACTGAGAGCTGGGTTGAAGCATAATTGGATCACAATTCCAGGGGTGACAATGAATAAAATGCAGTTCTAGATAGGCATCAAAAGTGCAGAATCTTTGTAGTTTTAAAATTAAGCATTCTGGGGGGAGGGCTGCAGCAGAGGCTTCACCATCTCCCCCAGGAGGAAATGCTCAGCTCTTCCATCTGCAAATCCAAAGGCACTGCTACAGATATCAAGGCATGCCAGCACCCAGACACAGGAGCCAGAAAAGGATGAAGAATAATAGTTATTCAATGGCATAACTGGTGACACATCATAAGTGAGTTCAACAGCAATTCTGACATACTGCTGAAATTCCCAAACAAATAAGCAGAGAGATCAGTTTCATACCACACCTACAAGACATGGGCAGGCATAATGTTTAAAGGAGAAGCTACTGCTAACACATATGGTGTAAACGAGGGTTTCTTTTTTTTCATTCTGTTTCTTAAGTAGACTAAGGACCAAATAATGAGACAGCCCAGAAGAAAATGTCAAAGTGTGGCAGCTTTAGCCAAGAATGTTCCACCACAAGGATAAGAAACAGAGCTGCTGTGGAACAGAACTGTACAGCAGCAAACACTACACACTAAAACTATGATTTGTGAGAATGTACATATTTAAAATCCTGATGAAATAAATAAGGCTTCTAAGAGACCTGTGTGGAGAGTTTTCCTTTAAAAAGGCAGGAGTAACTGAAAGCCAAGTTCTTGCTGCCGAATTCCTGGACACAGTTTCCAACTATTCCAATCAAGCAGCTCTGTGGTTGGGCTGGGATTTCAAACTTGCCACAGTATGAAGTCCAGTTTGGGCTATATTCCCTTCCCTCTCTCAGCTTGATGAAGGCTTCCCCGCAAAATCAAAAGGCTTACTGTCAAGTTTTCGATTGGTCTGGGCTTCATGCTATCATATGTGTGGTGATGGCAAGGAATATGAATGCGGCTCTGGCTCCACCACGGGGCCTTGAGGTTTCGTCCAATTCATCCAGGGACCTTATGAAAGTAGAGCGGGTCTCTTTTCATGTATATTCCGACTGCTGAAATTCCCCAGATGCACTGCAGTGTGCAAACGCGGTGTAAAAAAGAACAATAGCTTGAGAAAAACTGAGGCAAGTCTACTGAGTATGCTTAAGATAAACCAGCCAAGCTAATGCAAAAAAAAAAACCTGACAGACACTCTTCTGCATTCATAGCTTAATGAAAATAAAACCTTTTAGAAGTGGAGAAAGCTTCTGCATTCTGGCAAATATAAAATTGCCATGTTAACTTATAAAAATTGATGTATTTCTCAAGAATGTAAATATATTATATTCAGACCCGCATGTGTTCAGATGAGATTAGATAGATAGAAATATTCTAAGCCTAATAAAATAAAATCCCCAACAAAATTCACAAAAAAACCCCCTCCAAAATCTCAAACACATTAATTCTCTTTGCACACTGATTCATTCACCTACAAGTGTCCATGTTAGGAAACTAAAATCTCCTAAGTGATGCAAATTACAGGATATCATTCCCAAACTGACAAAAAAAATCCTCAAAAGCTCAACCTATTACTTAAGTAACAGCTACTAAAAATGAGGTTTTGTTGGGCTTTTTTTATTTTTCTTTTTTTTTTTTTAATGCTATTATTGCTCATAATACAATACTATGCTCCTTTCTGGAAAAGCAACAGAATGGTAACAAGCTTCATTTCCACTATCCCTGGTATTTTAGGGTTCAGACCTTAAACACATTTCTGCTGCACTATATAGCCTTTAATTTTCTTACCATAAGACTTTGCAATATATGCATTTGTTGCAACTATGTTTACTAAGAACATTCATCAGACTGTTTTCAAAATCACAAATAAAAAATAATACTCAATATTTAGCACTTAATAATTTAGATATTTAGCTTTTTACAAATGCTTAATACATTTTTATGACAACACTGGTCTGGCTTAGTAACCTTGTTCTACAAACAGCAGGAGGTCTTGCTAGTCCTGTTTTTCAAGGGCTGGTAGAGGTGAATTACTTGACTCTACTAGAAGCCAAATGCACATATGTGCCCTGCATTCACCAAGGAGAGAATACTGAGTTAACACTTATTCCTCATAGACTGGGAAGTTCAACATACACATTTCTTATTTGCCACTGCTTGGTGATTCACAGCAATAGCCAAGTGGGGAGCTTTCTCTTTGAGTTACTTCCCCTGTACTTAAGGGATGATTACTGAATTTGCATTAGCTCCAGTCTGCCACACAAGTAAAAACCATCTTTAACTACTGTCAATATGAATAAATAATATAAAATAACAGGATCTATGTGAACGTGTACACAATCTCACAGAGGCATATCACCTCCAATATGTATATATTAAGAACCATCACACTACAATGAGTTCACAGGTCAAATTTCAGATCTCAAGTCCCAAAGAAAATTACCATTTTTGATTTGAGTGTTCTTGGAAGATCACTGATTTGGTCCACCTACAATCCTGGAGCACACTGTTTACTGTACACACTACAAACTGATCTCACTGGCCTTACTATGCCTTTCATCTCACTATACACATACATTTATATCCAAATTATCCCAAATTCTGTACAAAAAGTAGGCTTACACATGTTAATGTTAATACCGGATGATGCTGCAAAATGTTGTGTAGTTTGGGATAAGCAAAGAAACATGAACCAGCTGCCTACAACATCAGCCTAATTAATTACTGATAGTTATTTTTTTATCTGAAGAATGAAAGTTCTTTATTCTACAGAGTCCTTTCCCAAATGAGACTGTTACTTCAGTAACCAAGAAATTACCCAGAGTTATCTTACTGCTTTCATTGGTATCATGATAAATCCTCATGGTATACTCTGCTTCCCACTCTGATCCTTTCCTTTCTGCCAAGCTGGAAATTCATTATGCACCATACATGAGAAAGCAAGGAAGAGGGCATACTTTCAAATTCATATCATACCTATCTGATAAGAACTGAAACACTGTATCTGAACTACAACAAATTGTTCATACCACACACTCTATACAGACAAAGGTCAGTATTTTAAACAAATATTTTCGATTTTTTTTTTAAATGAACCAGAGATAAATCTGGCTTCAGCACTTGCAGGCAATACTGTGAGATAAGCAGTTTTAAGTGAGGAGCAGGGACAGAGCTGTGGTTACTGTATAAGTAACTTAAATGAAAAATGGGTACAAAAGTCCTCAGAAACCAAAGTATGTCAACATGATAATAGAATTAAATCATGTTCTGCACTCAGTTTTTCGTGAATGACCCTCTTGCATTAAAAATTGAGAAGCCACTTGGAAGCTAGCCTGCACCAAAGGCAAGCAAGCTACTCTTGGGTAATGGAAGTGGAGACCAAAAGGCATTGGTTCATTTATGCTACTTGGATGAGACATGGTTAAATAAATGTCCTTCTTCAGAGAAGTAATGGAATTGGATGTAGGGGTGAGAAGCAGGATGGTGTGGAGCACAGCAATCCATGGGGTAGAGGGGTGGGCAGCTCAGGGATCCCCTGTGCTCACGAGATTTCTGGAACTTGTCATGCTAGTGCCACTTCTCCCATGGTAAAGACATATTGGGAAACAGAGGAAAGGCCATAAAGATTTCTGTGCTTTAAATACCTCTCTGCTAACTGCAGACTTCTATGAGCACACTCCCTCGGGAATCAGCTCTGGTTTGAGGTCAGTATCAGCAAAAAGCAATTGTGTGAACTGGTCAGTCTCTCGCTCAGACATGCAACAGTTCAAGGATATTCGTATTCTGTTTATTTTTTCAGGGAGAGAGACAAGTACAGAAAAAAACAGGATTATTTTTACAGTGTCACCGAGTAACAGCCTTTGACTGGACATGCCCCTTCTTGATCCTTGAAAATTGCCTCCCTACCTTCCCAAGTGTCAGGCTGTTGAGGCTGAAACCCACTGCACAACTGAACTCCTGCCTATATTTGATTAATAACCAGATGCCTTATTTTAAAATATAACTTTTCTTTAAGTTACATCCTTTTCTTCAGTTTTCAGTTGGAAACTTGGCCTAAATGACAGCTGTGTAGGCCTCACCCCAGCTCGGCTCAGCAGGAGCTCTAATGTACTTCATTCTGGGGCTGGGAGCTGCTTTTAATCTATCAGCAGGACTCCGCAGCTGCTGTAAGCTAGCTGAAAATTGTCTGCATACACAGGGTTTAAAATTTTGTAACCCTTTTGGTGCAACTTCTATTTAGGCAGGAACTCAGAAATGCAGCCAGCCACCAAGGTCTCTGGAGAGTTAAAGGAAAGCTCGAGACAACAGGCTGTGGGGCTCGGAGGGCATGCCAGAAACCTCGGCACAGATTAGGAGTTTTCCTGAGTTCACAAGTTCAAATACCAATTTCCAGTAACTGTTTGAATGGATTTAGCCTTGCTGTAAGTCTGACAATCAGACTACAAGCCAGGCAACTAAATACTTCGCTTTAGGCTAGATGCCTTTAGCAATGAAAAACATCTCTGTGTATCGTTAATCGTGATAGGTTTGCTGTTAGCTCTGCCTCTCATTTACAGATTTTAAGAAACTGAACAAACATTACATTCACTTCCAAGAAAGCATGCTGCAAAGCAATTACTCCACATACACAAGACAAACTTCAAATACTCATAAAGTAAAATCCAACTATGTAGAAGTGTTAAATCTGCTACTGCCATCAACAGAAACTACACACAGTACAGTAACCCGGCGTCATCTATTCCACTGGGACTTGGAGAGGACGGATATGAAACTATTGCCAAATATTTACACTTACAATTCTTACAAAATATCCAGAATCCCTGGAGGATTAAACATAATCTCACATGTCAACAACCACCACCACCAAAAACTTTAAATATGGCTGCAACGTGTTTTTGCAAAACTTTACTGTGATCACTGTTAAAAAGTCTCTTGTTTATTCTGTTTTCTAGAAAAGGAGTAACAAATCATGGCACTGCTGATCTGCCAGTTCTGGCTGCAAGTGGCAGCCTAGCAGTTCTTCCACGGCTGCCCAGAAGCTCAGGCTCAGCAACTGCCCTTTTGTGGGGATGCTGCTGGCTGGCCCTACAATCATTTCAAGAAGGAAAGGCCCCATGGTTAAGCACTGAAAGCTCATAAAACTTTTTAACCAACTTGGGCCAGAAGATATGGCAGCAGCAAACAACCAGAAGTAAAACACATGAAGGGGAGCTCTGCAGAAAATAGTCCCAGGGAGCTCCAGCAGCCCCACTGGGGGGAACAGTCTCTTTCCTGCCTGCCCACAAGCACGTTTCCTTTGAATACACAACGGCTGAAACTGCTCCTTCTTTTCTGATATGCTGGAAGGGGCTCAGTATGAAAGCTTTCAAGTATCCATACAGAGCACAAGCAGTTTCATAAGGCTGCTGCTCAACACAGCCCTCCTGCCAGACCCGACCCAGTGCCGGCTCCCAGGGATGTGGTACTTACCCTCCCACAGAGCAAGCTGCACATACATGTGGAACAGTTTTCAGAGATCTCAAGTAATTTAAGTTCTTAATAACTTTATGGAGACTTTCACTAGCACATTTCCTAACTGAAGAATATACCAAAGCTAATTTTCCATGTTTGAGCACTGGAGACATACAATGAAACCAAAACAGTAAAAATCAGAAGAAAGACCTATTCCTCCATCTTATAATTACTGTTTTTCCTAAGAAAAATCCTATTGCTATGTATTTTAAACAGTTAAGCTCAGAGCTGGAAAGCAGAAACCGGGAGCCTGGGGCATTAACTGCTGCAGGATGCCCACAAGGAGGTCCCCTTTTAGAGAAGAGGTGCCACAGCCCTGGACTGGCAGCTGCATGGTCCTCATGGACAGTGTTATCCTCCACAGATTCTAAGGGCTTTCTTTTTTGAACTGATTGCCTTTTTTTGTATTTGCTAACTTCTTTTCTTCCTCACCCGGTGTGTTAATTGCCCTTCTCCCCTGAGGTCACTTGGGTTTGCCTTTGTGCCAAATCCTTTTGTTCCTGTTGGTGGCCTATTTGGCCTGGTTGAATCTTTATACTTGACTTTAATTTATTATGTGATTTCATTGTGCAGTGCTTGCAGACTGGGCAACTGGCCCATTATGAAGGCATTAAATTCTATACAGTTATGTGCACGTGTACACAAACACACACCTCTTTCCTGCAGTTCACTTCCTTCTGCAGCCATCTGCAATGGAACAGGGTCCTGCACTGGGGGAGCTTTGCCTTAGCTCCTCTGTTTTAATGACTGTAATCTACAAGGAGCAGTAAAAACAGCCAGCACAGTGCCCAGTCCCTCAGCTGCCAAATGTATGCCACTCTCCAGGAAAAGAAGCTAGGAAAGCAACATTACCTGAAATTCACCTCTAGTCCACATACTCAAAAAAAAAAAAACAAACCAAAAAATACCCTGTAAGTGCCCACTAGCTTTTGGAAAGGGCCAGGGAAAAAAAACAACAAACAAAACCCTGAAATCAAAGCCCAATTCCAGAATCTCAGATTCCTAGAAGAATTGATACAACAGCAGCTGTATCTCTTTCATTTGAGTAATTATCATATAATTAAGTGCATGAATTACAAGAGAGCCAAGGCATTAAATTAAAATATTTAATGCTTGTAAATCTGAAAATGATTACTGTGCTGATGTGCAGCTACCGAACAGCGAAGCTAATGGCACCACGACAGCACCACCAGCCTCCCATTATTCTGCTGTAGCTTAGGGAAGGCATGAGAATTTTGGAAATCCTTTGCTGAGGAGGAAAATTACCTTCGATTTTTTATACCTAGCAACTGAGCCTTAGGAATTGTGTGCCTAAGAACTGAAAGCAAAACAGTAAAGGACAGAGAAATCTCTGAGCTAAAATGTAATGTTTTATCTCATAGATGCATAAGGAGAATTAAAAATTGAAATGTCTTGTTGAGAATCTTACACAGGGCTGAACAGAGGAACTATTCCCAGTATTTTCTTTACAGTGGGTCATTTTTCATTACCCAAATTTAGCTTCATTCAAACTCAGTCAGCAGTTTGCAGGATGTGACTTTCAGTAATTCAAATAAAACAGAAAACCAGAGATCTCTACTCAAGGCATTTTCCTAAGTAGAAACTGACAGAGGAAATCCTTGACACTACAAAGTCTAGCTCCTGAGATTTGGGGGCAAACTGTTTGCACTTCCCTAAAACAAAAAAAAAAAAAAAGTGTTATGTTAAAATTCATTTCTGAAGTGCACAAAAGCCTATTCATGTTTCTCCAGCATGTCACTTCTGTTTGCCCAAATAAGCCAGGAGTGGACATTGCCTTAGCCCAAGAGAGATCTACAGGCAGTCCAGGAGCTGGGCTTGTGCCAAATCCCTGCAGGTCTCCAGGTGCTGAGACAATTTCAGGGACATTTCTAGGCTGGAGATGCTCTCCTGTATCCTTGCTGCAGAAGCAGCCCCGGGGGACAGGCCAGGCCAGGCCCTGGGGCAGCTGTGCCTCCTGCCGCGGGCTGATGCCATCCTCCATGGCAAGGGCATGGACATGGCCCCGGCCCAGCCTCAGCTGAGGACATGCAGCACAACATTTCAACTCTTTTATCTACACTGGCATTTTAGACGTTGAAAAACAAACAATAAACCCAACATTTATTTGGCTGGTATTTCACTGTAGAATCCTTTTGTGTCGCAGGAACACACTTGCCATGAACTGCAACAAATGCAGTGCTCACAGTACCCCCGAACGGAGAATTAATGGCTTCAGGCAGTCTAAGAGGTCACAGCTCAGGGAGGAGGCAGAATATGTGGTTAGCCCTCCTCTCTTCAAAGAGCACATCCACCTCCTCAGAATAAATGGCTAGGGCTGTACACTGGGGGTTGTGTGTGAGATAGATATATATATATATATATACACACACACAAATCAGCAAAAGCCCTATAAAGACATAAATGTTGCACCTATGGACACTCTAAAGAGGACAACTGAAGTGAGTTGCCATCAGCTATTACATGAGCAACAAAGGATGGCATCCCCTTCAGAATAAGAGCTTATAATCATTATTCTCCCAAAAAGCAATAGTGTAGGTATTTGTTATCTAAATGAGTGCTTTAAAGATGCTCCAGCACTTCTGACCAAGGCTCTTCCTGAAACCCTCGAAGTCACCAATAACTGGGCACTTAGAAGCCCCAGTAACCAATAGCTTTTAATTAACATGGAGAAAGGTGATTCCTAACTTAGGTACCAAATGAATGGCTTTTAATTACAGCATCTGGAAGAAGGAAAAGGTACTTTCAAAGTGTTGCCTAAGGAAATTTAATATTCTCTTTAAGAAAGTGGTGTAGAAATAGATCTAATGAGAACATTCAATTTCTTTTCTTGACAATATTTATCTCCTGCCCCAATGCCATGGCTATGCTAGAGGGTTTTTTCCCCAAAAAAAAAGCCTACATTTTTTTTTCTGGGCTCATCTTTCACTTACATCTTCTATAAGTTGGAAAGACAGCAACAGAGATTGGTGAGAGGGGGTGAGTCCCTGCCTAGGTGTTGTGAGAAACAGCACAGAGCAGTCTGGCCCATTCATGTGAAGATGTCTGTTTGTGAGGTTGTTGGAAGGTCACGTTGTGGCCTTGGTGCTGGGGAAAGGATGCATCTCCTCTCAATTGTCAAGTGATGCTCCCTGTTACAAAGGTTGAACAGTGGAAGTCATTAATACCATTACAAATACTTCAGGTACGTAGACAGGCTAATAACTCGTGTAGTAATCTCCAAAGCATCCGACTTTCATGTGCCAAATACTTTATCATCATAAGGTGGTAATAAGAAATAGCCACAAGGGAAGAGTAACCTTTTCCAAGTGGTAAGGAAGCCAGGATTTCAGAGTTATTATGTAATTAATTCGCTTTTCAGGAATCAAAACACCCTAAAGCAAAAACAAGTTAAACAGACTTGTAATAACATACTATTGTAGTGTTAAGTCCTCTTATTCCTCAACAAAAACCTATCCTTTCACTTCATCTCAGCTGTGAAATCCTTGACCCATGCAGTAACCATCTCCTGCCTTAAATACAACATTTTCCTTTGCATTGGTCTCCTTGCATCTTGGTTTTCCATCACGTGGTGGGGTCAAGCTGCCCACACTAAGACAATCTCACTGTCTGGCTCTAAGTCCAAGATTCTCCCCATCATGATTCCTCCTGGATTTGTTTTAGTTCACACATTTCAAGTTCAGAGTCTCCTAAACTTCACAGGTGTGAACAATTTCTTGCTAAGCACACCTTGCACCCAGTTGTGCATGCTGGTACTGAGTTCCTGCTTGACTTCCTTAGTATTGCCACCAATCTTCAGCAAAAATAACCTCAATGAAGTGGAGGAAATCAAACATGGAGGAAATCAAACATGTATGAAATCAGGGTAGGACACATCAGGGTGGGCCACTTGCCCCAACAGATATTGCCTGTGCAAAGCCCCCCAGCACCTTCTGCAAACCTCTACAAACTGGGCACAGCCCTTCACCATCACGTGCCACACCCGGTGTCCCAGGTACTTTGGCTGTCCTTGTGCTTGGCACAGAGCAGAGGATGTTTATGATGCTGTGTAGAAATATCAAATACAGAAATGATCAGTGTACTTCAAAGTATATACTCTGATTACAGAATATTTTTTAAAGTAGATCACAGGTAGAGCAGAAATTATCAGTTAATTTTCAGCATAGACCTCCCAGAAGGTGAGGTAATATCTGTCTATTCTGGCAAAACTTTAAAGAGCTGTTTATTTTATTTTGTTCCATTTTCTGAAAAAAAAGAAAAAAGAATGTCATTTGGATGTTAATAAAGATCAATACTGACAGAAGCTATAGTTATATAGAAACCAGCTGATAATTAAAAGTTGAGCTGACAAATAATTTAATTTAAATGCATAGCTGGTGTTATATATAATATGTTAGAAGCTGGCCTGGTTCAGTGATGTATGAATTGAGAAAAAAAATACAGATGTTACTGAAGACATTTTTGCAATCATGGAAAGCAGGAGATGGCTGAAAAGTTGAAAAGATTATGCAAGTTCAACAATTTCCGATACAGGGGCAGGAGCTATTCTTGGGTTTCATTTCCCTTTTCATCAAAACGCTAATTTCCCCCATTTTACATTCTGTTTATGTGGTTTGTTTTATAAAATCACACATATTGTTTTCTGATTCTGTATTCAGCGAGCATGTGCAGGCAGGGAGTCAACAAGGGACCATAACTGACATTGCAGTGCGGGTGGAGGAGCAATTGTGGAAAGGTTACCACTGACACACAGAGACAAGAGGTGAATTTACCAGTTGTCCTCATGGACAGCCTTAATTTGGGCAATTATATCTTGCTCGATATGGATAAACACTGCAAATCATCCCAATTTTAACCCAGAAGAAGAGACTGGGGCAGTAGGGATAAACTGTACCTATGTATATTGCACAATATATGTTTTACTCTGTAGCAATATACATAAAATAAAATGCAAACTCTTTGTTTGCAAAAGAGTTCACATCACCTGCCACAGTGAAATTGGTTGTGGGTTTATTACTGCATACTTAGTGAGCACTTAAAGCACCAAAGCAAACCCTGCGTCACTCCCAGGGACCAGATCCTGCTGACCTATTTTGTTTGGACAGAGGTATCTGTAGTCTAAAAACAGTCATGGCCTGATACCATTTCCAAAAACAGCCAAAATTTTGCCATTAATTTTGAGAGGGACATTTGAAGACACATTTGCACAGGAGTACACAGCTTTATTAATGCTGAAACAACTGACTCAGGTAAGCATCTGTGAGAGATCAGAATTCTCCATGGGCAGATCAACACTGCACATCCTTGTGCACTAAATATTGTCATTACAGTCATGCCATGTCCCCTTGGGTCCTGGTGCACAGCTTGGCAGGTACGGGGTCCCCTGTGTAACCTGGGTGCTGCTGCCCACAGTGACGCGGTGCCACTCACCTCCCCACCGTCAGTGTCAGCGCTGCTCTCTGCAGCCCTTCTCCCCCAAATTTTGTACCCAGACACACTTCCCTACTCCAGAGCAAACCAACCCCACACCTGGTGGAAGATCCGTGCTCGCCCTGCCACTCAGAGCTGCCCACCTGCAGAAAGGAGAGACCCAAACCCCGGCAGAGCAGGGGAGCAGCTCCTCCTGGCTTTGCACCTTCCCGCGGGGAGCCGAGCCCGCCGCACGGCGAACGTGGCCATTGCAGCTCTCCGGTGCGTCCAGGAGCTCCCGGGGGCTCCGCTGCCTCCCCTCCCCTCCCGCTGCCCGCCCCCCGTGCGCTCAGCTGCTGCGCCAGCTCCTGCCCCCAACGCCCTCACAACAGCTGTGGGCTTAATTATCAAAATAACATTTTAATAGTCTCATAACTGAACTCCCTTCCAAACATGCCAGCGGAGAGGCTGCAAGGATTCTTTTAACATCTTCAGCTAAACTTACTAATAGGCTGCATTTAAGTGATTAGGCTGTCCTAATGCGTGCCATTTACTGCTGGAGCCATCCCTCCCACCTCAAATTGCCATTTGCCGTCTCTCATTTCCTAAGTGACTCTATTATCTGCCCAAGGATCGAGGTGGTCAGTGCTCCCACACACCAGACCTCCGAGGAAAGCAGAATACCGGGAAATTATCGTGAAGGTAGCATTCCTGCCTCTCATTATCTTCTTTTTCAAGGGACTAATATATTGGTATCCAATCAGGACTCCCAAGGAAGTGAATGTGCTAAGTGTACTTACGCAAATTATTTAAGATCACTAGGGGCTTACTTGCTTTTAACGCTTAAAAAAAAGATGAAAAAAAGGATTTTCTATGACAAGCATTAGTTTCCTTTTTACTGCCTTCAAAACTGAACCATTTCTTGCTTTGTAAAATAATTCTAAAGGGACTCCAAACTAGTATTTAGCTGCCAAGTTAACTTTTCTGTACAAACTCGGCAGTATGATGTGAACACACATCGAAACTGTTGTGATTTCTCCTCAGCAAATTAGCCATTTATTCACCAAACTTTCCTTCACATTTACCGGTTTTTAACATTTCTTTTTATACAATTGTTACCAGAGTTAGGCAAGTATTTATCCTTTAGAAAATTTTTAATGATAACAATTAGAAAAGTGATGAGTTCATCCACATCTCCCCCCTCCTCAGATTTCTCTGAACTGCTGCTTTTCAAAAAATGCAAATACATGTACATTCATCTTTGTCTACCATATCTCACACTGAGGTTTCTCACCAGTCTGAAGTAGGTATGACAAGGCTCTTATTTCTATGAACATGAGGATCTGCTATGGAAAAAAAAAACTTGAGAAAGTGATTCTGTAGGCATCCAAACAAAATCCTACCTGCACTAAGGTCTTTTAGTTGATTTTCATGGGATCAGAATTTTATCCCCTCTCATGACAGTAAATACCTATATTCTTGGGAAAAGAAGTCAATTTTTAAATAGATTTTTTAAAAGTTCATTAGTTTGTGTATTAGCTTAGAAAAACATTGTGTATTGTCAGCTGAGGGGCTTACAGTTCCACAGCAATGCCTCTGCTCATGTCCGTTCTGTAAGAGGGTCAGTCTGTTCTGCCCAGAGAACATTCATTACTGGTCAAGATGTGACACCTCATTGTAACGGATGAGATGTTTTTACTCAATTTTACAGCAGTTAAGAGAGGCACTGGGTTGTTGCATAGTCACCCAGCCCATAGACGTGCAGGCTGCCCCCTCCCCGTTAGCTGAGTGAGCCATTTGTTGGTTAGTCAAATTCATTTTGGTTGGTCTGGAAAAATCTGCTCGTCCGTGTTTCATCTGCTGTGCAGCGAGCTGAGCCCGGTGTCCACCCAGCAGATGGAGGAGCGGAAGCGTCAGCGTCCGCAGATGGAGCCTCTCTACCCTGCCCTTGCTTAACTCACCCGGGAGATGACCCACTAAGAGAGCCAAATATCTCTAATTTGTCTTTACCACTATTTCTTGTTGGCCTTCCTTATGCTTTAGTAGAGAGCACAAGCAACCAAAGTGCAATTAAAAAAAAAAAAATTAAAACGCATGGAACAGTATTACTCTGGCCACAGGCTGCAAACTCACTAACACAGGTCCAAAGGAAGCACTTCCTGCAAGCCTGCAGTGCTGTAGGAGGTGATGCCCTCATGTCACAGGACCACAGGCTACGTGCAACCAAAGGTGTGGACCCATAGGTGTGGCTGTCAGTAACATGCTGCATAGCGCTGACACTCAAACTATGCCACAATAAAATTATTTATTCTAATACAGAATAACTGACTATAGACCTTTTTCTTCTTTGATATTCTTTATGTATTATAGCCTAACAGTATCTTTAGAAATCCCAAGATGATCAGCAAATCCAGGGAGATTTAAACTATATTTTTGTATTAAAATAGTCAAGGATGTAGGTGATACGTTGTGGCCTCATGTAATTTAACTGGGATAGATTTAAAGGTAAAGAGCTCTTTGCAGTCTGTTGCAGTGGGCCAGACTCCCATCCCAATTACAGGGAGATAAACTCAGACTAAGAATGTTGACTTCAGAATGTTGGAATTACTCCAGATTTACACTGGGCGTAACAGATTCAAATCCAAGTTATTGTGCTCATGTCTCATTCTCTCTAAATGAAATATTTATCTATGCCTTACAAACAAGTTGAAAAGCTGGTGCATGGTTCTCCTACTTCAAATCTTCTCCAAATCTTCTAATTAGAAAGAATGAGTACAGCTTTAAAAAGGGCATTCCTCTTCCTTTCTTCATCACAATATCATCTTCAAAACCAGAATATTAAGAAAATAGAAACCAAGGTTTTTAAGGTTTTTACAGTCTGTGCTCCAGGGGAAAACAGGCACTCAGCTACAACTGAAATTGCTTCACAACGTGTGCTTCTGGGCCTGTGTTATCCTCACTCCACAGATGAGCAGAAAATATAGTTTGTTTCTTTTTTTTTCCCCCTGGTTTGGCATCTGTGGCTCACTTAATGCTCCTGGATCTTGCAATGTTCTCAGGGAGAGACAAAGAGCGCCAGCTGAATATTTTACTGGAGAAAAAAAACCTACTCCTGTCTTCTGTAAGTGTGCTTCATGCATCCTTAAAATGACCCCTTATAGAGATCATGTGAAGAAAAATAAAACCACAGCCTTTTTGTTCAAAAAAGGCAGAATCTTTAGGGTCAATCACTTCCCTTCAAAGAGCTAAGATCCATGCTTCATTTCAAAACTCATCAAAACAAACCATCTATCATTAAAATATTAACTTAGCTCTAAAAATACTACAGAAGATGCATTCTTCTGCCCACCTGCTGGCATGATGGATGCCCTGGGCCAACCAGCACATGGCCCCTTACCACCACCAGCCTCTTCCCCCTCCTCAGCCTCCCACCAGCCTGGAGCACAATGCACCTCCAGCCCCGTGCAATTCAGAACTGCTCAGAGTTGCAAAGCATGGACAGCTCTAATTCCTCTTCCACATCTTTACTTAAGAAAGGAAAGGCAATTGCTTAGTCTAGAGTTGAAACCCTGAAATAAAGGTTGAACAATGCTGCTGGTACACGGCGAGCAGCTGGGACTCTGTGTAGGTAATTTGGACCTTGCGGCCCAAATGCCGCCGAGTTATTCAGCAGGCAGCCGACCACCTGCAATTCACAGTTTTGCTGTGGGCAGTCAGCAGTGCAGGGGCTGAAAATAGCAAGGTCACAAGGCCTGGGCACATACTGCGATCCTTCCAGGTCCCCAAGTACTAAAATGATCTGAAACCCAAAGGCAGTCTTCTCACCAAGATGATACTTGAGTGTCCAGGTTCACATCTGTTCACTGAGTAATCAGCTCATGATATGTTATGGTTGTACAGGCAGAACTCCTACAGACTTCAGTGCTCTTTGTCCAAAGTAGAAATGTATTTAACTACATTATTTGCCAATGAATTTATGTTTATTATCAGCTCTTATAGGTATTTGCATTTCTGGTTAAGCGATACGCTGTCTTGCCCAGGAAGTTCTTATTTTTAGCTCAACTCTAAGTGCATGGAGGAACTCAGTCAAGTAAAAACTTCTGCAAAAACACCAGCTGGCCAGTGATACAACACACACAAAGAAATGGAAAGCGGGTGATGGACCTCTGTGGTGGATGTTGAAGCAATGGTCTAATTTTGGTGTACTTTTTGCCTCGGGGAGAAGGGACATGGGTTTTGACCCTGCTCAAGGATAACACATCAGATGGCAACACGAAGATCAGTCCATTGCCCCTGTGCAGCCTTGTGCTGAGCACCACCCCCACATCACACCCCCTGTGGGCTCCCACTCTGCCCTGGCTCCTACCAACCTAAGCAGGGGCTTATGTGCCACTGCCTAAGACAGGTTATCGATGGGCACACTGCTAAACTCACCCTGTCACTAAGCAAAACCAGTTTCCTTCACAACTTCATTCGTGAATGCATGTGGTTTCTGGCAGAAAGGACAGAATGGTGACATTTTACCCTTGAGCCAACCTTAATCTGTGTCCTCTGGAGTGTGTTAGAAAGAAGTGAAGTTTTAAACTTCCATAAAGCATAATAAAATATTGTTTAGGTTGATGTGATGCAGCACATAGCTCATACAGAAAGCATACGCTGGTCTCCTGTTGTTGAGAGCAGGGAATACACTGCCTGTGACTGGCATATGGTACATTATTTGAACTATAGCAAGGCTCTAGCAAGTCCTTGCTGATTCCGATCACTTCATCAGGCAATGAAGAAATGTCCTGAGAGCTCAGGAGCGGAGAAGATTTATACCATATCCATGATATTTATATTAATAAATGATTCATGTTATTGCAAGGACCACTGCTCCAAATACTTTGCCTTCAGAATTGTGGACAAACAAACAAAAAAATTCTGTTTCCCAAGTTCCACTGATGTGGGCTTACACGGTACTCTAATGTAATCACAAGAACATTAAACAGTATGAAAGTCTTCTCTTTTTTCCATGGCTGATTAAGCAGTTGGGAACAGAGAATTTACTGTGAAAAAAGCAAACAATTATATGCTATCTGAGGTAAACATTACCTTAGTAATGGAAGCTGAGCTTTAGAACCTTATTGTCAGTAGGGATTAGCATTATAATACTTAAAATGACATTTATAACACTTACTGAAATTACAAGAATGAAGTCTGTGGAGACACAGAAATGAAATCAGCTCAATGTGTTTTTATAAGAATACTGAAATCTAAGTCCCTTAGAGGAAAGATATAGACATTAACAGTTTTTGCAGGCTTCCATTAGCTGTTCAAATTTGAATACTGTTTCTTAGGTGAGCTCTAATCTTCTTTGAATCCTCCCAACACATTTTATCTGTAAAAAATTGTAGTTAAAAATTTAGTTTGATGGAATGATATTTAAGTGCTTTTCCTCATCTACTCCCTGAAAGAGCCCCTGAGAGTCTTACTGTAATTTGTTCAAACGAAATAATATTTTCGTTTCCTGGGTTCTCTTTGTTGTCTTGTGTGATGAAAAGTAACATTTCTTTTCTTTCGATCCTATTAAATGTGGCTTTCTGAATGCCAGCCACTCAATCGAAATAGAATCTGGCACACTTGCACCCAGCTTAAAAAATGCAAACTGCCACATAGAGTTTTTGATCTAAATGTGACATGTCACCAGGAGAAGGCTTGGAGTAATATTTCCAGAGCCATAATCAAGTGTTATAAACAATTGTGTTTCATTCATTGACACAGTTTGTCATCACCTTTTCATTTT
>JACBWW010000022.1:4570436-4635119 GCA_020086605.1 Lanius collurio
GCTCCACGGTTTCAAAAAGTCAAATTACCTCTGAGCCATGGCATTGCTGATAATTTAAATGAAAAAATATATATACAGGCTGCACCACACAACATCTCTACTGTTAGGACTTTTAATGAAGCCCCAGTTGTGATGACACTGAAGCAGGGAACGCTACGGTGGGATAATTACTTGGCTCCCTCGCAGCTGAGTTTCACAGATGCATTATTAACGGCACATTCCATGCCATAACGAGCACCGAATGTAGGTGGGATTCGCAAGCCCCGGCATCCGCCATTAGCAGGTTGGCGCAAACACAAATGAGTGTTTTCACAAAAGCATGCAAAGGTTGTGAAATTCCAATGAATTCTTTCACTGGAAAAAAGAGTTCAAGCTGCCATGACCGGATATGTCACCTCCCACGGCACGCCGCGCGCCCGGCGAGGCACCATGGGAAATTACAGAATCAGAATGCATTGATTTTTCTGTAGAAAATACAGGCGGCAGCCCTGATGAAGAATTAAGGAGGAAATGTAATAACCTAATTCTCCTCTAGCATCCTCTCATGCACCCTTTCCAGGCCGGGCACCTGGCTCCACATCCAGACAATTGCCAGGTGAAAGACTCAGATAAAAATTTGCTATTACTTAAGCACGTGGTGGGATACTGGGCTGGGTGCACCACCAGCTGCTTACACTAGAGCTGGACTTGGCCCACTTTGTCTGAATGTCATCAGCTTTAGGACACAACATTTCCAAGCAATGGCAAGTATGTGGTAGTTTTATGCTATCACATGTTTTATGTTTTTCTCCATTACATTCATCTCCTAAACATTCCTTAGATACAAACCCTTAACAGGTTTTCTCCATAGAGTACTATTTACAGAATAAGAAATTATTAATATTTCCTCCTCAAACTATACTGCATATGGCTTGAAAACTCTGGAGAATACAGAAAGAATTTTCTCTCTCTTTCACACAACAGGCACAGAAAACACGACATTAACGTCTTCCTTTCTTACAGGGCAAGCTCCCCAGCACTCGCCTCTGTTCCTGCCTCCTCAATGGCACACACAATTAAGCCATTCCTCACTGCTGCACAGTAATGCTTATTTCACTGTTTGCTGAAAAACTTTGAACTAAATGAAGTTACAAAATTAATGGCAGTCCTTTCTTGCCTGTCCAGGTTTTTTTAAAGCTTCTATTTCAAGGTGACACTTCTCCTACTTTGTGTGTCACCCCAAGTGTTGCTGCTCACATACTGAACCAACACTCTCCCAGTAATTAACACCAGCACTTAATGAAGTCCAGCTGCTGCAATGGCATACTGAAGGGATGCCAACCTTTGTAAACTAGCACTTGGGCTACTCCAGTTACAGCTGCTTTAAAACCCCAGCAATCAACTTTTCTTTGCCTACTTCTCAGAGATAATTCTTACCAAATAAGACAAATGTTCAAGATTAAGCATTTAATAACAAAGCTTATCTCTGAACTAATATTTCAAGCTGGAAATGATATCAAGGGTTGGATCAACTTAAATGAACACTGCAAAATTAATAAAAATCCCAAGCAGCAAATGAAAATCTAAAATGAAGATTTGCAATGTTAAATACATAAACCTTTAAAAGCCGTGGAAGCACAGTTCCAAGGGAAAATTGGAGACAGATTCTTCAGCAATATCTGTTCCTCTGAACTCTTTTCCTGATCCAGTATGAGAGACACTAACAGCCAATGCTTTATTAAAATAATGCTCTCTGCCAGTTGTTTCATTACATGCAGGGACATGGTAGGGATACCAGGTGAACACTTTTGGAGACTGAAAGAGTCTGCATTATAACTCAGACCACATGGATTTTCAAACCTTTCACAGTTTTCCTCTACATGTGCTTTTTTGCTCTGCTCCTTAATCTACCTCTCTTAAAATACTTTTCCATGCAGAATTACCAATAACATTGCCCAATTTAAGCATGTAATTTCCTAACTCCTCTCCACTGCCAAAAAAAAGCAATTCAAAATTCCAAAAGATGCCCTCCTCTTCTTTCAGACCCACATTTCTGCTTTACATACCTATGCTGTACTCCCACTTCAGTTGAAAAGGAATTCAGTTTAGACTGGAGAGAAATCTATGAGCTGAGTTTTCCCAGGGAAAGGAGGCCCAGCCTGCTGCCAGAGGTGGGAGAAGGAGGGAGGGCCAAGCAGGTGAGCTGGGCTAAGACAACGAAGGGCAAAACCCTGGCAGATGTACTTATTTTTCAAAATTGCTAACAGAGATAATGGCTGCTACTGTGATAAACAGCAAGTGGAATTTTAAAATGCATGTGGGAAGGGAACTGGCTAATTTACTTTCATTGGAACTAATTTACACATAGGTAATATGAATCAATTTACAAATATATTCAGCATCAGGAAATCAACAATTCTTCCAAGCAGGGGTTAATTCAAGGCTCAAGCCCTGCAGTCAGGCCAATTTTCCCACCAGAGACCTAACATTGCAGGATCAGTATTAAAAGTACATCCTTGATTATCCTGGATGTCCATGCCCCTGAGAATATAACTTAAAAACAAAATCATTAGCTTACACAATAACATAGCCCTTGAAAAATAAAGAAGTTCTTGTGTACAGAGCAATGCTGACTTCCAAGCACAAATTCCTTTTTTTTTCCTTAATGCTAGCTTTGGACCCTACCAATGACTCAAAATGAGCTGCACTGAAATAATTGCACAACCTGGCAGTGCTCTGTAAAGTGTCAATAGTGCAGGGGCAGGAAGGTAGGAAAGACTAAAAGCAAAGAATCCAACTTCGGTGTAACTTGCAGAAAATATCTCACATATTACACCATCTATTTTTCTTATTGTAATTTTGATTTTAAATTATTCAGATTTCCACAGGGAAAGCCATTTTTTAGTTCTCAAAAAGCCGTTGTGGTTAGGTTCTACAAGGGCAAACCATGGGAATAGGATGTGATGGCTTTGCATGGCATGACAGTAACAAGGCTCACAAACCTCTCACATGCATTGGCCTCTTTATAAGAGTCAAGCATGAAAAAGTCTGTTTACAATGAAAAGCATCTGGTAACTATGATTATTCTGCCCTAAAACTGAACATTTAAGATTTCTTAGCTCCCTCTTTTGTTCAGTTTCAGTTCTCATGCTTGCTGTTTTCTGCTCTGCCCTGTTCTTTTTTTGAGCATGTTAGAACCCAGCATGACAAAAGTCTGCGTAATCCCCCCACTGATTTTTAAACAGGTGAGTGTTATTAGTTTCACCAAGAAAGAAAGTTCATAGATATACTTTAAATTCATTTTTCAAATCATTCCACAAGGCAGCTACCCTGTTTCTTCTGCAATGATAAAGCTCACAACTTGCTAGCCTGGAAACTCAAGGGAATTGTCTACTTGAACATAGAGACTGAACTGCTAAATATGAATTCATATCTAGATATTGAAACCATCCTGCTTCCCAAACGTTGGCTGTGCAGATCCAGCCATGCAGTCTTTACTCAGACTTCAGGGTGCTCTAACATGCTGGTGGTACTCAAATGCATATAGACAGTGAGGTCTGTACCCATGAAATTAAAGATATTTTCTCTTTTGTCCTGGAGGCCTCCTTTAAAGTTACTGCATGCCAACACTCTGGAGTTAAGTAAAGGATAAACAGTAACTTCTGAGGGAAAAAAAAATAAATCCTTTTATTATGAAACTGGCAGAGGACCTGAAGTTTCTTACAGGATACTATCTTGTGTTCAAGATTTTAAAAGGTAAGGCCATAGGCACCTCAAAATAAAATTTCATCTATATATTCATGAACAGAAGAATAGACATTTTAAGATTATGTGTGGAAAGTATAATCTGTAGACCTTTCAGTATTGCTGAATTTATGATTTCAGCACCCTAAGGCACTGCTATATCTGCATAGGTGGTTAGTCCCTGTGTACCAGTGTACAGACTCCACGGCACGTGAGGAGCTTTATGAATCAGGTGTATGACAGATGTGGCTCAGTCAGGATAAAGCAATAGCTTTAAACATGCCACAGGCAGTGCTTCAGAGATGTCACCGTCCCACACTGTCTTTAAAGAACAAGATTCAGGATTCTGGCATCCTGAAAATGCCTTTAAACCTGCTCCTAAAACAGGCACATTTTGCTTAGACAACACATAACCTCATTGTGTAATAGCTCAAGAAGCAAATAAAGATTTTCTTACTGCAAAGAAGTGGAAGAGAATGTTTCCACAGTCTTTAGAGTGCTGGCTTTCATGTTCTTCAGTAAGTTGCCCTCTGGATTGCCACAAGCCCGGTCTCCCTGTTAGCAGAGCCAAGCACAGACAAACCTGCACGAGATGCTGCAGCTAACTCTGCATCTCCTCTCAGCAAGCATGGCAAAGGCTGGTGCTGCTTCTCTTGTGTTCACTTTCCAGACAGGGAAATACTAATTGTCTTTTAAAAATCTCTATAGTATTTTGTCAATATTTTTTTATTACAGCAGAGCATGTATAAATATTTTATTGTAAACCAAGGGCCTAAAATAAACAGTTTAGTAAATAGTTATTACATTACAAGGAAAAACATCTGTGGAAACTGTTTTCCATGTAATTATTCTTGCTATTTTACATTAGCTCTCAATGTGAATTTCTTTGGCTCTAATGTTTCACTTGTTCTAAATCTTCCTCCTTGTTGCTATTATTAAAATCTTAAAAAGGTGCCAAATCTTAAATGAAGAAAAAAAAAAAGATTCGCTAGAAATTATTCATATCACAGTGAGCCTCTACTAAACCTGGCAGGGGTGCAATATTTTCGGTGAAATTAACATAAAATATACAACTGCAAATTATCCAGGAAATAGCTATGTTCTTTACAGTGCACATTTACATTTGGTAAAAAATGTTCTACTTATCTGTCTAGCACAAAGCTCCAATCGCTTGCAAAGGCAGTTTTAAAGGGATAGTGATAGCTCTGCACAGGGAGCACGGTCCTTGCAGCAGCTGTAACAAATAGCTGGGGGGCAAAGTGACCTTCAGTAATTACTGGAGGTAACAGTCAGCACTGGACATTCCTTGTTGTGAATACTAACAATCTAATTTTAGATATATTTCCCTTTTCGTACACTGGATGAATTTCCTCTCTTAGGCCTAAGTCCTTTCTACTAAACACAAGAAAAACTGTAATACCATGTAAAATGCAAATTTTGCTGTAAATATTTTATAAAATTGTTGCATACATCCCAAAAGCTATAGGTCTTAATTGAGAGCAGGCTATTTTTCCAGTCAATATATGGAAATGGAAAATGCTAATTCATGTTTTTCTACTTATGAAAAACCCTGGAGAATGGCAAAACCACAAATGCACTCACTTTAATATTATAAATATAATTTGGCTCCCTCTTTCCAGTCCCTGATGTCCTGGCTTTTATCTCCCAATGGCTGCAGAGGAAGAATCAGAGAATCGCTTTTACATCCCCTGTGCAGGAAGTTCCCCCCACGTGCTGCCAGCTTGGCAAAAGAGCAACAGCCTGAGCTCACAAATGCAGCAAACAGGAACTGGAACAAGAAATTCCAGTGCTCTTGCACAGGAAACAAGCCCCACACAACAGTGGACGTGCTCAGGATGCGTGGTGTACACACTCAGCCCTGCTGGTCGGGGCTGTCACCGCCACGGGCCAGTGGGGTGAAGGAGCAGGGCTGTCCCCACACTGTCCCCCAGCCCCATGGCTCTGCCTTGCAGTTATCTGTCTCCCTTCAGAGCAGCCAGTGGCTTGGATAATAAAGCCTGGAAATCATCTCACACAAGTTGTACTGAATACAACTAAAAGTCATTTAGCCTGCTCAAGCATACGGTTACTTGTGCTTGCCTTTTTCATCCACTTTTCATTTCCTTGTCAAGGAAAGGACTGTTTTTCCATCTTCTAGAAGAGAAATCATTAGGTTGCTAAAGTTAAAACTCTCCAAAGGTCACTGATGCTGGCTTTGAAGAGTGAAAATGATATAATTCCCCATTAGACTTTTAATCTCATGATTAGAGCTAAAGTTAACATGGCTGTTTCATTTTCTACCAGGAAAGAGTAAACTCATTTTTCCTTTCTCTACCAGAATACTTAATGGCATCCTATCCTGATGAGCAACATCTCCTAGTTAAACAGTACAAACAATGGAAATGCAAAATACTTAGGAGAGGGGTTTTGAATTTTTAAATGCTATTGATTAACTGTGAAAAGTCTTACTGCATGCAGCACAGCAAAATCCACCCATGAGGCAAAGGACCTGCTCTTGATTGGTAAGACTGTAGTCCTTGCTGACACAGCAGGGAGACAAGGGGGAAGGATGCATTTATTCCCAGTTTGAGTTCTTACTCCTACATCCCTTAGAACTTACCCCTACAAATGTTTCTGAACCCAGTAATTCATGTGAGTGCAGGTGGGACCCAACATGCAGTAAGAGCTACTTACCTGAGTGAAAACTGTCCCCCTTTAGCATCCTCAGGGGTATTTAGATTTGCAAAAACCTTGCAGAAGACTGTGTGGGGCAAGAATTTACAGGTGCACACTAGTTTCAAAACCCACTGTACAGCGTTGACTGTTATTACAGGCAGACACAGGGAAAAAATTCAATTTTCTTCATTCAAGACAAACTCTGATAACCAGCTAGTAAAACTCAGACTGTAATTTCTTATTCAGTGTTCCACATGAGATGCATTTTGCTGAATTTAACGTGTTTTGCTGTTAATGGATTTCACAGTGTGTTGCCATTTTTATACAGCTGTCCAAATAAAATGTTGTGTACAATGATGTGCTTTTACTGTATTGCTAGCTTGCAAATGGCAGCCACTTCCCCCATTTAAGCCTTAAGAAAATGGGAAAACTCTTTGACTAGGCCATTTAAAATACATATTTTGGGTCTCTGGAGTTCATTTCCTGGTAAGTCATGTTCAAACAAGAACAAAGATGGAAGACAGATAGAACTACACCTTTTACATTTATGATCTAATAGTATTTCCACTGGAAGGAGAAATCAAACCCCAATATTTTCACTTATTATTAATAAGAGTATCAAGTCACAGTTCTAGAGGTAACAGAGCCACACCTTTGTCTTAGCTAAAATTGGTCTCCCAGTTTCCATGACAAATGTCTCTTCTTCAAAATTGCAGACTGATGTTTAGATTGCAGGGGCTACAAGGGCACAAACCAAAACCACTCAGTACTTAATGATTTACAAGAAATATCTCCCTGATACCCTGACAATGGATATTAAACTGCTAAACACTAACAAGTAACAAAAAATAATTACAATAACAAAAAAAATCCTTACAAGTTTCAGTGAAAACATAAAGAGAACCTAGCTTTCCTTTGATTAATGCTTAAATAACATATTTAACTTTTTCAATACCTCAAGTATTTTTATAGTATTGGATTTCTATATAACTATGGGGTAGTGCAATATGGTTCCTTTTTTAAGATACAAGAGAAAATTATAAAAGAACTACAGACTTTAATGTCAGGCCATTATTTTTGGATTCTTGTAATTACAGAAAAAAAAGTGATAGATTGGTTTTTCATTGTGTTTTTTAAATATTTCTTCATTGAATTAAGTCAAAAGGTAAATTAAAAAGGCTTTTATTTAAAAAAAGTTAAATTGTCCATCTAAATGTTCAAATGTTCCATAAAGTAAACTAACCAAATAACATTTCACTATCTAAATTTCCCATCCCTTGGAAGTTCATCATTCAGGTTTTATACATTGTTGACTTCAGTTCCTGGCACATTAGAATTAGTCTTCAAAGGAAATTCTCTCCACTGATGTTCTATAAGTGAAGGCATAACTACTACCAGTTTAAAAATATTTTAAAGGTATAGGGAAGATTGCTTTGCTTTCCTTTTCATGCCAAATCACAGATTTTTTAAAAAATGCTGAATCAAAAGTTGCTTGGATCTTTTGGGGCCTTTTCTTTGGTTTTTTTTTTGGTTTTGTTTGTTTAAGAAAAAGGGGGATAAAAATGGAATTTCTTAACAAGAAAGTTAAACAAGGAGAAAAATGTCACTGGAATACTTTCTTCCCTTCAACTTTAGCTATCTATATGCAGCCCAGCTTGAATCAGTTACTGTTCATTCCATGAGGTTTCATCATTTAACTTTTGTTGCCAATATTTATTCCTGGATATAACTCACAGTCATGGGGTTTAAGAACTATTTGTCCATACCCCAATAATACACAATAGCTGATGCATGCAAAACATAACAACAGAGGACACGCCAGTGGTGCTGGTTGATGCTGATCCTTTAAAACACCCAAACTCTACCTGCAGCAAAACCTAAAACCAAAGGCTCTGCCCAGCCCAAGCCATGCTAAAAAACTTCTCTGTGAATACAGAACAGGATAAAGTCATCATGAAATCTAAACACTTCCCAGGTACACACACAATGATCAAAAGATTTGGTCATTTTAAGGCCTTTGCTGTCCACCAGATGATGGATGATGTGCAGCTGAAGGCAGGATTAAATCCCAAGCAGGCTGTGACTGACTAAAGTAGTGATGTAAACACATCAGCAGGGTACACCTCCTACCTAGTGCCATCTTTTGTACTCTTCTCCACCAGTTCAGGAGATGCCAAAAAGGGAAACACTGGAAGAAACTGGTTTGGGCCACCTCCTACAGGAAGCAGGAGGCAAAAAGGCTCAGCTCCTCCCCATGAGGTCTGCACCTCATTCACTCCCTGGGCTTGTGGCAGCAGGACAAACCACCCAACACAAAGCTGAGATTGTCCCCCCATCCAGGGCACTGCTGAGGCCACACCTCGAGTCCTGTGTCCAATTTTGGGCTGCTCAATTCAATAAAGACACTGAGGGGATGAAGTCTGTCCAGAGAAGGACAACGGAGCTAGTGAAGGATCTAGAGGGTCAGTCCAGTGAGGAGCAGCTGAGGGAGCAGGGGGGGCTCAGCCTGGAGAAAAGGAGGCTCAAGGGGACCTTCTTGTTCTCTACAAGTCCCTGACAGGAGGGTGCAGCCAGGTGGGAGTCAGGCTCTGCTCCCAGGCAACACAGAGAGGACAAGAGGAAATGGCCCCAAGCTGTGCCAGGGGAGGTTCAGGGTGAACACCAGGAAGAATTTTTTCACTGAAACGGTGGGTAAGCATTGGAATAGGCTGCCCATGGAGGGGGTGGGGTCACAACCTCTGGAAATATTCCAGAAACAACTGGATGTAGCACTCAGTGCTCTGCTGTAGGTGACAAGGTGGTGTTCAGTCAAAGGCTGGACTCCGTCTTGGAGGTCTTTTCCAACCTAATGATTTTATGATTCTATGAAATGAGTGAAAAAGACGACTATGGAACTACAGTGAGGTGTTTAGACCTGCTACAGAGCTTTGTCTTCTTTGGAAGATCTTCGTATTTGTACATGATTTCTTTGGGTTTCTTCAGTTGTGGCAGGACAAAACTTTTTTCATGTAAAAAACCATGATTTCCCACTTCTTTAGAGTTTTACATTACCACAGGGAAGTCTGACAGGGACAACCAGAAGTCCCCTTCCCCAAGCTTATTGTGCCATCCACTAAAAATGAAATTTAATTTTAAAAATGGCCCACAATGAATCTGCCAAGTCAAAATATTCAATTAAAACACTTCAGTTTCTTAAAAACGCACTAAGCTGTCAAAAGTTACTAATAAATTGAGCAAAGTCTCTGACAAGGAAGCAGCACATCTGCAGAGACCAGCTGTGCAAAGGCTTTATCTGTGCCAGGAGTCTTGAAAGAAAAAAGAAAGGTACAAATGTTTAAAAAGTTTACATGGGTTTCCTTCATGGGGATCAGCTGTGAGGAACCTCAGGGTAGTAAAGTTTACCTCCACAAATTAAAAAAAGAAAGATACCAGTACCCCAAACAGACAGAGCATGCAGGGAAGGCTGTGTCTGATTTGACTTGCTTACCAGCTATCACAAAACAGAAATAATTTTTAAGGGCCATGTCAGCTGGTAACCTCTTGTTCCAGGTGCCCAGATTAAATCTTCCTCAAGGTTAAGGATGCTGTTGAGCTTGAACTATAATTAAAGGCAACAGTCCAACTGTCTCACTTTGAAGTCACCCAAGTAACAGGAGGTACAAATCTGGGCCTTTAACATATGAACAAACTATTTTTCTCTGATAACTAGGGCTAGGGCTCAGCATATGTACACCAGTACCCTTACTGATTCACCAGAGGGCTGTTCTGCAATCAAAAGAAGAAAAATAAACATTTTTCAATGCTCAAAGTTGCTGGATATTGAACCAGATATTCAGAAAGAGCAAAATCCAGAACTTTATTAGCAGAAAAGGAATTTAACCAGAGATTACTGATATTAAATACATTCTCCTCTTACTTTCCTATTACTGGAAACAGTCTGTAACCTTGTCTAGGTTTCCCCAAAGAGGTAAAAAGAGTATTTTATAACTCTGCCAAAGCTAATTCCTAGCTAACCCAAGTATGGGGTTTTTCCAGCTCCACTAAACATTCATTCCTTTGTTCTTTATTCCCTTCTCATATATCATCTATTTTTCAGAAAAAGACACTAAGTTTTCCATCAGTCAAAAAAGCTGGTACTGGTACCAGATATTTTCAAGCCAGTAAATAAAGAAGAAATAGGGATAACATCTACATTATCCAGGAAAAACTGTTACCTACTAATAAGCTCCCACAAAGAAATCAACACCTAAATTTTAAGGACAGAAAAAATAGAGACATTAGTCCAGCAATTCACATGAGGAGAAGAACAAGGTTGTGATAACATTTATATGAAGTCTGAAGACTGCACTTAGAAATGGTGGTGGGTTTTTTTCCCTCTTCCTCCCCCAAAAAATATTCTGGTGTTTTTTCCTCAAAAGTGGGGCCAAAGGGGTGCTGACCTCTCCACCAGAAAGTAGAGTCATTTCACCATCTGTAGAGAGAACTCAAACCCCATATGGTAAGGACTTGCCTTCTCTTCCAAATTCAAGATTAGCAAAGAGGGGCTAAGAAATTTGTTTGTGAACTTAGAAATACATGGCCATATGCATGTAAAATATCTGAGAATAAGGCAGAAAGTATCTCTGCAGACTTTTAAATACAAATATACAACAGTTTTCAAGGTTAATGGAGTTAATAAAATGATTTCTACACAGGGTAAAGTTTACTGAAAACAGCATTTTTTGCTACACTGCCTAGCTGATATTGAAAGGCTGGGACTAGACTGAGGTGCTTGCTAATGATAACTTTGAAGAAATATCACACTTAAAACTCAGACTGATTGCAGAAAAGGTGTTTTATTAACTGCTCCCTTTATGAATAAATATGAAACTACCAGGAAAATGTTTAAACAGGTGTAATCATCACTGCATATGAAAATTGAGTTTGGAGGTTGTAAGGAATCTTAACACAGTTAAGAAAGAATGAAAGCAATGTAACACTGTGATCATTGCCCATTATGCATGTATCATGCAAAACAGGAATGTTGTCATAGCAGCTATAAAAATGTCAGTGAAAACTGAATTACTATTACCAAGTTGTAAATGAAATGAAAAACGCAAAAGGAATATGTGAATGGATACATTAAGGGAAATGTTATTTCTTTCCCAATAAACAAGTAAAACAAAACACATTCTCATGAAATGGGGTAATTTGTGTGAACAAATACACAGAGATAACAATTGCAGGAGGCCACATCTGCATAGGACAACTGGATAAAATTATTAAGATTTTGGATAATCAATTTTCCACCCTTAAATAGGAAGGAAGAGTAAAAACACAATGTTTTGATGTTTTGAAATAAGGAACCAACTAAGTAATAGATTATATTAAGGCAAATTTTGTTTATACTGGAGTAGAGGGAGCTGCTTCTGTCTATTAGCAATGGCAACTTGGCTTTCAGTGTGACTACACTGATAAAAAGCATGCCTTTTAAACAAATCCAGGGCTTAGAGTAGGGCAAAATAACAGGAGACCCTTACTGGTATGAGCAGATGCCTGTGCCCAGGAGCCCAAGTCAGCAGCAAGCCCCACTTGGGCAAAGCCTGCACAAGCAGGACCCCGGCCAGTCCCTGGGACTGAGGAAGGCCCCATCCATGTATGTGTTCATCTCTTAAGGTAAGTACACTTAACATTTCTTTTCTAAAATTAATCTTTCTCAATAGGCAGGCACTGCAAAATGAAAGTCTGGTACATATTGTTCATTAAGGCAAGTCCACACAGAATTGGATATTGAAGCAAGTGCTGGGTAAATATATGAAGGTGGTACCTTCAATTCTGCATTAAAAGAGCAATTACTTGGAATATGTTTTACAAACATCAAAGTTAAAAAAAAAAACATTTCTGAGTTCCTAATGTGTCCATAATTAATTCACACATTCAACTGTTGAGTCCAGAAATATGTTCCTGTTGATAATTTGCAAGTAATGCTTCAAAAACAATCTGGCACATTTTTATTTGCCTTAATGCCTGAAAGCTATGACTAAGATAATGCCTTACAATGCCATCATCATTGCTACCATGTATATGCTTTAACTAACAGAAGTCCGTAGGTCTGAAGAAATAGGAATTTTACAAGAATTAAACCTGCACTTCTTCCCATATTGAGGACATTTATTTCATGTAAAATAAAATATGTTTTATTATAAGAGAGATCCTGAGGAGCACTAACTGCCCTCAGCTCAATGAGAACAAGGAACAAAGCGCTTCAGAAAGTCAGGCCTGAGTATAAGAAATGCTTCACATCCTCATCAGAGCTGCCCAGGGCTAAGTCTCTTCACATGTATAAAGTCAGTTCTGCAAAAATGATCCTTACCTACATCCTTGTCACATACACATGCACTCAGAATCTACTGTGACAGGAAGCAGTTCAAGACCACCCAAAATGAGTCAGTATTTTTATTCATATAATATATAAATCAGCAATTTCGTTAAGATCTAAGTCTATGAACAGTATGAAACATATCAAAAGATAAAGCTGTTTGCTTCAATTTTTAAACAGAAAATGAAAATATAGCTGGGAATATATTAATTTAATTTATTTTGAGTACTATTCAACCCCTTCACCTCTGTATTGGTTTCATCTCAGTGACTGAGCTTGGTATCAACTGCTAATTCTTCCAAACACAAAATGAGCTTTCTAAATTGCTGCTTTTTAGAAAATTATTTCTGTAGTTATTATTGCAGTTTGACCTTTTCCAAGCACCCAGCTTCCTTTGTTATTTTAAAATATTATGTTATTTTAAAATATTATGTTATTTTAAAATGTTAACAAAATAACAAACCTGTAGTTGGCCATTGTTTTATTTCAAATACTTGCAAGCATTTGAAAGAAATGTAACTGTGGATGGATGTTTTCCCTTCTGTGTTTAATTCTGGCAGAGTGTTTCCAGAACTTGAAACATGATCTCTAAGGGCAGGAAAGGTAATTAAGATCCTTGGAGTCCTACATTACACACAATGTATATGATATGCTGTGGCTTGGGGCAGTACTCAGAAAACTCTCCCAAACACAGTGTTTAACTTGGTCAATGCATCCCGTCAAACAGAGAGGAATTTAACCAGACTGCAGCTCAAGAACTGGACCACGGAACAATTTCACAGTGACTTCTGGAAGCTTTGCCTTCAGCACTCCCCTCTGTCCCCAGCGGCTCCCAAAGCACGAACAGGGCCTCATGTTCACATCACAAACATCCAGCCTGTGCCCCTCCTCCCCTGCTCACCAGGGCTCACTCGAGGATCTTGGCGGGGAGCACTGGCAAGTCCACGGGGAAGGACAGGAGCGGCACCGGGGCAGGGCTCTGCTGAGCTCCCAGAACTGGGGCAGCCTCTCCTGAGCCCACAAACACTTACATTCCTTTGGAGCCGGAGGCATGAGGAATGTTACAGCAATCCCAGTGTTAGAGCATAAACCAGAAATCATTTTTTCCCTGTTCCAGCAGTAACCAAGCCTCAGTTTAGTTTCCTGTGCACATTTGCCAGGAGACTTTCTTAGAGAATGGAGAAAGAAGAGTTGGGACAGTTGCTCATCTTTGAGCATTAAATGGAAAACATCCTCCATCTAATTGAGACAGAGAGAAGTACTGCTGTGTCCACTTCTCTCACCCAAAGAGCTGAAAACTCTGGCAGGGATCCAAATGCACTTCCCCTTGATATGGGCAACCTGACCCACCTGGAGAATGAGCCTGTGGAATTTTGTGCACCCTGAAAAAAACCCATTAGGTCACCCAGCCTGGCTGTAGGAACAGCACATCTGTAAAAAACCATCAGGAAAACCCTGGGCGTAACCCTTATTTCCCCGTGCAGGGGTCTGAGCAGACTTCCCTTGGCAGTGCAGGATGGGAGCAGCCACTGCCCACATGGGGACTTGGCAGTGGTCCTGTGATGGAGCCTGAAGTTCCAGGGCTCCCCCAGCCAGCGGGCAGAGGCTGCACGGACAGTTTTGCACACGTTGGCTGCTGCCATGGCTGCTCGGTGCCCCCTGTAGAGCCCGGGGCTGTGCATGCCCATCCTCCCCTGCATCTAATAGAGACGGCACTTCAGAGGCAGAGGTAGGTGGGGAGATAAGGGGGAGAAGCTTTAAACATTGCCAGGTCAGCGCAACAGGAGGTAAGCAAGTACAGAGGCAGCAAGAACTACTGAAAGTTTTTGATATAGTCCCAGGTGGACTCCCCAATGCCTGTAAATGTTTCAAAGGGGGATCCCCTTTCTGTGGGCATGGAAATGTTTCAAAGGAGCCCCAATCGGTGCAATGTTTCAAAGACCACTGCTCTCTAAAAACTCCAACCTGAAGTACCCCCACAGCTGAAAACCTTCCTAAACAGATCCCTTCCTGGCTAACCCCAGCTGAGGAGGTCTATTCTGCTGCACAGAGCCCTCCTACAGGCCCCAGCGTAAACTGAAACAAAACATCTCCCGTTTCCCTCCTCTGGGGACGGATCCAGCCTGCTCCTTCCCTGGGGACCTTGTGAAGGACCCAATGTGCCTCTGTGTTTGTGCACAGGATATGAAGGGCTAGAGTGCAGCAGAGTAATTTTTCAAAGCGGTGTGTGGGAGTAGCACTGGAAATTCCCTGCATACTGCTTTGAAAAAAATAAACCCCCTACCTCCATGAATTATGAACAGGGCCTCCAACTCCAGACTGAGAATCTGAGAGGTTGAAGAGGGAGGCACGGACAATTTAACTGGATGCAGTTTTTAACACTATGATGTCAGAAATAATTGGATTCTTTAATCATATCACGGACACTGCTACTTAAGAGGTATTGCTGCTACAGAGCAGGGATTCCTTTGTTGAATAAAATAAGAATAAAATTGTAAGCAAGTGCTTAGGATATCTTAACTGCTGATTTTGTGTTTCTCAAAGTATGAGAAGAAAGTGCTGCTGAGGCGTCTTGGATTATCAAAGCCAAGGGATTTTTTACCTAAAAATTTCATGTCAAGGCTAACTTCATTGTCTTGGCTCTCCTCAAATTCAAAAGAGAGATAAAAATCTCTCCCTGGAAATGCTTATCCTACTCAAACTCTTATCTTAGATTGGTATCAATCATTCATTTTCCCCAGACAGTGTCTCAATGACTATATTAAACCAGACACCTTAACTTTAGACAGATACAAGTTCATTGAGAGGAGGCCAGTCCTAAGCTCCTGAGGACACACCATCAGAGGGCAAGCTCCTCGTGTCTCCCAAACACCTGTATGTTCACCCTGCAATCTCAGTGTCCCCCCAGCACAAACAAATCCTCATCTGTAGATCTTAAATTGACAATTATGACATTAATAAATCCTGTGAACTAGACCTGGGCTGCAGAAACAGCTCTATTAGCTTCTTTCTCTTGCTGCCCATCTGGCTAGACTTGGTCTAACACAGAGAAGGGAAACTCTTGTACCCCTTATCAGTGATAAACCAGCCTGAGCAGTAAGGAGGCATGTGCCAGTCTGTCCAAAGGTCTGACTAAGGGAACAAAGTGCTCAGGCTATGATCAAAGGGGACAGGAGCAAGAACCAGAGGTAGTTAGTCACTCTCCCTACTGTTACCAACTCAGGACTATGTAAATTAACACCAAAAATCTGCATAGCACTTATTGCTTGAGAAGTGCTGACATCTATCCTCTCCTTTTCCCTTCAGCATTCCCCAGTAGAGAACCAATATCAACAAATACCAATGAGCAATCTCACTGGAAACACCTTTTTTTGTGAGCAGTCGCATGTCCTGGAGGAGAGAGGGCCCAGGAGCCTTGTGAACTGAGATGCCCAGAGTGGGAAGAAGTTTGGCTCCATATTAAAGGTTTCTACACTTTGTCCTTTCCTAAACTGAACCATTAACAGCAGTGATGACCTTAACTTAATGGACATCCTCAGTCTGTACCTCAGCAAAGCAACATGAGGATATGACACCACTGTGGAATTATCACACATTTTCTTACCACGTGCTGGTATTTACAATGTTCTAGGTGTACAGAACTGAGCCCACAGCACCTTTGTACTATATAGAGTTCTTCCAAATATTACAGTAACTGATGTACAGCTTTGAGGAAATAGGTGCAGTCTTCACAAATAGCAGCAACACAATTTTCTGAGCCTCCTATGCCTTCTATACCTGTTGTTTTCCAATGCTGCTAAGAACTTTGTAAGGAAGTGTGTAAACTGTGTGTTATTCCAGACAGCACTATTATGGGCATATACATAAATAAACTTCACATATCAGTTACTGGAAAATGAAGAAACTGCATTTTTCCAAAGGAAAAAAAAATTATTCCCCTCTTGAATAAAGCAGAACCTTAACCCAGCATTTCATGACCTTTGTATTTAAAAATCACTTATTAGCTACTGGATCAAAAATTAAGTTGAAACAAGTGCTAAGCTTGCTAAGGACTTCTTTTAAAATCTAGGAGGGAGCTACATGAAATCACTATGGTCCAATTAACAAGGATCTCACTCTTCAAGCTTGCAAACAAGAGATTACATTAACACCTGTTACAAAAGCAAACATTTTTAGATATCTTTATCTTAACCTGCTTGACATTAACCTAAAACTCCTGCCTGGCTCTTGGATGAAAATTATTGTGACTGACATGTATGTTTTTCATTTGTGGATGGGGGTTTGAAGACTGTCAGTCCATATTTCTCTCTCTCTGGTATTTATGCATAATCTACTTTAAAGCTTATAGGAGTTACATACCTGAATTAATGGGAGAATAATTTCCTAAATGTAAAATTGCTGAAGGAAAACCATTATGCTTATGGGAGATAAATGCTGCATATGAATGTATGAGACAGAGCACTGTCAGGTCCTTGAAGGGTCTCATCGAACACATGCCTACAGCAGCATGTGAAGTACCTTCTTGTGGCCTATGCATCAAAATAAACTGACCTCTTGGGCCAACACATATATTTATAACATCTGTCCATGGAAAAACCTTTCTTGGTGTTCATTAGAGAAGCAATCATACAGCTGCAGCAGAAATACACCCATCAGGTTACAACAATGCTTTTACAAACTCCTGCGACAGGACTGTCATAGATGGAAGAAAGCACTGATTTTTAAAACACTTGTATGTCTGAAAAGCTGAACTTTCTGAAGTCCAGAATTGTTGGAAAAAGTAGAAAAACCCACTGAAATAACTCTGTAAGTGTTTTGTTTTGACAATGTTCCTCAGGAATTCACCACACTTAGCAGGAAAAATGCTAGCAGTTACATCTATTCAATGTCATGACATACAAAATTGAAACATAATTGCTCCTAAGTGGTTGACAACTGGCAAGTACTTTTTACACAGATAGAGAGAAATTTATGCTATCAAATGGAAGATACTGTCAAAAGTTTGATTTTAATACAAATGAAAATGCTACATGAGGACTCAAAAGGATAAGGAAAAAAAGCTCAGCAGTAACACTTTTATAACCACATATTTAAAAAGCTTTGAAGTGAAGAATCATTACATCAAAATCATTTTCCTTGAAAAATAAAAAAATAAATTACAGCATGAATATTAACAAGTTATTAGAATAGTGAATGTCAAAGAGTAGCAAAAAACAAGCAGCCAATGAGTGGCCTAGTGTAAAGAATGTCTTACCAATCATATGGTTAGCGACATGGATTTGTATCTCTCTCTCATTCTCAAAGGTCATCTGGCACTTGATGCATTGATAGGTCTTTTTCTGTTTAATAACCAAAAAGAGATTAGAGAAAACTGCACTGTAGCATAAGGCAAGTGTGATCATGAATATAGCATGTTACATGCTTCAAATTTCCTCCACTGAGGCTTTTTTTGCTCATATATCCCCAGACCAGGCTTTTCTGGGGCCATAAACACATTCTCTAATTAAAAACCTGCTTTAGGAGAAATTTTAATTTCAACTTAAAAAATTTCAAATTACAATACTTGAAAATGTGACTGAGTACTTGAGCCATAATGAGATTGCTCCTGTCATTTAACCCATTGCAGTAAAATTCCCCCAGAGTGAAATAAAAGACAGAAGAGTAACTGTTTTCAGAGTAAGACCAACTTTCTCAAAAAATTCTGCCTTTCATTAAACTCAAAATAGAGTAGGCAGAGTACCTATAGTTATTTGGGGAAGCAAAGGAAAAAATGCATTTTGTATTGGTCTCCAATCAGAAATCTTGAAAATACTGCATTAGCATAAAGAACTGTTTCCTAGTACTATCTGTTTATATTTTCTCCATCTCAAAGTCATACCAGGGAGGCCTAGCTGCAGAAGTCAGAGACAGTGTGGAGAGGCAATTACATGAACCATTTATTCAAACAGGGAAAATGGAGTTTGCACTCAGATTTACAGTGATGCATGTACTTGTGCAACATGGCAGGAAAAAATCCAAGAGACCACTGCAGAAATTAAAATGCAGGTTGATAAGTTAGACATCCAACTTAGGAAAAAAAAGCCAAACAAAGAACCAGAAAACACGAAGGCTAAGCTTTTTTACACTTGGAAAAACTCTTATTTCCCAAAGCAGGAGTATGGTGCTTTGGTCTGATGTACATGATTACTTACTGCATGAGAATAAGCTATTTAAATAGACATCTTTTGATGTGTAATTTAGAAAAATTGGGCCTTTTGTGCCTACTTCTTTCTGGAGAATAATTCCTACTGCAACACTTGCCACTAGGCACGAGCATGAGGTCTGCATCCCCACAGCCAGAGCTGGTGGCAGCTGAGAACACACCAAGTCTCTGGGTGCTGGGCACAAGTTCAGGTAGCTCAGGGATGGAAGAGAACCCCAAGCCAACAGTACTGAGAAACCCAATTCAGTACACAACACCTTCTTAACCTTTCAGAGGAAAATATTTTTGGGGCACTTTTTGTGTAAATTTAGATGTGCATTACTTTTTCTTCAGCCTCCCCCCCATACCCAGGTGTAGAACCCCATTTTTAGGACAGCAGTAATAAGTCAGAAGTTTTGAGTTAAACAGAGAAGCTGCTGTCACCTCCTCTGTGCATGGGATCCAATTTCCTCAAGCACCTGCTGAGGACTGAACAAATTAGGTGCTACCAAGAGCTTAACTACTTCCCATGTCATCAATGGCAACAAGGTAGCCTGCTGGAGGTTAATGAACATGCTGTAACACCATAATAACAAATGCACCATTCTATGCATGTTGGGCATATTCCATGAATTCTGTACCAGTGTGTGTTTGCTTAGGCAGGGCTTTCTAGGCTAAAACAACAATGGGTGATTAACATAATAATAGGAAGAAGGCTATACTCCATTGGCCAAAAGCTGACACAGCCAACCATATAAAAGGAAATAGTTTGGATTGGCTAGTTATCCCTAGACAGCTCAAGAAAGTATCCTCCTGGAGTCCATTTGGAAATCAAGGCTGTTAATGGAAAAGCAGCTGGATTTCTGCAGCACTCTTTTCGGGGAATCTATTCTGGCAGACAAGCACAGCACACATAAGCACACATACGTACACGTCCTCTCAAACACACTGGCACACACATGCTGAGGGCTCCTAACTTCAAAAACAAAACAAAACACAAAAAAAACCTTGGAAGACCAAAACAGGATTGGGTAGTGACTGATTCATGTGGTCATATGGTCACATTTAAAGCTTGAAACCCTCCTCTTCCTTAAAACTTCAAAGCTAAGTTCTGTGCCTTGTCCAAGGCTTATCTCAGCTACGAGGGTTCCCTAAGTAAACAGCTAGAGGACAATATTTCAGCCTGACTCTATTTCAAACCTTGAAAGTTGTATTAAACACAGACAAATGATTCATTTTTTAATTGATATCGGGGCTTCTGAAAGCTACTTACTAACAGATCTGGAGACAGGATGTCTTTGTTTATCCACAGACCCAGTGCTAACTCCTCCACACCATTTCACAATCCTATAAAACACACTGCTTGGCATGAGGAGCCCTCGGCAGATTTCAGATTTCCTCTGAGTGCTACCTCAGCTACTGACACCTGGGCATGCAAATGAACAGCTTAAGCAAGGTGATGGCTCCCGAGACAGGGCACCCCACTTGACATGGAGTGAGGTTAATAAATGGCCTACACAGGACTCAACTGTAGCTAGATCAGCACCCAAGTGTATATGCAAGAGGTGGATGAGCTGATTTTTTGGCTCATTAATAACTGTCTTTAAAAGAATGTCACAAAACATCCTTTCATTATCAGTAAATGGGGTGCACTAGCTTTAATACAACTACAATTAGTTGTGGTACAAATATGATCTTCTACTGCCATTTTTCTGCTTTATGAACATTATTAATGGATCAGTTATCTTTGTTTAAAGTTTTATCTTCAGAAGTGGTGACAACAAAGGTGCCCACACTCTGAGGAGCTAACAGAGTCTAGGTGACGGCATCTAGGTGACAAAAGAGACCAGATGAGCAAGCCTTCAGCTGAGAGCTCATTTCCCACAAATTCAAGATATTTAATTCTAGTCTTGGCACAAAATTGTACTAGTAAAAGAGGGTTCTGTTTTCTTTTCTGAAGTATCTATTGTTCCCATGGGTTTTCCAGACTATCCTCCTTTAAATCTGGAAACAGTTTCCTGTTCTACAAAGAAAATATTCCTCCATTCAAGTGGATTTACAAGGGAAGAGAAGGGTTGTGGGGGAGAACAAAGAAAAGGAACTGAGTCCAAGAAAGTGTGCAGCAGAAAAGAAACTGAGTAAGGAACACAATAGGGTTTATTCTTCCAACTTTCTGTGCCACCTCCTTTGCTTCTTCAGTCCAACTAACCTAGGTGGGCTAAAAATAGTAACATCATTCAAAATGAAAACTTAACTGAAGTCTAAACATTTGCCATTGTCAATGTTAAACAAGCTTGTTCATGATACCTGTGGTACAAAATAAAGATAAATCTGTGTAAGAGAAAGAACAGCTTGAAGTGTGACTGTTTCCAGTAATAGGAAATGAGAAATCTCTATACTAAACAATTAGTCATGTTTCTCAAGAAACATTCCTCTAGAAGACATGTGAAAATGAACTAATAAAACGTATTCAAAATTGAAGCTGCTACGCATAGAAAGATATTGAGAAAAACAGGAGAGCATCACCTCTGTTGAGACCTTAATAGAATGAAAAAAAGACCTTGAACCCTACTTGTGTCAGATGCTGGAATGATATCTTTGCTTGTGATGCTCATCTGAAAAACATTTTCAGTCCTATCCAAACAGAACAGCTCACACAGAACTATATGAATGAAACAAAATTTGATGTTAGAAAAATCTTTTACTACTAAGATGTATTTTATTTAATGCTCTTAGTGATGTCTCTTGCAGAAAAATATTGACTTGTCTTAAAACTCATGAAAACAAATCCTCCAAAGAGGATGTTGCTATATACACAATGCAAAAACTGTGTGTGCCTGGAAATCTGTCTTGTTGATCAACATGAATGGATGCTAGGCAGGCATCCTACAAACAAACATGATCAATTTACAGGTATTTCTTCCTATTTGTTTGCCATAGTAAACATGTGAGGAAGACAGAATACAGCAGGATTTTCAAGGGTTATGTGCTTTCTTTTATTCTTATGGATCAAATAAACAAGCCTGCCAAGAAATTCTGAGTATTTTTCAATGCTCCTCTAGCTGTCTCCTACTGATCTTCAGAATAAAACCTCAAATAATTCAATAGTAAAAAATCAAAACAAAATATAACAAGATATTAATAGTTTGTTTGTGGTGCTAGATATACTTGCATATATACACAAACAAACACAGTGAATAGGAATTGTTCCGTTTCTCCTATTCTTTATTTCTTCCCAAATATTCTTAATTCATCAAGGGCTAATATCTATTTTCTCCCTTTCTTTCACCTTGGGGTTAAATATTCATTTGAAGTTTTTTTCTGAAATTCTTTTACATTTCCTCAGTCACCTCTTTTATCAAAAAGCGAATAATGGCTGGTGGAGCAACTTCTGACATAGAAAGAAGTTACAGACTTTATATGTTATCATCTTTTCCATTTGCTTGGATTTCATTCACTTATTCTTATTTACTCTGAAATATTTACCCATTACTTAAAAATCTAATTGACCTGTATGTTCCTTCTGACTGCTTTTCTATTTAAGAAAGAAAAATAAATAAGGTATTTCAAAAATGAGATGTAGAAACACTCAAGAACTGGAGAGGAGTAGCCCTTCTCTGAACATGTGCAGATCACTCTACATGCACTGTGAACTATAGATTGCTCCAGTAAAGTGGTATTTTACCTGTGTGCAGCACACTAACAAGATGACAAGAGAGTTCATATTCAACTTGCTTAGCTTTGTTATGAAGCCAATGAAGTTAAGTAAACCCTGTTCCTGAATGCAGATATAGCACCATTTAAAAGCCAGTATAATTCTTTGAAAATCCCTGTACTAAGCAAACACAAAGGGCACTCATTGCCTTCAGAAACCTGAGTGAAACACCAATAGTTTTCAACTGATATCAGAACTGATATCAGAATTCAGTTCTTGTATCTATAATGAAGGGTAAGATAATGAATTATTCCTAATAACAATATATATATTCCTGGGATGCTTATCTCTGGTATTAGCATATGTGCAGGCCACAGACACCAGTAGGGTACCATTCGCCATCGTCACAAATGCTGATTTTTCATTATCTTCTACAAAGAAACTCATAACTCCCCTCATGGGATGAAATTCAAATCATTTACCTTATTGAAGAACTTAAAACTCTCCCCTGAGAGAAAAAGTAAGAAAGCTGTCACTGAAAAGAAAGAGTTAAAGCAAGAAATGAGACAGAAAATGATAATGTGTTCTGCTAGCTGATAGGAAGGGAAAGGTCATTCCATAGGCTCAGCAATATGAATTAGTCCTACCTAACAGCACAGGGGTATTTTTAAAGAATTTAGAAGGAAATAAAGGCCTGAGGAGGAAGAAGGACAATGGCCTAGCCAGACCTAGGTATCACACCAAAGGAGGGATATTTCCATGCCTCATTCTTCTGCAAAATTATTTGCGTGTGCCTGGAGGCTTAGTCACACCCAAAGGGAACAATATCCAGTGGTTTTACCAAAAGAGAAAACAAGAAAAGAAATTAAGCTTTCTGTGGGGTTGGCTCAGGAGGCTGGATCAGGGCACTGCTCCAGCGTGGCCGTGCTCAGCCCAGCTGGGCTGGACGCTGCTGCCCCACCTGGAGCAGGGATAACAAGGCCTGCCAGGGACACAACCTGCACCAGCTCCCTTTGAGGCACCTCAGTCCACGTCCTCAGGACATACTTAGGGCCTTCTCTTACTTACTGAGCCACTGGTGTTCTAGTTGAATGGATGGTATTTTCAGGTGCTTTTAATTCAGTGAGATGTGTTTGTGGGTGCTTTAATTAGCAGATTGACATAAACAGTCATCTACGGCTGGAATTATTCATTAGGAGTTGGGTGCCTAATTTCCTTAGATACTTTTGAAAATCTCACCCCATCATGTTTAATTAAAAATGTCAGATGATATCAATACTCAGATGTGTCTGCTGTTGGTCTCCTGAGAAGATTTCCAAAATCCACTTCTCATTCCATCTGTTCCTGACAGAGGAAGGACTGACTTGGCCCATTCTTGAACCAAAACGTCAACAAATAATTTAAAAAGACTATAAACTGCAAATGATATTAATCTCCTGAGTAGGCTTCTGGAACCTTACTTGGATCTACATGTTCCCAAGTACCTTGTAAGCTAAGAAATGGGAAAGCAGGCTATCTGCAAAAAGTCAAGGACAGCATGCTTTTATGTAATCTGCATTAGAAAATGTCCAGATTTGCTAAGAAACTACTTATCCTCTAATGGTCCCTACAGAAGGGCCGTGAAGCAGGTTCTTTTAAAGTCACTTTTAAAATCATACACACACACCAACAAGCTCACACAAATGCACACAGACCTCCAAGTAACCTCAAAACGTTCACTCCAACAGACATTCCTAGGGATAAGCTCTTTAGCACAGAATCTGTTTTAGGTGACAATTTGGGGGATAGCATGGCATTCACTACATTTTCCCTCACAAGTTCCTATATCCTCCTGCTCATTATTATTTTCCTGGTAAGAAATAATCTCATTCCTCAAATATGAGAGATTAGATATTTTTGTTGTTTTGGGTACTTAACATCTCCATTTTTCATGAAATTGCCCCAGCTTTTCCAGATCTGACAGTTCAGTAGAATCAGAATTCATGGACAAACTCAGTTTCCACTGCCCAAGTGTCTCAGATCTCTGTTGGTTAATTTAGGGCAGTTCTGTAGTAAAAAATCTGATGTGCTGCCACTAGGAATCAAGGCACCTGTGAGGCTGAGCAACTTCTGATTTTCTTTGTGCATTACTCTACCCTTCCTCCTGTTGGGAAGTTTTTCTAGTAGCACAAGTGATTTGATAAAGTGACAATTTAAAAAAGAAAAAAATCAGATCAGTTCTCACACTGGAGGTCTATAAAGTTCAGCTGTACTTACTCTGGGAACAGGGGACGTCTGGGTACCTTTCCTTTGGCCACTGGTCTCGGGTGTCAGGTCTCGGTGGTCTACCTGAATGTGGCTCTCTAAGTCTTCAGCACTTTCAAATTTGACACTACACTCTGGACACCTCAGGCTGCCACATGGCCTCTCGTTCACCTCCTGTGGAGTCAAGCTCGAAGACTGTCCATTGGTGCTCCTGGTCATGCACCCAGCACACAGGCCATAGGGAAGGCCATTCACATCCAACTTTACCAAGTCCTGCTTGTTCCGGAACTCCTTCAAGCACAGCGCACACTTGTAGAGTTTTTGCATGGCCTGGCCATTGGGCGATGAGGTCGCAGAGTTTCCTGCCAATTTCTGCATGTGGAACGTCCCATGAATTTTCAGCTCCAGGGTAGAGGTGACCGTCTGCATGCAGACAACACAGCGAAACCCAGTGAGGGAGTTTCTGAGATCTGGATGCATCTGGCAATGCTCGATAAATTCCTCCTCGCTTTGCAGTGGCATTTTGCAGATCCGACACGTCCCTGTATCCAAACTCTTGCTGTGAGTGACTTTGTGCTCCGTCAGGGTCAGGAGTGATGGGAAGCGTTCTCCACAGATGGGGCACATGTAGTGCTTAGCTGGGCCTCGATGGGTCTGCATGTGCTCTCTCAGGCCATTTTCAGAGAAAAAGGTCCTTGAGCAGATATTACACTTGTGGCTGCCTTTGATGAATTCTGCTTTCTTCCGAGAACAGTCATCCTCCCCAGGCCTGATGTTATGATCTCTCAAACGATGGTTCTGCAAGAGGACCTCCATAGTGTAGGCAGCCCCACAAATATCACAGCCATACATGGGCTCAGAAGCATCTACATCATCCTCACTGGCTTCATGACTGTTGGAAGTATCCGGATTCTTCATTAACATGTTCTGGATATCTGCCCCTTCTGTCTTCTTATTTGTTGGGGTCATGCCATTAGCTGTACCATTCTCAGCACTAGCATCAAAAACACAATGTTTTTCCCGCAAGTGCTTTTCAAGCAAGATGATGGCATGAAAAGCTTTGCTACAAAACTTGCAGTTGTATTTTTTGCTGTGGGTTGTGATGTGGCACTGCAGTTCTACCTCTGTGCTGAAGGTCTCACCACAGAAGATGCATTTGTGAGACTTTGATGGATTACCCAAGTGACTATGCTTCACATGGATCTGGAGATCCACCTCCTTCCTAAAATCCCAGTTACAGGCTGTGCAACGATACATCTTCTTTTCATTGCTATGCTTGACTGCCAGATGCACTTGGATAGATACCTTGGAATCAAAAACTTCTTGGCAAAGGGTGCAGTGATACAACACAAAAGTATGCATGTCCAACAAATGCTTCTGCAAATCATCCACTGAAGAAAACTGTTTGTCACAGCTCTCACATACATAATGAGTGGAAGTTGTCATGTAATGTACGGTGAGATGTTGCAGAAGAGACTCCTGGGAATCAAAGTCTTCTTTACACTGAGGGCAAGATTGTTTCCTCAACAGCAACTCCAAATGCAACTTTAAATGGGTCTGAAAACTTTCAAAATTTGAGAACTTTAGATCACACTGATTACATGGGTATTCACCATTAGACACTGAGTTTACGCTTGCAGAAAGCCGCTGCCTTTTAGGGGAAGAGACTTCAACATCAGAAGAAACTGGACTCTGCTCTGCTTTTGACTTCTTATTGTGTGCCAGAGGAATGTTCTTGTGGTTTTCTTTAATATGCTTTGTAAGCTTCAGGATGGAGCCAAAAATGGGGGAGTTTGTGCAATAAGGGCATGAATAAACTTCCATAAAAGACTGTGTTGGCTGAATGACAGGGGAATCCAATTTCGAATTTCCTACATTGCAGTGAGTCTGCTGGATGTGCTCAGTCAAGGTAGCTTCAGTCAGAAAGCCCATGGAGCACTGGTTACAGAAGAAAGCATTGTTGCCATCTTGAGGGGTAGCGTTTGGGCCACAGTGAGTAATGCGGATGTGTTCCTGCAAGCTATTGATATCCGCAAACATCTCCGGGCAGTAATTACAATGAAAGGCAGAAATGTTGCTAAACTGCATCATGGGATAGGCATGGTTTTTGTGCACTTTTCTCACGTGTTCATTCAAGTTGTACAGTGTAGGCATGGAATCAAGGCAGATCTGGCACGTGTGGCTTTGCTGAGGTTTGTCGGCGTGAATGGTCTTCAGATGGATCTCCAGAACAGCAAGGCTGTTGAAGTCACGCTTTGAGCAGTAGGGGCAGCTGTAAGTAACTTTAGACCAGTTCTGGCCTTCCTCTCTGTCAACAGACCTGGTTTTCTTTTGTCCTCTCAAAGGCTTTAAGGTTGAATCTGGAGTGGAACCTCTTTCCACCGACGCGCTGGAGTCGGGCGTTGCGCTGCTCATGGATGCCACACTCCCCAGGACTGGGTCAGGGCTGATGCTGTGGTTGCTGGAGTCAGGTTGCCTGTGACTGTCCAAGTGGCAATAGACTTCCTCCACTGAAGAAAACTGCTCTGGGCACATAGGGCACTTGTGTTTTTTGTTGGCATGGGCTTGATGAATGTGTGAGAGCAGCGAGTTTTCGTCTACAAATACTTCAGGGCAATGAATACACTGCAAATCTGCCTTCTCAGAAAGCTGTGGGTGGCGTGTCATTACGTGCTTCTCCAAATCTTCAGTCTGACTGAATGTCTCTTCACAGTAATCACACATAAAATCATCCTTCTTCACCTCTTTCTCAGTCTTTGCCATATGTTCCTTGTTCTTTTTATGAGCTTGCATGTGACTCTGCAATGAGCTGGTAGATGAAAACCCACGTTTACACACAGTACACTTGAATGGTTTGCTGGAGCTGTGGGTTTTCAGGTGGATTTTGAGGTGGTCGCTGCGGGAGAATGCAGCTTCGCATTCGTGGCAATGGTACTTTTTATCCCCTGTGTGAAGCTTTATGTGGCGATCCCTACTCCTCTTGTGCTTAAAAAGCCGGCTGCAGTAGGTGCATTTGAAAGGTAGTTTGTCACTGTGGATCTGCTCGTGCCTTTTAAGGTAGCTCAGGCGAATGAAGGACTTATCACAAAACTGACAGGGATACGGCAGGCCAGTCCCCCCTTCCTCCTCCCCGATGCCGAGATCACACCCATCTCCTATCATCTGAGTGGGTGATGCAACATCTTTGCTGGAGGGAGATGAAGCCACCCAGGAGAGTTGTGGGTCGTCATCACCATCTGTAATGGGAAAGCAGAAAGGAGATTAAAAACAATTCCCAGTGCATCTGTGAAATAAGGACAAAGCTCTCAACAACACTATGGGCTTCTGCTACTACAGCATTAAAAAAAAAAATCAACTCAAAAAAAAACCCCAAAAACCCTCTTGAATTTGAAAGGAGGTTTGAGAAAGAGAAATAAAAATATATGTGTACACATAGTTCACAAATATGCCAACATAGAGTGTTAATAAAAAGCATGTTTCTTTAGCAGGTTTAACACCTGCTCACTGTACTGTAAAGCAATAAACAATGAATAAAGAAAGCAAAACACAATGTGCAATGAAGCAATACAAACATTTCAGAAAGCTACAGTGTTAAGTGATCACCTGTGAATTTGTGGGTCTGTTAAATGCTACATCAAGATGATTTTAAGTAATGTCTCCATTTAAAAAATCCTTCAGTTCTGTCTCAAAACTGTAACAGAATGAAAGGCTGCTCAAAGGCAGAGTTGAACATCTAGGTGGAATAAAAGCATCAGATTTGAGAGAGCTCAAGAAAATCAGAGAAGAGATCTGCACCATTACCATGTTTGCTTGTATAAAATGTAATGTTGCTCTCTTGGTACAAAATCAAACAAATTTATAAAAGCCCAGGAAAATCACCACTGGAGATCTCAAGGCATCACAAAAGAATCAAGTTCAGGATAAACCAAAAATGGCCCAGCCTCTGTTTAATAACTATTTCCTTTACTCAATATGAAGTTTTGAAAAATATTTTATAATTCCATATTACCATAAAGAAACACAGCACCCACTCCAGCAGCCACACAGTCATTTTAGGAAAAATACATAAAATATTATCAACTTTCATTAAGAGAAGTGTTAATAAGAAACAGAAGAGAGGGAATTCAAATATCTTAATTCCAACAAATGCAGAGATGTTGAGCGAAACATAAATGCCACTAGTCTGATATCAAACTAAACCACAGAACAAAGTAAAAATAAAGTTCAGGTAAATTAAGGAAGGTGCTGACCACATAAACATTTGGACAGTCCAAAAAGGAGCTGGATCTCGAGATACACCATCCTTATAAAACATTTAATGTTCCTACTTCAGCTTTTACTAAAACAAACCAATAAAAAAATCCCCGACTGTGTGTGTAGGCTGCCACACGCGCACTCCTCGTGCCTGCCAACTACAGAGTCACCAGGCAGAGAAGGCACAAGTACAGCGAGGAGCTCTCAAAGAGGGGCTCGGCTAATGAGGGTATCACCACCGTACTAGGCACCGTTTGCTCTGGCAAACATCTGCTTTTTCATCCCGGGTAAAGAAAGACAGCAGCTACCTTGGAAAAAGCTAAACCAAGTAACCACACCCCAAACAACTTTTCCCACACGACAGCGCTGTCTATTTTCCAGGTCAGGCATCAGCTCTCTGCGCCCCGTGCTTCCCAGAGAGCTCTGCTCCCCCGTTTAACTAAACCTCCTTCTCCAGAGTGATGCTGGACACCGAGAACCTGCTTCTTCCTGCTCCCGAAATGCACCTCGACTCTCAGCAAGCATCCGCGCTTCTCAGATGCTCAAGGTCTTTGTGCTCAACCAGCTCCTCCAAACCCGGCAGAGCCCAAGCCTAAAACACAGACAACGAGCTCCTGATTTTATGTCAACTTTTCTCAGGCTTCATTCCCCCGACCATGAACGGCTCTCTCTCTGCAGCTGCAACAAAGCCTCATGTTCCCAATTTAAGCCACCTCCGCCGCCCACCCCGCTGCTAGCACAGCTTTGCGGAGCCCCCAGGGAGCCCCCAGCCCCCGCCATCCCCCAGCTTTGCCGCCAGCCGTATCCGGGGCTCCGTCCCCACGGACCTGCGGCCACAGGCCGTCGGAGGGAAGGAGGCAGCCGGCTGCCAGCGCCCGGATTAGGGGCCCCGGGGAGGTGCCGGTAGCTCAGGGCCGCCTAATTCCCTCCTCTCACCAGCTGGGCTCCTCCAGGGGCAAGGAGACAAAGGGGAGCACGAGGGGGATGCTGGGCCTGAACTAGGGCAGCACATGTTGCGTTTGCTGCCGCTGCTGCTGTCTACAGAGAGGGGGAGAAAGGAGACAAACAAGAGGAAAAGCACCCCACCATTTTCTAGTTTCTGTTCGGGCTTTCTGGCTGTAATTATAATAATTTTATATGTCTGTTTGCAGAAATGTTTGTAGAAATACGTGCATTTTAAATCTCTCCCCTCTTGCAGTCAGGCTGCTGGCGCCTTGTGCGGAGCGGCGGCACACAGAGGAAGGGCTGCGCGGGAGAAGCCCGAGCTCTCCAAACGCCTCCACCGAATAAAGCTCCATTGTTCAGCTCGGAAACTTGAGATGGAATGGGCCAAATCCAGTGGTAACACAGGCTGGGCCAACTGCTTTAACTTCCTTACATCCATATGCACTTATGCCAACCATTACATTGGCCCACCACACAAACTGAACAAATCTCTAGAAAGTCTCTTTTTCCTCTGAAATGAACAGATCTACCTCAAAACACAGTCTAACATTCAAATAGAGCCAGATCCCCTCCAGCTGCTGTTCTTCAAGCATATTGGGCTATTCAGAAAACAAAATCAAAGAAAGCTAGTATCAGTATTACCTCATGAGTGAAGCACAAAGCCTGTCCTAATATAATTCGGATTTTTAAAAAATTAACATTTCTCAGGTTTAAAAGTTGGATTTGTCATAAAATGGAAGCATTTACATAGAATGCAAATATTTTTTCCTTTTGTTAGCTTCAGTTTAACCTTTTACCAATTTTCGTGTTTAATTTCTACATTCTTTTTATTCCAGCATTTTCTCATACTTTTATAGTTTTAAAAGAATTTTAGAAAAAACTTTAAGCAGCAGAAACAACCTATCTGGATTTTTTACAAACAAGATACTAAATTACTAAACACCTAAACTGAACAAATTAGGGAAAACTCATTATCATTAATCTCTTTATGGAATGAATAATAGCCCTGTTAATTTTAACTTGCCATATTAAATTGAAGAAAAGACCTATAATGAACTGAGAAGAAAATTCTAAGGTATTTTACCACAGTAATATTTATTGGGAAGATATATTTTAGATGTGGTATGACATATCTGGCAAAGATGGTTAGAATAATAATTCTACATTAATGCAATCAAAGGAATGTAACAGAATGAGAAAAATCACTTTCAAAAAGGAGATTAAAGTCATTAAAATGGCTAATCCTGCAAAGTGGGACTGTTCTAAAATAGAGAATCACATGGCTGGTGCAAGGCTTTTGTCATTTGCGCATAAGAGAATCAAAACAAGTATTAAAAGGGTAAGAAAATTCAATAAAAAGTTTAATTAGGAAAAAAATAACACTAAGGAAGCTTCAGGATGTCAGTAGTCCTCAGGATATATGTGCAGGTCATGAAGCTTAAAGGGCCATTCTTGATAATCAATCTCAAAGTGGTACAGTAATTTAGCAACTTAATGTTCAGCACGTTTACAGGACTGCAAGCATTCATCATCATCAGTGAGGAGCTAATTCCGGACTCAATGCATTCAATAAATGTATTTTTCCTTCTAATAAGAAAAATTTGAACAAACTGTCGTATAAATCATACTTCGTTCTCTATTTATCTTCCAGATAACAAAAGCCAAGCTCAGAGACATATTCATGAAGCTAAAACAATAAAATGAAGTCTTAAAAAGATGTGATCTCTCTTAGAAGGGAGACAAACAGCACATCACAGATTGCCAGGAGTGAGCAGCACTGCCATCTCAGCATACACTGTTGACATTGATATATTTATTATTCCAGAGTTATTTTGCTAATATAAATATAATCAACCAGACACAATTTCACACTCCCTGCAAACACCTTCCCATCTCTCTGCCCAAAGGTAGCTGGAAACAGTACACTCCTGCTGAACTTTGAGCAAAGCTTCACTTTCTTGCACAGCTGCCCAGTCACCCAGCCTTGGGGGCCACATTCCTGGGCAGGAGCGGCACAAACCCAAGCTACTCCCAGCTGGTTGCTTTTGCTCTCAAGAACAACACACATGCACAGAGACCACGTTTCCTGGCCTGGACTTGAAGTTCATCCTTGCCTAGACCCTCTTGTTCACCAACAGAGCATCATCAGATTCCCCTCCATTGAAAAAATCTCCCTACTCTGTCCCCTTTGGGGGGAGAGTTGAGGTGGCTCTTCCACAGGGCCTCTGTGCATCCCTCCACACCATGGGCACGCTGCAATGTGGCCTGTGCAGTACAGCAGGCCAGTTTATTCCAGTGCCACCAGCACAGATTGAGCACCACAGGGCTCAGGAGAGCCTGCACAACCAGCCCCAGGCATCAAAAAAATCCAGGCTTTGGCCAAAGAGACATCTTTAAGACTCCCCTCCTGAGCCCAGAAGGCATCTCCATACAGGACAATAAACCAAGGAGGTCAGATTTAAAATGTGATCTTATTCTGTCAGGTTTATTCCTCTAGCACAGAGCTAGTACACAAGAGAAATACTTAAATTAACAAACACAAAACCTCAGAATCGATTGTTGAAGTAAGGATTGCTGTTTGATTTAAGCTCAGACTTCTGGTTTGCTCTGAGCCCCTCCATGATAGACAAGTTAAAGATGGTCAAAGCACTGAAAATGCTTGAAGCTGTTGAAAGTTGATGGAATTCTAGCACCCAAAAAAGTAACTTACTTTTGAAAACAAGCTTGGCATCATAAGACACGCTTCTGAACTGTGCTTCAGTTCCTCATCTCCATAATAGCAAAAAGCCATCTGCTCCTCAAGGGCAAATTGTAGGGCTTACTTCTGTATAGCTGTGAAAACCCCGAGACATCCTCAGATGGAAAGTCCAATAGAAATGCTATCAATTTCAATAATTATTATTATTGCAGATGCTTAACTATGAGAACTAAACACAGAGATTGAGGACTGACAAATCCTCAGTACTGGTTACAGCAGATTTTGCATTGCTGCACTACGTATTAAAGCCAGGGATAGATCATTACAATGGATTACAGTAAGAACCACACATAGCATACGCTGCTCATTTACACTGCAGTGCTGGTGTGAAATAATGCAAATCAAGTTTACATAGCAAATGTTTTAAGCTTCAACATTTTTGGTGCACTGTGACAGCTTTCTGCTTAAATTTTTTTTGGAGTGTTTAGTCCCGTTTCCCTGCACATTTCCTGCACAGTTATAACCAATAATTTAAAGTATCAATAATATTCCAAACTCAATTTTATATGCGAGTATTAGCTTCAATGAATGTTCCTGTTCATTGTGTCACAGAAGGCAATAGTGGACAGTGACCCACCAGCCCCTGTGGCAATGAAAGTCCTTGCACACTGACACTGCATCTGCCCCTGAACAGCACTGTCCCTGCTGGGCTGAGACTGACACCCAGCACCACTGCATGCTCAAGCACACCTCACTAAATGAGAGAAGAAGGATTTCTGCAACTTACTTATTCCTCCAAAAATATAATGCAAAAATATCATACTTAACCCACCCTTAGCCAAGGCAGGGAGGAGGGCCTGGGAAGTGCACACTGCTCTGAAGAACTCTATACACAGCTTCACACTTCAGTGATACCAGCTTCTTCACCAAACAGTTCAGAGTTCTGTATTTTAAGGCACTATGTTATATAGATATAGATACAGATACAGATATAGATATAGATGTATATAAACATGTATAAAATGTTCAAAGCAAACATGAAATTGGGTAAGTCTAAGAGGTGCTAATGTAAGTGGCACCACTGGCAGTGCTTTCATTATTATCTCTGACTTGAGAAAAATGCAGTTATACCTAATCACATGCTTATGAGGTAAGCATTTTTGTTGGACTAAATTACCAAAGGTTAGTGACTCTTTTCCCAATTTCTCAGCTTTGCACTGCAATTCATTTTATAGTGATTGTTTTTTAGATGCAAGAAAGACGTCTGGCTCAATGGAAAGTGTGTATATATAATCTGATTTTTCTTCTCATGCAGAGAGTAACCAAGTATTTAGAATACAAAATCAGCACAAGATGTAGTATAGAATGTCAAGCATTAAACTTGCTGGGATGTCTGCCACAGATAAACTCTTACACATAGACAGTTTAAACCTCGCTGTCTTTGTTTAAACCTTTCTGTAGTGATCAAAGATACATCTAATTAGTCTTTTTCATACTGCAAGTTAAAAGTACACACAAAGATGTCTATTGAAGCTTAGCTGATATACAGAAACTTGTTAAGCCAGAGTAATGCATGCCTGAGCCCTTGTCTCCCATTAGCAGAGATATCAAGGCTCAGTAATGACCATAGACAGGGTGATCCATAACTCTGTGCAGATGATAAAATAAGAAAGTTATTTTTAACACTATTTTTCCTTATGTCAAATAGATTGTATTTTGCTGGTAACAAAAAATTAACGTATCATTAAATAAGTTATTTCACACTTCGATAAATGGCATAATTGGGCTGGAGGAGAAAGTTTTATGTTAGATCTAGGAATAAACTAAATGCTTTCAGAGTTGAATCACTGTTTTTCTTTACTCCCTTTGGAAAAGCAGCAGATACTATATTCTGCTGTGCATCATGGACTTGGGACTGAAAACAGCTGCACTCTAATTACATGTAAAGTGTACCAAAACATTCCTTTTATCACAGACTGTAAATCTGTTAGCATCTGTCTCTCCTTTGTTTCTTCCACAAGATACAAGCTTGTTTCTACATTTTTCTCACCTGTAGCGGTAATTAAAATTCATTATAAATGAAAGGAGTGAACACTAAAACAAGTTCCTCTGTGTACAGTTCTAAACTCAAATTAGAAACAGCTGTTTGCTAATTCATGCAGTGATGTTTTGTCGTGCTCTGTGAATCAATAATAACTCACCCTATTTCTACCAAAATGTTAGGATTATATATATATTTTGCTTAGCAATTTGCTCCTCAGAAATGTTCAAATGCACATTCAGGTTTTTTTAAAAGGAGATTAGAAGATGATACCTGCAAAATAATCAATGAAATAACAGAAAGATCTTAATAGCTTGCTGCTTCTGCTTACCCTGCTATCTAGAGGGTTCTGTGTCATTCCTGCCTGCTTTGATGCCTACAGAGCATTTAGCAAAAGGGCACATTGTAAGACAGATGTAAAAGAACAAAACTGTATATGGAGTCAAGCAAATGCATCACAAATGCAACAGTCACATTAGAAAATATTATAAAATTAGAGTTTCAGCTATGAAATGTACAACTTTCAAACATTAGGAATGACAAAGCCCTCAGGAAAAAAATCCTAGTAGAATAATTATTACTTATAATAATTAGTTATAAAATTAGTTATAATAAATGGTAATACTTATGCTAATTGTTAGTAATATTTCTACATATTCTGTTAGCCAGAGCACAAACTCCATATGACCCCTTTGGCCTTACACAATTATATTCTGCACTTCTTGCTACTTGATGTCAACATTTATCATGATTTCAACGCTTGATTATGCAAAACAAAGAGACAACACACAGCAGTTAAGAGCTTTGCCTGCTTCCTTTTTTATCTAAGCATAGGGATGCAAGCAGGGTGGCTGCAGTGATCTGAGCAGCCCCCAAGGCAGGTTTGAAGAGCCTGCCCTCCTCACAGCACGAGTGGGGCCAGCCCTGGGCCCTGCACTGCCCCTTGGCATAGCCAAAGATCCAGCCCAGAGCAGTGGAAGAGCATCAGTCTCTGTGCAGGTCTCTGCAATAAATGCATTACTTCATGCATTTTCTCAGCTCTAAATAGATATGTTTTCCCTTCCTTGTGTTTTGCTGCTGTTAGCAGGGAGAGTGTTCCCATACAGCACACATCTAAACACCAGGACTGAACTGCTCATGGAAATGTGGCCAGCGGGATGGACCTTCTGGTGGGATGAAATGTGTGAGATGAATTCTCTGGATTTACAATTTCCTCCCTCCCATTTGATCAGGCAGCTCTCAGATACAGCAGGCACCTGCTCTCGGGCAGTCACACAGACTCAGCTCAAGCTCTTTCCCTCAGTTCACAACCACAGCACCAGAAACATAGACTAGCTGCTGTCTGGAGAAACTCAGTAAATACAGAAGCTGAAAGGAGGGACAGACAGACTTTTTTCCATGAACAGACCAGATAGTTGGAATTTAATTTAGTGCTTTATTGTGCGCATTTTCATGTTTCTGAATTGTACTTTCAAGTGAAGATTAAGTCATCAATTACAATCCATTTAGCTCATTCATTGAATTCATTTAAGGGTCATATCCTGCACGGTGAGCAGCAAGTCCTGGAAGTCAGCACTGACAAGGACAAGCAGCACTTTCTTTCCCACAGGATATTCAGCTTGTGCAGAATCAAGTCAGAGCTCATTTTGATGGTGTGGGCAGCAGTCTGGAGAAGGAAGTGCCTTTAAAACTGGGGCAGTGGCAAACTAGGACAAAGACAGCTTTGCCAAAAGTTCTCTGATAAGCTGCTGTCACTGCTAGGAAAAATGGCTATCTGCTTCTGTGCTGGTAGAGAACATTAGAGTGGCCTTTCCACTTCTGCAGAGCTATTTCTACTCTTCTGTCATGTATCAGCTGTGAGCCAAAAGAACCACTGGAAGTGAGAAAACTGGGACCAGACTCCAAAAGTGCTCTGTGCCCTCTGGTTGGGGTCACCAGATGTGACTTCATTGCTAGGATGGCTTTCTATGATGTGATCCTCAACTGATATTATGTGGTGACCTGACCTGTAGGAAAATGGGTTTGCAGTCCCTGTCTCTAACAGATGATAAGTGCTTTGCAGAGAACAGAATTCTGCTCCTAAATGAGTATTTTCCATCAGTGCTCAGTAGAAGAGAAGACAATTGCCATGTTCCAAACCCGAGAAAAGCCCCATGTTTTAAACCTCTGCCCTGCACAGGACTTCATTTCCAAGCTTTCTGGCCTAAGGAACTTAAAGCTGGTCATATCATTAGAGCAAGTTGCAGGAGAAAATAAAACCAGCTTGATAAGTTAAAAAGAAGGAGGCTGCTCCAGACTCTCATTTTGATCTAGGTGGGAAAACTGTGACGCACTTACAGTCTCAATGGTTCATGATGAATAGACTTAATGCTGAAAAACACTTGTTGGCTGAAATTACTCAGCAATAAACAAACAGTAAAAAGCAGCAACATCCAGATTTTATACTACGTTCAAAGAAGAAGGGAAGAAAAGTAAATTACATGTGACAAACAGTTTCAAGTAACTTGTTTTATAGCTATGCACACACATTATTGTTCTGACTTCCAAATGTGTAGTGTATTCACAGCAATCCCATCGAATTCAAAAGGAACAGCAGTTATTCAACACTCCTAAAAATTCAAGTGACATAAACATGAGATATAGCAAGTTCTACTAGAGGTATTTTCAGAAAGGTGCAAGTATTCCCTGTCCCCTTAGTGAATTCAAATCAAGATTTCATGCAAACACCATGAACAGAAATGAAGCTGCACTTGCAAACATCACAGCTTCCACAAGTCTGGTGAGTGTAGCCCCTCAAGGCCTCCATATGTCTGGTTTTGGAGGGGCTTGTGTGCCCCAGTAACCCCAGTGGGTATTCCTGGAGCTGAAGAAGCTGCCAGCTCCACCTGACCCTAGACTGCAAATGGGGTTTGCTCCAGGTGAGTAAATCTCCCATTCCTTGGGGGTGGTGTGCATTAGGCAAAGTACTTTGGGTTTGTTAGTGAACAATTTAATTTAAGAAATTAATTCATTTAAAATTTAAAAAAGCACCACAAATGTAACAGCACACTGGTGAATATGAAGCACATTCCTGATTATCATAAACATCGGTCATGAATCTGCACCATGTTTGTAACTGGCCTGAGGGGAACTGCATGAAACAGAGGTGGGAAGGAAGTTCTCCACTTATCAATACCTGACAGAAATAACTGAAAGGTTTAAAAAGAAAATAACTATAGGTTTTGTACTACGCAAGATGAAAGTCAAACAGCATGGCTTGCCTAGGAGAGACGTATTCTGCGCTGTATGGTAATGCTACTTCTTTTTTACTAACAGTACCCATCATTTTAAACAAGAAGAGACTTTTAAAACAAGCAAGCAAACAGATGTATTTGCCACCCGGTAAGATTGCTCTCGGTACACCAGTGTTTCCCTACAACAAACGTGCTGCATGAGAGGCCTTTCAAGTTTAACCGTCAGTGACCCAGCGTCTGTGATCTGAGGACTTGCACTGCACCACACAACAAAACCATCCGCCGAAAGCTGCTCTCTTCTTCCAACACATCTTTGCCCTTTGGACTGAAGGGCCCAATGACAAATCGTGTGACTGCGCTCTCAGGCGTTCAAAAGAAAAGCTGTGGCAACAGCCAAGGTGTGTTTTCCTCAGGCTCACAACTCCATTGGTGCAGCTCAAGGAGGGATCCCCTGCCCAACCTTGCCAAGCACCCGTTCAGGCTGCAGGTGATGAGCCCCATGGTGCCCACTGCAGGCACCTCAGAGTCACAGAGCACTGGATATCCCTCTCTTGCAGGTACCCAGCACTGAGAGCAGCCCAGGCTGTGCCCCATCTCTTACACCACAAGTTTGCAGAGACACTTTTTGAGCATCTCTAAATTCTTTAGAGGCTTCTCAGGTTGTCAGTCAGCAGCGACCACGCTCCGGAGAAAGGCTCCCGTAGGGAGGATGCTCATCAGTGCAGGCAGGCAGGGGGGGAGCGCAGCTGGAGAGCCAGAGCGAATCCAACCAGGAGGGGACAGCCCCTGCGGCCGTGCCACTCTCCTGCCAGGAGCCACACAGAGCCTGCCCGGAACGTGCCCTCTGGCCACGCTGCGTCCCAGCCCCAGCTGCAAGAACCACACTGCCCACGGACTGCAACAGGGGGCACCTCCGTCAAAGCCCCCTGCAGCAGAGACACCTTTGTCCTGAATTGTTTCACAGTCTTAGGTGCTCATTTTCTCTATTTCGATGGCTCTAGTTTAACCAGAAGTGTGGGTTTCCTTCTGACCACAAGTGTGGTTGATTTTTTGCCTCACATGAATGTGAATTGTACGATTTATTATAGTTAGTAACTCTGTGCCTTGGACACAGATACATGAGAGAGTGAATTTATAATGAGGAAAGGTGCAGGGCACAATTATTTGTTTAAATGGGATTAGAATTAGGGTTGGAGTGTACATTGAATCATCTCAATTTATCCCTGAAGAGAAGGAGGGACAGCAAATGTCTTGGCACTTGCAAACAAATATTGGTTTCCCCACTGACTTGCTAACAGCACTCCTTCCATTTGAGAGCAGTCTCACACAGACATTGGCACTGATATGAGAGAATTAAATGAAATAAAGGGAAAAGCTATAGTCAATAGCTTTCTCTCTAACTTTACTCACATGATGAGGACTGGTTTTACTTACAGAAAAGTATCTAGGAATGTTAATATACTAAACAACTCAGTAAAAGGAATGAGGAAGCAGTGGGGAGAGGGAGATTGAATTTACCCTACAAAAGTTAATCTTGACACTACAGGTACAGCAAGGCTTTTTACAGAAAGGTACAGGCTTTCTACAGAAGAGTCTCCTAAGTTAAACATGGGTGGAAGCTGCAGGTGGATGTTTAAGGTGGGGGCACATTTTCTGCAGAGGGAAAATGGTCAAAAAATCAAACCAGAAAAAGCAAAAGGCTATATAAAAATAACCAACAAAGATCTCTCTGGGAAATCAGGCATCAGAGGTTTGATAGACACTCTTGTACCTTCAAAACCAGATGTGTTCAAAAAAATATCTCTAGTCAACTAATGGCTGAAAACACACACCCACCCACCATGGAAATGAAAAACTATTGTTTTCATAAACAACACAGAGTTGTAAAGCTCAGACCAGAGTCACTTGCAAAAAGTATATCTAAAAAATGAAAACCCCTTGCCACCTCCCTGGTATCAATTTGATTTTGCCCTTCCCAGACCCACAGCCAAAGTCCCTGCCCAGACAGAAGCACAGATTGGACAACTCAGGTATCCCCCACAGGAGAGTGAGAGAACAAGGTTCCCCAGATACAATTCACATACTATTTTCATGTTTTGCCAAGGCTTTTCTAATATTTATTTTAGTTGTGGTCAATAAGGCAAAAAATTTCAGGACAGGAGGATTTTCTGACCACAAATAAGCTGGGCTGCTGTCTGAAACAAGATCTTTAGCCCATCGCACCCTTCCAAAACCAAAAATAATTGGACAAATTAATGAAAACTCAGTAACTGCTTCCTCACAAGTTCAGCCAGAATTAGTTGTGAGACTGAATCCCACTTCCTCCATCTCACAGCACATGAAAGTAGGAATACCAAGAGTTGTGAGTACCAGCCTCAATTCCCCATCTGTCCCAAACTATCTGTCTGTATTTAGAGGCCGGGGCTCTGGATTTCTGGGAGCTGATTTTAAAGACACATATAAGACCTTTTTTTGTTTGGTTGGTTTTGGGTAACAATTTTCCCATTATTTAGGATTATCATACCTTACATCTTTGGATTTTCTATGAATATAACCTCAGTCCAGGACTTCCTGGCTACCTGACATTAAGAAGGCTGCAACATCTTGTCTATACCCTGAAGCCACTGCACACAGGCTTAAGAGGGACTCCATTTTAATTCAGTTCTTTGGCTGGAATTGAGATACTGGATCTGATACAATTTTTTTCTTACTGTGTTGCTTTGTATCAAAACACCCATTTTCCAGTGGGTGGTGCCTAACAAAACAGAAGCAGAGGTGTGAGCACAAAGGAAACAGCCATTATAAATGCACAGAAACACACCGTGCCAACACATATCAGCTGCCCAGGATGTATAAAAGCTTTAAAAAGGACAGCTGAGTCATTATATTAGAGTTTCACTATATTTTCCATTTTAAAACATTTTACTACCTATCTAATGTGGTTAGAGAAGGTTCCATTGCAAACACTGGAAATCAGACACCTCCTAACCATCCTACACAAATTTGTCAGAATTTTTGTACCAAGTGTTATCAGGTAACATTATTTACCATGTACAGTAATTATGAAAAACTCTGAGATTGTGTAATTATGTATTTTAATTACCTGATCTGATTAGGTTTTTTAATCACTTCATAAAAAGAAAGGAAATTCACTGAGGTTGTCAGAAAGTTAATAAAAATAAGGCAATTCACTGCAAAGGCTCACCATGGTGCCTTTCTAACTACTTCCTTGCTACACCCCACTGTGCCTAGGTATTGGAGGTCAACTATAAGTATTAATTTCCTTACTTTTATTAACTTTGGTGACAACATTTGTGCTCTTTTGGCATGGGTTTTTTTGTTTCATTAGGAAACACTTTTCATTTAGCTGGATGATATTTTAAGACACACAGACTCCTCAAAACCAAGAAGCTGGGTGACCTGAAACCCATCAAGAGACTCAGCCTGGCCCTGCTCTGGCCTCAGCCCCCTTGGAGGGATGCTTGGGACAGCCACTGTGTGGTGGCCACTGCCACACTGAGCCACGTGAGCCTGCAAAACCCACTCAGTTTAGCAGTGTCAAACAACATATCAGCAAAGCTGGCTGGTCACATCAGGGCCACCAAGGCACACGGCAGGCAGACAGAGGACTCAGCAGCAGTGAGAGACACGACTGCTGCAGGAGCCAGGAGGCCAGGCTGGCCAGGACAGCCAGCTGCCTGCCCTGGGCAGCAGGAATCACCAGGGACCCAGCTATGAAACACAAGCAACCCCTCAGAACCATCCTGCTGGCTGCTTGCAGTGCAAAGCGGGGCATGAGGAGAGAGATGGCTGGGGGTAAGAGGGGTGCAAGAGGTAAGGCACCTTCTCCCACTCCTGAGGCAGGACAGAGCACGTCTGGTTCACTTCTGGAAAACATTTTTTCTAATTTTTGGATGGTGTTCTTCTCTAAGGAAACATTTTGTTTATATCCAAACTGGGAGTCTATAATGTAATACTTGGCTATTGGATTCAGCAGCTCTGTTTTACTCATTTTTGGTTCGTCCTCTCCTGCCGCCAGCCCTTCTTTATTTTTCTCTTTACTCTTTTTACCTTTCCACCCCCTCTACTGTGATTCTCTGGGGAGAACAAATCACTTTGGGAGGTTTAATGGACTGACAAAAACAGAAATTTAATCGGGGTGTGCAAGCATGGGCCAGGCACATCAGAAGCAAATGCAGTGCAATCCATTTGGGCTGCCCCACCTGTGACCCTGGGCAGGCCAGGCAGCCCCTCTCTGCAGGGGCCATTCAGGGAGAGGCCCTTCATGCTCACATGGGACCTTGGTGGTGCCTGCTTCAGGAGGAGAAGCCTGCCAGATGCTGACAAGCCAAAAGCAGTTATTTCAGGAGACTTTTTTTAATATAGAAACAGCTGACACAAAATGCATCTCACTGGGGAGGGAAACCATGCTCCCAGAAGTAAAAGACCACTGAAAAGCCTATTTTTTTCCAAGAGAAATCTAAAACAGTTTTGTGCCAGATATCACTTAGATTTTTCATTTCCATTTTAGGAGACTAGCAGACTGTCCTTCTAGTCCTGCCCCATCCATGGAGAATATTAAGGGGGCAGATGTGGGTGGATTAAGAGATGGTGCAAAGCATTTCAGAAAGTAAGAACAACCTCAAAGAAAATCTATCCCAGACAAAATAGCCACTGGTGGGGAAGCTGCCTGAACCTCCTTGCAGCCCCTTTTAATGTGAAAGTCTCCCTACACCACATGCACAGCCCTGGGCTGACAGAGAGCACTGACATGCACTCAGCTGCTGCCCAGAAAAGACACTGAAAAGGGGAGGGCACAAAATTATTTAAATAAGCTTTTGTACAGAAAATAGAAAATGTTGTGTGCAACAATACAACTCCTTTTTCTTTGCACACTATTTGCTGTTACAGATTATATTTGCAAAGTATAGCTTCCAACATAACATAGCCAAAAGCTACCTAACAGCATAATTTTCTTCCTGGGTACTTTACTTTTGAATTCTTCTACAAACAATGAAAAGAGAGATATGGAAAAAATAAGAAAACAAAGAAGCCCCTTCTTCCTACATGCACGTAAACTCGGATAAACTTACAAGAGACCATCTTTTGAACAACTAAACTGATCTGCTTGTGGTGCCTGTGTGGGCTGTTGCCAGTAAATCCTAATGGCACACAGTGAGTGATACCTGACACTGCACACTCACTACCACAAAGAACTTGCTCACTTGAAAAGCATGTGTAGTATTTTTCTATCACCATTGCCTGCATTTTCACTTTTGCACTTTTAGACAACTTGTCCACTCAACAAAACTACAGCGGATCTGTGACATTTTTTTAAAGCTTGCTGTTCTGTGCAACTGGGTGACCAGCAAACCAGGGCTTTAAAATACGTTTCCTGGCTGATAGTGCAGATTAAGAGAGTTACAAAAGACAAATATTAAGGACAAATATCAGTTATATCCAAAAACCAGAAGTATTTTCTAGCATGATGACAAACAACCAATATCCTGAGATATCCAAACGGAAGAATCTCTATTCTTGCACTCATCCTTGTAATTTTAAACTGCACTGTGCTCTTTAATAATAATCACAAAGTGATCCAATTACTTTCCAGGACCCTATTCTATGACAAGTTATAGTCTAACAAAACTCATAATCACCACGTATTATTGGCTTTTTTCCTTCCCTTTCACTGACATTTTTCATCTTGTTTCTCTCTGTCATTTCTCCATCTCGTCCCAAAGCCAGATTATTACACTGCAAATATGGGGCAGGTCCAGATACCCAAGGGGAGATCCAAGATCTTCCCTCCTGAGGAAACTTCATAGTGAACTCAATGACTATCTGTGATGTTTGCTGGTACTAGGGAATAATATTTCCCTTGGGCACTTTCTGGATAGAGTCTACCACCTGGGTTAAGTCATTATTACAATCAAGCAGAAAAAAAGAGGGAGGGAGAGTAGAGATGAAAAAACACTACAGCAAGCATCATTACAGCTCATCAAAAGTGCATTAGAGAACACCTGATAATATACTCTGAACATTAATGATCCTTACAATATACCATATTAATGCAGATGTTATCTGAATTTTCAGAAACAATTTTTGCATTCACACACTTCCTTAAAATTGGTGTTAGAAAAAAACATCTCTAGAATCTATTAGTTGCATTTTTTTCTGTCTCCAGAAACAAACAAATAAAATACCTCCTCTGTACCTGTATGTGCTGTGGATCACAAAGCTCAAATGAGTACTCTGAGATGCTTGTTGGCATTCACAGGCAATGAGTTACAGTCAAAATGGACAATGGTCAGCCAGTATTAATAAAAAGGTTGTGACTGTGTTGCTTTAAATTAGATTATCATAACTACTAAGATCAATTTAACTGGGCACCTTAAACTCCCCAATGCTGGGCAGTTATTTCCTTTGTAATTCTTCCACCTTCAAGTTAGGAGGGAGACACAGGAATGCCACAGAATTGATAGTGCACCTCTAGGGTGCTAAGTGCCAGGTTAGAGCAAGAACAGCTTACTTGTCTGAAGAGCCTCATACTTCAACCAATAACTTAAATGGAGGTCAAAAAATTAATTCTAGGCACTGCTTAAGTCCTATATTCCTCCTTTACAGAGACTGCAAATCATGTCAAGTTCTGCATAAATAGGTTTTGTGGGGGTATTAGAGAGTGAATTACTGTCATCTAGGTGCTAGTGCTTAGTAAAGCAAGGATGATCAAACCCATTTTGCCAAAATCCAATGTGAACTGCTGCTCTCAAAGAAAGGTCACCCAACCAAGAACACTTCATAACGAAAGTGATTAAACAAAACAAAAAAATCCACACCACACACATTTTCACAAAGGAGTGGTTTGGAAATACAACAGTCACACCTAAAGACCATTCCCTTATTGTTATTTGAAAGCTGAATAGAAATCTTTTTCCTAAACAAGGAGCTGGTAAGGTTTGCAGCATCTCAGGATTACTTCTAGAAATAAGGGAAGCTGGAATTATTTTTAGTGTAGCTGAGAGGCCAGGCATATTTCAGGCAATCTCCCAGAGCCTGCTTCTATACCATGAGGGACATAAACCCACAAACTATGAAAGAACCCAAATCAGTATTGTTTTCTCAAGTGACATCCATTATCCCTCATCTGAGAAAATTAACACGTGTATGCAGAAGCTCAATAAAGTAAGCTCAGAGCTAAAAGTCTAAGATTAACTCTTTATGTGTCACAATAAATGTAATCTTTTAAGTCAGCAAAATGCTAATATATTTTAATTTATATTCAATGCTTCTGCCATTTAAAGCAAGCAGGGGCACCAAAATACAGTTAGGCTCAAGCACAGTTTCAAATGTTACAGTACACAGGGTAATCAAGAATTTCCAAATTCCAAAGAGCTACAGTGATATAAAAATGGAGATATGGAAGGGCAATTAGACCAACACATGCTGGTTTGGGTAGCATTAGGAAGAGTGTCACAAAATGAATAAAACCCAGCTTTTGTGCAAAGTCTCTTATTTTCTGACATCTGAGTTAAGCACTGTATCTAGTAGTAAAATGCTATGAATGTTAAATGTAGGCAACCTTTGTGCTCTCTCAGTTTATTTCTAGATCAAATGATAATATTTGAAGATTCCTATTCCAAGCCAGCACTCAGTACTTTTCTTCATCTTCCTGATCTGCCCAAAAGATTATATTCAATGAATCAGATATATCTTTGTCTTCTTTTTTTACTCAGATTAATAAATTAGGCAGCCCATAAATCTGAATGGTACTTATTCTGAAGAGTGAAACACAAAGAATGATGGATAAGGCTGAATTTCCCACCCAAGTACACAGAAACCTCCAGGCAGGTATTAATTCTATACTGAGTTTTTCTACAACACACACTTACTCTTGCACTACAACATGCTAACACATATCACCAGGTACCCAGAACAAAAGCAAGGAAGGCTTTTTTTGACCCACCAGGTGCATTGTGCTTGTTTCCAAATAGTGCTCTGGGATGGCTAAATGAGGAAAGCAGTGAAGAGCAAGCCACAGTGTGTGACATGAATATTTGAATAGTCAGGCAACTTTTGCAATCCCTGTGTTATTCCTCCCAGCAACATAGAAACAGATCTTGCATCTGGTGGCACGTCCTTCTCAGGGACATTTTGCTACCCAGCAAGAGAGCAGGAAACGATGTCTGCAGAACAGTGAATTCTGAAGCAAGGATAATAAAAATAATCTGATCGTTACCCCTGTGCTTTAAAAATTGGACCCCCTGGCAAGTAGCCAAAATAAAACATCAAAGAGGGCCTCCACAAGCCAGGCTCAGGATCAACATTCGTGTGAGAGCCCATCACCTACTTACCCTGACAGCAGGCAACAAAAGTTGGAGACATCTGCTTGGAGGCCAGGGGTCAGGCTGGCCGGGCCATGCTGCACAGCACAGGCGGAAAAGTGAGTGTGCACTGGGTGTGCATGGCCAGACTGTGCTGTGGGGGCTGCAGGGGGGCTTCTGTGAGCAGGGGTCAGGGGCTGCCCTGTGCTGGATGCAGCTGGCCCCACGACAGACCCACCGCTGACTGACCATCACTGGACTGGCCATAAGCCCCCATTGCCCAGCACTCCTGGGGCATGAAGTAAACTTAAGTTACTTGTTTCCCCCAAATCTAGATTGTTCTGCCCATGACAGAAATTGCTGAGCAATCTCCCCGTCTTTACCTCAACTCAGCTTTTTCATCTTACTTTCTCTTCCTGTCCTGTTGAGGCTGGGTAGTGAGAGCAGCTGGATGGGCATCTGGTAGCCAGCCAGCATTAGCCCACTGCAGGGCAGCTGACTGTGAAAGCCTTCCTAAACTAAGGAAGACTAAACAACACCTAAATCCTTGCCTATAAGACTGGAATTTATTGCTCGTGTTGGAGTATGTATTCCATTAAAAACATTTCTACTGATAATGTGGAATGCAAGAACTTGCAAACCATATACTACTGACCACCCAAACTTGATGCTGCCTGCATGCAAGTTAGACATGCAGGTTATTTTGGCTGCATTGGGGTTCTCTGGTGCTAAGGGTGATTGCGGTGGGCCAGCTTTTTCATGCAAGAAGGAAGCAGCAGGTTGGCTTAGGAAGAAAGACAAGTACATCAGCAAATGTTCCAGTCACTTCCCAGACTGGATCAAAGATAGGTTTATGTGTGTCCTGAAGCACAGGGGGACAAAAAGTAGGAAAGCTTCTAAGTTGCTGCAGGTTTTAGAAATCAAAAATCCATTGATGAAAAGGAAACCTCCATAATTTTTTCATATAAAATGACTTTGATTCCTTGAAAAAATCAATAAGAGTTGATTACTGAAAATGGCAACATGAACATAAACACCCTTCAGGCATCTCGCAAATCACACAGCAGTGCTAGGCACATGCCATGCTGCTAATCACATCCTCTCCCACACAACCTGATGAGCTTCCTGAAGTTGCAGTGGACAAAGAAACTACCAAAGCTGTGCCAGGAGGCACAGGAGCAGAAGATATATTCAAGACATTACATGTCAGTGTCAGCAGTCCCTTCACACACACTCACATGAGGCTTTGTGATGTACCTTTCTAAGATATCAATGTGTACTCTTGTATTAATCTCAGCCTAAAACCCTTACAAGGTCTCCATGAGGCTGCTCAAGTTGATTAAAGACTATTTATGGTTTCTCACACATCTCTCTCTCATTGCTCCACAGCAGCACTTTGTCTGTGCTTCCCTCTTCACAAAGGGATAAAGCAGCCTCCACAAAATAAGGGACCAGTTCCACTCTTCAAGCTAAAGCATCTTACTGGATGGTGTGTTCAGCCTTCTTGGTGTGACCAGTGAACATACAAGTGAGTCGGGCTTGGTCTTTGCCCACAGAGGGAAAAGATGGATGTTTACACGTGAAGCATTTGCCAGACACTTGGCAAAACAGCCTTCAAAATGGTACTTGCAACTGTTTTTCCAGGTTCCAGCAAGAGAGGGGAAGGAACAGGATCACTGATGCCATCATCTGACCAAGGCAACTTCTGTTAGAAGCTGGTCTTGTTTTACTTAAAGGCACACTTGCTTTTTAACTCTGAACCTAAGACACTTAGTTTGCAGAGATGCACATTCATTCTCCTACAAGGGATGGGACAGAGACCTGTGGATGTCTGGCATGATCAAAACAAAACATGGCAATAATATGTCAAGTCACAAATTATTACGGCCTCTTCCCAATGTGCAGGAGATCCCACATTCCACCCCTCCATATGGTTCAGCTGGGGAGCACTTTTGCCAACATATGGCCCCTTGAAAGTGAAGGTTTTCTTTTGAGTTTTTAATCACAACTGCTTGTTATTCTTAATTACTTGTTACTTCCACTACAGTATGAAGCTTAACCTGACTTCTACGGGGAGAATACAAGTCATGAAGGTGGTTTCCTTTTTGATAATAGGGAAAACTTTGTTAGTAGGGAGGGGGGACCAAAGCTACCTTACAAGTCAGGCAAGCAGAATTAGCTTTTGGTAGCAACACAGATCATAGTGTCCCTTCTTGATAGCGGTATCTAACTTTGTCAAGTCTTTTATGGCTAAACATCATGTAAATACACTACAGAGAAGGGATAGGACAGCACAGTGCAGCTATCTGATAAAGAAAAACTAAGAAACTATCTTCTTCCTTCTTAAAACAGGGTTTTGAAAAAGGTATATCATATATACCTTTTATTATATTATATATATATATAAACAGGAACTCAATGGTCTACAATCAGGATATTTTACTTTGTTTGTGGCTACAAATCAAACATTTTCAAACATAATAATTTCAGCAGACACATGAAAAAAGGCCAATTTAAATGTTCTTAACAGTTGATCTGTTAAGTCAGATATTTTGTTTATTATAATGCTGCATCTACAGGTTAATGGAGGCCATATCCCCAAAGGAAGCCATCCACTTCACATTAGCTGTATCCTTCCCATCCCCTCCATGGATTTTTTGCTATGCAACAGCAACATCAGGAGACAGCTCTGCACTTCTTCACAGTTGCACCCCACTAACACAAGGATTTACTGCCACACTGAGGGAGCCATATGGAGTCATATGCTCTTCTTTCCCGTCCCCTTTTCCTGTTAAAGCTGAGACATTTAATGGGCAGCTTCCCTTAAGACACACATGGATCTACAAACATCTGGCAACTCAAGAGTCAGCAGCTCTTGCTACGTTCTTTAACTTGTCAGGTTTAACCTCTGATTCAGCTTGGATCCAGGCTGTCAGTGATTTCCAGTCATAAGAGCTACAGCACTGGCCCAATAACATTTTCATCTGTGCAGACAAGCTGTGTGCAGTTGTAAACAGAGCAGAACTCTGCTCAAGAGTACTTCTAGGCACTAGAAAGCACAAGTCAAAAGAGGCAGCTCTGTACTCTCCGTTCATTAGAACATACCCTGTCACTCCACTGGGAATATTTATTGTGATGGGCCATAATCCACTTAACATCTTCTGACAAAGTCTATCAGTCTCTAACAACTCTGATTCCAGAAGTTCAATGGCAACAGGGAAGAAAATTCATAGAGAGAAAGCAACTTCCACAAGAATTCCCTTTTATGAACCTGCACACCCTGTGTCAGCAGACAGGATCATTGCTTATTTGTACCTATCAGCTTTGATGATAATTGCAACCCACTTGACACTTCTCTTGAAAGGCAGTATTACCAACAAGAAATCTGATAAATATTCAACAAAATCTAAATTAAATAATTCTATTCATCTTGAGGTCACCATCTCTAAAACTGTTTCAAAATATTTGTGTCTTAAAGAGATAGGGAGGGGGACGAGGGAACCCTGCTTCTTAGACCAAAATGATTGAATCACTGCATTAATGAACACAACTTTTTTATTTTTCAAGTTCAGTGAAAGAATGCCATCTATGCAAAATTTTGATCCCACATTACAAAATAATTACATGATAATTACATGAGCATTAAGATGTCTACCCCCCGAGTAAAGCCACTGCACCCAACCGCTAACTAAGGCAGGCCTGGAATGTTTCAGCTTATTAAGGAGAAATCCAGCATTGAGCAAAACCTCCAGCTGAAGCAGATTTTCACTCTTTTACTCCTCTGATTTCTAATTAATAATTAAAACATGTTCCTTTCTTTGGAAACCCAATTAGACTTGCGCATCACCCTGAAAACAAACTTTTTTTAGTAGCTAAGCTACTTCTCATGGTTTAATGGGGTGGCAGGAGTGTTTTCTACATAGCTCCACTGACACAATTCATTTATTTCTTTCCATTCTACAATGGATATTGTAATCCATCCCCAACAATATAAACATTACATTTGCACAGCTAATTAGGATGTTGGCAGTATGAATTAGTGACCCTCTGATTCTTACAGTCAGGGCCGCCCCTGCTGCCTGCACTACTTAGGATTCACAATTAGGCAATTATATTTTCAGCATCTTTTTTTTCTCTCTAATGCTACCTCTTTCCTCACATTCAATATGACCATGTGAACCAAATTAAGAGTTGTGTTTTTTATTTTGGGGTGGGGAGAGGGGGAAGGAAGGGAGGGAGGGAGAGAAACCAAGTGTCACATTCAATCCTTTGCCCTTTCAACCTCTGCTAACTGGACATCAGAGAATGATAGAGGGTCTGTAAGACTGCAAATTATCTCCATAAATGTTTTAAAGAAGTGATTATGCAGAGTGGGTAGGAGATATACTCTGATTGGGAATGAAGCAAAAGGAAAGAGGGACAAAATAAGTAAATCCTGATCCCTGTGTGCAGTGGGCTGGTATTGAATCTCTGTGCAGGGCTGCGGTCACCGAGCTGTCCCCAGCCACAGGATGATGACAAATTGGAGGGAATTCAGAAGAAGGCAACAGAAGTGATTAATGGGCAGGATGGACTGATTTATGAGGAAAGGTTAAAAGGTCTGATTATATGTATCTTTGTTAAAGAACAGCTAAGAAAGGTGCAGGAACTGCTTCGAAAGGGTTCATGTACGGTAAGCGCCATCACTGCATTCCACCGAGCATTTGGGGAGGGCAGGAGGAGAGCAGAAAGCACAATTTTATGCTAGACACTGGGAAAACATCCACAATAAATGTTAGAAAAGAGCTATTTCCAACAGGAAGGACTAGAAACCTCCCCATTTGAGATCTGTAATGGACAAAGCACTAAGAAAATACACTGCAGGGGATAATGTCTGTTTTAATGTTGATGCTTGTTTAACTCACTGACTAATGTACACTGTGGAGACAGCATCTTTATTAAAGCACAGACTATATCTCTGAGTCCTCTGCTGTGAAAAGTTCTCCATTAAAACCACTTATTACTAGGGGCACTGGAAACATTTTGGGCCAAGTACATGCCACTCCATATTAGTTCCCAATCCACAGCTGAAGAATCCAGAGGATCCAAGAGTACCAGTGGGGACAAATTAAATCAAATATTAACCCATCATTTTCTATGTTCTATAATCCAAACAAACAAAACCCACCATCCCTCAACCTAGACCACTCTGCAGAATAAAACTGTCTTCTATTTTCTTCTTTAAATATAGAATTGTTTTATGTCCTAGAAAATCAAGTGTTTAAGAGCAAATTAACCTTGGCATTTGTGTGACTGAAGAACAAAAATAAATCCAGATTACTAAACTGTTAGAAGTAATGAACCCAATACTCTTACTTGTACCCCAGTAAATTAGAAATACTGCCATTCAATTAAGCCAATGGAAAGATATTGAAATAGAAACTGGTATAAATTAGCAGAAGACTAAGCCAAACATAACCAGTGACACATTTCTAGGCCATGTGCAGAGCTCAAACCAGGAAAAGTAATTTACAGTCAGCTCATGGAGACAGGAAGCAATGATGGCAGGCACAGAGGCTCCATGGCTGGTGTAGCATGAGCAAGCAAAGCTGGAAAATCCACACGCTGCTGGCCCTCCCCACAAATCACAACACAAACCAGACCAGACTGTAGCACTATTGGCAAATCACTGTTTGAAGAGTAATTCCACCTCCAATTTCGCACTGCCACTATTCACAAATATAGCTATACATACTGCCTGTAGAGACGTGAAACATTTCAACTTCTACAGCGGCCTGTCCATCATCTTTCCCATGCACAAGGCTACACACAGCCTCAAGCCAGCACAGCTGGACCTCCAGGTGCCAGATTAGGAGAAACCGAAAAGGTCTTCTTCCAAGAAAAATACAACACTCCTTCCCCCACTCCCTGCTCACGTGCATGGGTGAGAACTAAACAGGCTTCAGGGGCTTTATTTATTCCCTGCTACAAAACCATTAAGCTCTACTCTACTGATCCAACCCTGCCAAATTCTGTCAATTCATGCTTTGGATGTAAATTATAAAAAGAGACTAGGGGAAAAAATACAGTAGAAAACAGATGCTCTGGATTACGGTGTTGGGGTTTTTTTTTCCAAAACTACCATTTCCTTTATAGTTTCATTTATTTAATAAGCAAAGGAACATGACATGTTCACTGCCACAAAAGGGAAGACAATGGCTTTCCCAACCTTTGACATTTAAATCCATTTCCTTCCTTGATGATGAGACAAAAACCCCTCCCTTTGACAAACCAGACTCCCCTGCTAGACAAGGAGCAGTACACAGCAGGCAATAACACATCAGCAGCACTCTCTGGAGGCTCCATGTTCTGTTAACATCTACAACTGCATTAGAAAGGTAAGAAACTCCATAGCTTTGTGCCTCGGTTTCCCCATCAATGAAATAAGAAATGTAATAGTGAATTGCTTTGCAAAGTTTGTTTAAAATGTTCCTGTGAAATGAACCAGCCTCAACAAGTATCTCAAATGGAGCTTTCAATTGGTACCACTAATGCTCAACTGAACTTTGAGTTCAGCTTCTCAATTGACATCACTAAAAACATTTACACAAAAGCTTCACACATCCATGAAACTGAGCCCTCTTGTGTAGTTTACAGTACATTGAATCACTATACAGCAGCACAAGTTTCATGGCTCTTAGGACAGTCTGCAGAAAGCACCAAGAGCAGAAAACCCTGATAAAAATCTGAAACTAAAACAACCTCAATCCTACTGCAACTACCAACTCACAAAATCTACATATTACAGCATTGTTGATCCGTCTTAAAATGACCAAAGTTTGTAGCTCAGAAGAGAAGATGAAAAGTATTGAGTCTCTTATGAAACTTTTGAATATCACTTGAATTTGAAATTTGGTATTTTCAGCTTTAACTAGTCACTAGATCTGTCATTAGTACACCACAGCAGAAACTCACTGATGCATTAATACTTTTCGTTACTAAATTCAAAACAGTTTCTCTTTTATCAAGGCTGCAGTCATGCTACCTTGTTCACCCAGCTTGACAGAAGCAGCCAGTCTGGTCAGAAAAATCTTAGCCCCAGAAAGAGTTAAAAATCTTTAAATTTGCCTTTGGTTCTTATTTTATGTGCTTGTTTCCAGAGCATTTCCAAATTCTATTAGTTTAACAGAGTAGTGTATCTAAATCTTTTTAATAACATGTATCACTCACCAGCATGATTTTATTACAATGGATATGTTATTAAAGCTTAACCTTGCACTCAGTCACTAAACAAAAACAATTCAAAAAAGCAAATCAAATGTTCCAACTTAAATAAAATCTCCCCCCTTTAAGCAACAAATAAAGCCTGGCTAGCTTGCAGGGAAACTTCCATGCATCAGTATACCCACAGCTCACTCAAATCAGGCACGTTTCTTAAGTCTAAATTTAGCTGCTTGCATTTCTTCAGAACTTTAATTCCTGAATATTGTGTTGAACCTACTGAGACTGTTGAAGTGCCAGATCTTAAGGCTGCAGTCATATTGAGACTCCTTTATGGCAAACGTAAGAAGCAAAGTTGCTGTAACACACAGGCAAGCAGCTGGGAACAAACACACCAGCAAAAGGATCAGGCATTCAGAAGCCGAGATTCATCTTCCAGTCATGCTGGCAATGCTGAATCTCACCTACGTGCCAGTGAGGAGTATGTTAAGCTACTTAACCAGTGGAAGAGAAAATTATTGTATATACATACAGGAAGGTTGATTTCATGGAGACACCTCTTAGGTTTTCAAATCCCTCCTTCACTGGAAGCAGAATCAATCAACGAGCGTTCATTTTTGGACAGGATGAGACCATGCCTTCACACAGAAAACAGGAGCTCCTAAAATTCTGCTGTGCCCAGTGAAATGCCTCGGCAGTGGGGACACCTGTGTCCTCTCCATGCTGGAACACACTGCTGACTTACAGCAGGTAGACAGCTTTCACCCATGGATAACCAATCCTCATTGCCCTGGAAAGGCAAGCGTGGTGCAGGCACTGCTGGTTTTCACCACTTCTTGTGACAGAAGACAAAGCAACTTCTGTTTTGTTAGAGCAAGTTTAAAATTTATATTATAACACTGAATCCACCAAAGCTGCCAAGAGACATTGAACTCATGGGATCTGTGAAAGTTTTTCACACCTGTGTTTTTCTCCTGTGCCTAATATTATGGGAGGCATTTTGGAAGATTTTACAATGCAAGTTTCAATGAGACACTTACAGTCTCCCTCAGGCAAATTGTCACAGCTGCAGAGGTCTGCTACCCAGCTGCCAATCAAGGCAGGCAGGGAGTATGTGCAGCAAAATCACAAAAAAGGCAGGCTTCATTAGACTGCTGAAACCTAACTAGAGGCTATCTGGGAGTGCTTGAGCCCTTAAAACAGGGTTGCTTTAGAAAGAGGGATTTTTTTGCCTTTCCGAGTGAAGAAAGGGCCCTAGTACTCATTGAGGAATATATTGGTGCCAACTTTCCCCTTTGCAATTTCAATGTTTGTTTTCTCTGTCTAAAAAAAGAAATTACATTGCCCTATAAGCTTCTATTATTAGATTAGCTGATATAGCTGGAAAAAGTGGACAAGATTACAGGTTCCACATCCCTTTGCCAGGTCTCAGAAGTGTGTCTATCTTTCCAACTCTAGAAGCTGCTCCAATGAAATATTATTCCTTTCTACAACCTTTCCTTCCTTTATTTCCTTAAAGCACCCCAGCTACAAAATCACTGGTACTAAAGATGAACTGTACTGGAAGAACTGGAAGAGAATTTTTCCTCCTTCATGCCTAACAGAAATATTCTGAAGGAACCAAATGCATTTTAATGGGGGAAAAAATAGCTCTACAGACAAGGACAAACACACACAAGTTCAGCCCAAATAATGTGCAAGTGGGAAATTTAAAAGCACATGGAAACAAGTGGCATACTGTAAGGCATTTAACAAAGTTAATTATAGGTATTCACTACATCTGGTCTTGGCCCCTGTTCAGCAGAGTATTTAGGTGTGTGATCAGGTTTAAGCAAGTGCAGGCTGAAAAGCCTATGTGTCCCATCAGGTGCTCAAGTTGGGCATCTGCTGAACTACTTTGCTGATCCAGGACCGTAACATACAATCAGAGTTGCCCTGAAAGTTATCCAGTAAACAGCTGCTATTTTAAAAACCACACAATCATAACACACATTTTATGTCCCTAAAAGAGTGGGTGTCATGAAGGTATAAATCCACATCCAAAATTGTTTCAGACACGAAGGTACTTGTGCATATATATTTTGTGAATGAAAAGAAAAAAGCAGACATTAAACTAAAACATAATCAGACTTATCAAGCTGCCTCTGTCCATTACCACACTTAATCTTTTTTATCCTCACTACTTCCTTGTTATTTCTTACTGACAGTTTGTTATATTTTGCCTCCAATTAATTCTATCGGGAAAATGTTGGGAGTTTTTTTTAATTAATTTGTTCCCATTTAGGTCCTCTTCTGAACAAAAAAAAAAAAACAACAGTGAAATTAAGTTTAAACATTAATGGTTAAGTGGCTTAGCAGCAGACCTCGAGTTTTCCAAATTTTCAGCCACAAATCCTGCTAAAATAAAAGGCACTGGGGAAAGCCCAAACGGCGCGGGTGCCTCGAGACCTGAAGTTTCAAAATTCTGGGCTCCGTATTTACAATTACAGCCGCATTTCCCGAGCGGATTGTGCTGTGACGGCTGAACCCTGCAAATGTCACCGGGCCGGCTCGGGCAGGGCGCAGCAGCAGCAGCAGAGCCATTGTTGCTGGGGCCCGGAGGGAGGAGGTGCCGCCGAGGCAGATGGGGACCGCGGTAATGCGGAGCTCCCCGGGGACGCGCCGGGCAGGGGCTCCGCCAGCACCACCTGCCTCCCTGGGGCTGCGGCAGGGCGCCGGGGGCTGCCCACACTGCAGGGCACGGGAGCCACTGTGCTGTCCTCCACGCGTGTGCCACCACCCAAAGCACAGCACAGGGACCCGTGTGCCACCACCCAAAGCACAGCACAGGGAGGGCCCTGTGTGCCACCACCCAAAGCACAGCACAGGGANCCTATCCCCGCTGGAGTGCAGCTACTTGGTTTGTGCATCCCGTAATGAAGAGGCATAACACAGACATAACACCGGGCTTCTGTGATTTCAAGACAACATTAAGAACCTCCAGCCCTTCTCTTGTGCTAATTTTACTAATAACCTCCATATTGTCATCTATCTTACCTGAGCTAACAGTTTATAAACTGCCACCTGCAGCTTGTCCCTTATAGTTTATTAACATACGCTAATAAACAGTATGCTTCACTCCCACTGTGCTGCCAAGTGAAGCCAGTCAGAATAACTGCATTAGCTTTACTGTTCTTTCTCAGCACATTTTTCCCACATGGGAACAATTAGGAAAAACTCCCTCTAGATTATATTTTGAGATCCATCATATTTGCAGGAAAATAATAATAACAATAACAGCAACAATAATAATAATATTAATAATAATTTCCACAAATGCATCTGTAGGCATCTACAGAAGATTAACCTGACTGACATTACCAAAAGTGATAGGCTCTTAACCTCCTCAGCAGTTCCCCTGCATGGAAAGGGTTAATGCTCCCCAGGCTCTCTGACTTACACCTATTATGCTCAAGTTTAAAAATAAGATGTGAAAGATGCATTATATTAGGCCAGTACTGCTATCCTGCCCATCTCCTATTTTGGAATTAAAGATCATCATTGCTCACATCAAAGGGGCTGGGTGAGAATAAAAGAAAAGACAGGAACAATGAAAATAGCTACCCGACACAAACCAGATCAAAGGACCAGGCACAGAAAATGAGGAGCTAGGGGGTCCTTTAATTACTGTCCACATCCTCCAAGTCATGTGGCGAGAAAGAAGGGAAAAAAGTTTTGAAGGCCACTGGGTTTTGTCTTGCTGTGGCTCCTGTTTCCACAGTCTGTGCCAGTTCCCTACAAACTGCTCTGCTTTTTAATTTTTTTTAGGTTTTTTTCTTCATTTTATTAAAGTCAAATAGGACTCCCGGACTCCAAAACTCCTCCCTTACACCAGGAGGAGGAGAGGGAAGGAGGGGTAAGAGGGGCAGTAGTAGAGATAGTCTGTAGCAATTGCCTGAAACAATTTCAGGAGGACTGCTCCAGGCAGCGCCCCAGGAGCTGCTTTGGGAAGGAGAGCTCTGGCTACCTGAGGCTAGTCTTTATTTGCAGGCCTCCCGGGTTGAGAAAACTTCAAATTCACATAGGGCACTGCTCCATGGGGCAGCAGATCAAACCTGGCTACTAGCTGTTTGAGCTCAGCAGCAGAAAAAAGGATTGCTCTGGGACTGAGCATAAGTAGAAGCATGATTAAACTTCAAACATACACCCACACCCCCCCTTTTTTTAAAACACAGCAGACAGTTATGGCTAATATTTCAATATGGACTTTAAAAATACGCTGCAAATAACTTACTCCAGCCTGCTGGCCGCAGGCTTAAAAATAATAAAATTTTAAACTATCTGTATTATTGCAATGAAGTCAAATGTTCAGATTTACCTTTCCTGGATCATTAGGGGAATGTCAAGTTATTTAAAAGGATCTCTTTTTATTTAACTCAGCCCTCAAGATTAAAATTTGGATATTTGACCACTGACTGTAGTGACACATCATACCATTTACTTCCTTCTATTTATGCCACAAATGCGGTGCATTTCTCTCTAATTACTCCTGACTTATGTTTCACAGAATGGCCAGGGTTGGAAGGGTCCTCTGGAGATCATATAGTCCAACCCTTGAATGTTTATTTTCAAAAAGATAGTATAAAAGTAAGTGTCATACGGAAGTAATAGAACAGGGATGTAAAAATTGATGTGGAAGAACCTGACCAAACTTTCTAGGAAATAACAGTGCTTTGTCACTATTAAAAATATTCTGGAAAAGAAAAGCTTTGGGATGTTCCCAAGAAACTGTATTTGCTAATATAGATGCTAGGAGTGGACACAGACAGAAGTCACTGAAGAGGAAAATGCATTCCTGTCTCAGTTCAGTTTGCTTGGGTTTATGCTGTATGCCAAACTAGAGCGTGAAAAGCATTCAAACAGAAGTTTATAGACTTTGAAGAAGGAAGCTCATGTCACCAAGACAACATCTAGAAAAGGGGAACACAGGATACAAAGGCATCCTTCTTCCCATCGTATTTACAGCTTGGAAACTCCTTAGACAAGCAGTAAGGATGATCTTCTAAGAGGCAATTTAGCCTCCAAACTCCAATGAGGGCCAAGTTACTTCATCTTCTTTCTGATCAAAGTTGCCTTCATCACTTCCTGCTCTTGGACACTAACATGCAGCAAACAGCCATTCTCAGGAGGACAGCTGAGGACTAAATTAAGCAAATATAGACTACAAAGCTTCTTTCCAAAGTGGGCATCATGCCTAGGCTCTACATCTAAGCAGTATGCTAGGTACATGTACCAAGTTCCAGTTAGCTGTCTTGCAAACATCCACGTTGGGAACCTTGCCCAAACGAGCCTTCAAAGCTACTGTGGCTCTGGTGGGATCAGCATGGGAGCAGTGGGACTGGGACATTTGCCTCCTTGTTACAGGTCTCAAAGTATCACATTATCCATTTAGATAGCCTTTTGATTGAGAGAGCTTCTCTTTTGGGCTTAGCCCCAAATGCTGAGAACAGAGGAGATGGTTTAAGAAATTCTCCAGGTAAAACATGAAAAGGATGCTTAAGATCCAGCTTCTGACAAATAGCTGCACTCAGGGAGCCACAAGGGCTAGGGAAATAAACATGGTCAATTAAATTAACTGATTGAAAAGAAATCAGAGATCCCTCTGGGGAAAATCTGAGATGCGGTCATACAGCCACAGCAACCTTCTTGGAAGATGGTAAATGGGGCAAAAGCTGGGAAGAACTGGAATGCCTTACTCATTTGGCAAAAGGTGGTTGCCATAAGGAAGGAAATAATCTTTAAAGGAAATAAAATACAAAGAAAAATCCATGACAAGTTCAAAAGGAGGCTCAACCAGCTCACTCAAAGCCTCTTGAAACCTCAGCAATGAGTAGAGATTTCTAATGGGAAAATACAGCAAAGGCTCTTCAGCAAATGTTCTGTCCTTTCCATAGACTGTCCCACAAAATGCACTGGTAGATGCTGAGAAATCTTTCAAAACACTCCAAGATGAATTAACAAGAAGGAATTAACTGGAGTGCAAACTAATATGGATGGTGCAGAATAAGACTCTCTTTTTTTATCTCATTAGAAAAATACCTGTGTACTCATTCATGGGAGGGAATAATTTTCTAATAGTTCAGCTACTTTTGATGCATTTGTTCAGACAACATCAGGAGGCAGTGGGATCACCAAACAGGACTGCCAGAAGGTAAAGATCTGCATGGAGAGCTACCTCTACTTTGTGTGTTGCCTTTGCATCTTTGAGAGTGGAATAATGGGGCTGCCCAAAGCCATGGTGGGCTTTGTCTGGGCCCTGAGCTTAAGCTCAGACATAACTGGAGCAGGCTGAGCCCACATTCTCTCCTAGATAAGTAGTCTGGAAAGGCCATAAATGTGAGTGCAGGCTGTTGAGACAATGCCAGCATATCTAAAAATCAGAGTAATGAGCTCAAGCTCCCGTCACTAGGAGCATGTGTGCCTTTTCCAATCTCACTTTCTGGAAACCCATGGGCATTCCTGCAAAGGGAGGGACATCTTAAAGTGGTCCCTGACTCTCATCCAAGAGAATGGCATCTTACAGAGCTAATTGAGTTATTTACCCAGGAACTCAAGCAACATTTCCTGTTGAGATTCTGGAAGTCAATCACTTGTTTAATTCTTATCCAACCTTGCTAGAACAGAGCACTGCTCATTAAGCCTTTTCAACCTGAACCAGAAGCAAAACTCAAACTTCACATTTTCTTTTTCCTCAGAAGGTTCAATCACAGAGTATTTCAGTCTGGAAAGGACGTATGGAGATCACCTCTATATAAACTGTTTCTCAAAGTCTTTCTTTTTTTTTTGCTACCAGAAGAAAGTCACCAGTCATTTTCAATTTTTTTTTTTTAGGATACTTTACCAAAAAAATTACTCTAATAGGCTAGCTGCTGGAAGCCCATCTCTTATTGGGTAGAGAAGACACTACCTGACCATGCTTCCTAGAAGCAGAACATTTGCTTTCCATGCCCACTTCTATGACAATGTCTCAGGGAAATCATGAGACAGTCATCAGTGATGGAAATGAAAGCAGAACTGCCTGGCCAAAAGTAAAATCAAGTAGATTCATTTCTTCCTTCTGCTAAGTTTTGGACTTTTTTTTAAGTGTGGAAGATATTATTCCCTGCTGAAGCTGTTCGTTTCATTTTACACTTCTCACCTCTTCTTCTGAGTCGACAATCTTAGCCTGTGTGTTTCACTTCTTAGTTGCTGCTTCCAGACCCACTCTATCTTTTACCAGTCTATTCCCCTTCTTCTCTCCCCATGCTCTTTTGACATTTCTCATCTTCCTCTTGCCAGTTCCCCCCCGACTCACATCTTCTGTCCCCATTTCCAGTCCTGTTACTCTAACCTTTCTCTGGAATACAATCCATTCACTTCTCTGATTTCAAGACCTTGCTCACCCTCTTTCTATCCTTTCTACATCTCTGTCATCTTCGTGGTCAGAGCATACAAGTCTATCCCTTCCTGAAGTCATTCACTCTCCTTGCCAGCTGCTTTGTCTACTAGCTCTGCAAACCCAAGACCAGGGACAATGGGGGGCTATGAAAGCAATATTAAAGAGAGCATCAGTGCTTGGCAATGGAAAGACTGCTCCCCACATAATGAAGATCCAGGGAAAAAAATCAAACCAAAACACAAAGAACAAAATCTGTCAAAATTACAAGACCTAGGTGAATTTAATGTGCATTCAAAGATTAGGGGGAAAAAGTTAAAGATGATGTGCTTCAGAAAGGCACTATAGCTCAGCTAACACTCCTTAAACCTGGCACTAACAGAGCTGAAAGAAAAATTTCACGTCTCCTGCACACTTGCATACAACTAAAAGACAAAGCAGAACTCTGATGATTCTTAATAGCTATTCACACTGCTCGAGTGCTTATGTTCACATGGCTATCTCAACATAAAGTAACTGACGCTTTACTGAACTTGCCTACTTGTCCTGTATGAGATACATACCCATAACTGATCACTTTTGTGCAACAAGTTTTCTCAAAACCTTTTTCAATTCTAAAACATTTTCAAGATTCATGTGAGATTCCTACTACAACTATAAACCTGATTAAATCTGAAGCCAATCTGATCATTTCCGTTTGAGTTTAACTCAGAAATATTCCTACATGCTTCCACAGAATCAACTTAAAATAACCTGATGAATTTCCTCCTTATAATGTGTAATGTTCTGGCTGTGACTTGAGTGAAGCTCTGTGAATCACATGGCAAGAACAATTCTATTGTCAGAGCAGTCACCTGAAAACCATGCTAACACCTTAGTGACACTTTGGCAATAGGTGTAACCCACACTCAAAATGGAAAGAGACCTGGGCTGCAAGGCCATACAGGCCAGTACAAATGTAGGAAAAAGGAAATGCTCCAGGAAAACCAGTTGTTTCACTCACAAATGTCCCAAGTTCTTAACAAAGGGATAGAAATGATTCTGGGGATATTTCCCTCTCCATTCTTCCTTTTCTGTTCCCCTCCATGCTGATACTTCCCCTCGCTGCCAGCTCCCAAGCAGCTGCTGCCCTGTTACTACTCTCCTACCTTCACTGCTTTGGGAATTCACCCAGCTTTTCCTCCAGTTTGTCCTTTATCTCCCACTGTACATTTAACAGCTAGGATGTGGCAAAACAAGCATACAAGTCTGTTTCCCAGCAAACTACTGAGAAGATGTCTTTAATATATCTTAACTTGCCCAGCTATTTGCGGGCTGTCCCATAGCCTACTTCCCTCCACCCTCAGAGGTATCGGCCCTGCTGTGTCCCCCACATGGTGCCAGCCACCTGCTTCCTGTCACTGCCACCACTGACCCCTGCCGTGCCTTCCCCTTCACCACCCCCCTGCCCACCCTCTGCAGTCCACAGACACGGGTGTGGGTCAGGAGAACAGGTCCCACCTCAGCTCAGGGAGCGCAGCGTGTCTGTCCTGCTCTGCTGTGCCTGCGTCTCACACACTCAGCACCCGCACTGGAGGTGACACAACACAGGAAAACCTACAGCCACCAATGCGCCTCGACCTGGAACAGCACAGCCAGCTGTGCTCTTTGTTTCGGTTTTAAGTTAAAACCTGCCCCTTTTAATTTCAGGAGTTGGTTCACAAGAGGCCAGCTCCTCCAGCTGCCTGTGACTGCCAGCTGCCAGTGCCCTGCAGACTGGCCCACACCCCAAAACTCAGCATTGCCTCTTAGCACAGGGGTAATTTTTTAAATCTTTCCAGCAGAAGCTGGTTTTGTCCCTTCCCCATGCCCCTCCTAGGCAGGGATGGTGGCTCAGCCCAGGGAGTGCTTGATGCCAGCACAGCCCTGGCAGCAGCCCTGCTGGAAGCAATGTGCCTTAGCATAGATGAGCACAGAGGTGGGCAGGTGCTGAGTGGGTGCACCTTATCTCCATGAATTTTACTCACTTGTAACTATCCAAATGACCTAATAGTGCTTTTGCTTTGGCAAAGACTTTGTTTTCCACATTGCTGTCAGCACTTCTGAGACCAACAGACTGAGCACTCTGGCCAGGCTGGGAGGAAGATGAAAGGGATGCTACCAAGCATTGCTCTGGTCTAAAAACATCTGACTGCCCAGGACCAGTTCACCAGCTGTATTTAAGGTAGAGAAGGACAGGGTCACCTGTCAGTCATACCGGAGTGACTAAAGAGACACAACCACATTACAATTGTGGGTTTAATTACACTGGAACCTGAAATGTCAAAGACAGAAGGTCAGCAGCAGTAACCCAGTAGGCTCTCAAGCCTGTAAGACAAAAGAAAAAAAACTCTTTTTCCACACAAGGAGTCTCTAATCTGAGCCATGTCCCTGCCAAAGTTGATCAGCAATGGTTCTGTTGGCATTAGGCCAAAGTTTTTACATGGTGCCTTCAAGAAAGTCATCTTTCTTCACAGCTGACTTGTTCCTTTCATAACCAATGGTCATGACAAGGCAGATTACCAGCTCTTTCAGCAGAGGACACCTATTAGTCTATTTGATAGAATATCAGGATGCCCTGCTCCTACCCTAACAGACAGCAAATGCTCCATCCTTTCATTAGTTGGGAGGAAATCCCATGAATTTGGCCCACACATAAAGAAATGTCCTGTTGCCATTCTGAGGAAAAGATATAGAGCTCAAGTGAAAATCCCAACTTCTTCATGATTACATAAACCATGGTGTCTTACCTCAATAAGGCCCATTCATTTTCCTAGCACATCCATACATACACTTGTTCCAGGATGGGATCCAACAAAATCACTGCAAAAATGGGTTGGTTAATTTTTATTTCCCAGGTTAGAGTTGGAGGTTTTTTTCCTATCCAACATTTGATCTCTCTGGCACTGCAATACTGCCTGCCCACCCACCCAACACAGTGCCTATATGGGAAGAATACACGGTTAGAGCTTGCAAGGTTCATTTAAGATATACAATATGCTAATACAGTCTGTTAATTCTTAGAGAATGATTTTTAAAACAAGCAAAGAAATGTCATCCCCTAAAGAAAGAAAACTCAAACGTGTGGAAAAAAAAATGCCAGTTTAGGTCTGTGGTGTCATGGTCCACCGGGGAGGCTTTTCCACCCTCAATACTAATTATGTGCTGGGCAAGATACAACACTATACATTAAGCAGCACGTCTGATCAAGCAGAAGACTTTTTTAAATGGTTTACTAGTTATTAGGCATCCTGAACTCTACATGGTCTGCTGACATAAGATTTTACTGCTTGCAGATGCAAATGCCAAAGACTAAGAGGTTTTATTTACTCAAAGAACACAAAGTATACTACTAGTCCTGAATGCTATACTGGGGGGACTCCCCTTAAAAGTCAAGAAAAATTTCTGGCCAACAAGTTGCTGGTGAAAAAGATCCAAACTCACTAAACTAAACCTAGAAAGTAACTGATACAAAAATACAAATGGCATGTGTCTCTGTTTTTCTCTACAAACATCCTGAGCTGTGAGGCATGAGGTTGTGGTGGGGAGCAGGAGAGGAAGAAGGGCTGCAGAAATGCTCAATGTGTGGACACTGCTCAACTCAGTCCCCTGACAATCCCCTTCTCTATCTGTCGCTATCTGCTGGCTTTGTGGGCAAAATTGACTACTCGTCCCTGCTAGCCAGCAAGCACACAGCCTGGCGACCTGAAAGAGCCATT
>JACBWW010000022.1:4640511-4728043 GCA_020086605.1 Lanius collurio
CTGTCCTCACTGCCTCCCCCTTCTGTGACCATTTCTTTCTCAGGGGGAGGCTTAAAGCAGAGTGGAAAATTTAAGAATTAAATCACAGCTTTTCACAATTTTTTTTTCTTGCTGTCACAAAATTATATTTTCACTTTGTGCAAAAATGGTAAAATAACTAGGAATGACCAAAGTGTCAGCAGTGCAACAGCAGCCATGCCAGGTGTTATCACAGATCCAGCTTGGGGCACAGAGGGAGGATCATGTCCCACACAGGGACAGCCCTGCTGCATCACAAAGGGTATCTGTGATGAGCTTTGCCCATGTCCAAAACAGCTGCAATTTAGTTTGTGATTGAAGGGAAGTCCCAGCAGCCAAGGAGCCAATGCAGACTGTTCAGTCCTGCTGCAGGGATCCCAGCTGGTGACTTGGGGACCTGTCTAAGCCAAGGAGCACAAGGCAGCACCCTCACTGGGCCATTACCTGCTGGCTCAGACACACATCCACACCCTGCAGGGCCATCTCAGACTGCACTGCTCCTGTATCCCAAATACCAGCATCACACACTGGCTGGGAGACTGGAGCAGCACACTCAGTTCTGTTAACATGTACTGCTGTCATGAATTCAGAGCCAGCCAACTGAAACATTAATGATTTGGTAAACTACAGAAAGGAACCAGATCACAGTGAGGTCTGCAGAACAATTGCTTCACTGTTTGGGACGACAAACACCCATAATTCCTCAAGATTCCAGCAGGAGGTGAGGAGTTTTGCACTTTCGTAATTCAAGTATGTCATTAAGAATAAAAGTATAGCAAGATACAAATCCCCATATCCAGCAGTCCAAATAGCAAGAAAAAAAAATGAAAGAAATATCCTATACTAGGAGACAGTCACTGGCTGCAAAAATTATACAAAAAGGGTATTCAGATGAGCCACTGCACTATCTGGTAATTCTTAGAAACACTGCAGAGGTAACTTGCCACACCAATTCCACCACAGACACCACCAGCATTTCCAGCTGAAAAACCACTGCAGCTTTTCTGGAAGGTTTTCTAAGAAGTCATTTTTTTCTCCTTTAGCAAGCCATGACTCACTGCCCTCTATAGTACAGACAGCTACCAGATACAGAACCGTAAGTGCCAGAAAATGCTCCACTAGCTCACAGAGAGTGTTTCAAGTGGAAGCTTCAAAACGGCCTCCAGAACCACACTCTTGTTCAAAGGAGGTGCTAGAGAACGCGGCTGTGTGAAATTTGGCAATTCAGATTCATTGGCAGGAACATGGAGGTTAGTTTTGGCTCACAGGAGATTCTCCACCCTGTAGTTTGCTTTGAACAGTTTTAATGAAAAACTCAAAGTGAGATTCAGCTGCAACCAGCAGTCTTTATCTAAGGTTGGTCAAAAGCAAAAAAAAAAAAATCTATTTCTGTATTTATGAGGTTGGAGGAGGTATGCATCTCTCTTTAGAAGAGACTCTGTATTTTAATTATCTTTGGAAGAGGAGGTAGTTGGGAGACCAATAATTCTCTCTCACATATGCATGTAGGCAACCAAAACAGCCATGTGGTGGAGGAGGAGGTGAATTGGTTAGTATATCATACAATCTGTAGCACTGGGCAGCAGACAAGCCTGTCCACTTTACTACTTCCAGAAGAAAAGTTAGTCACTCCTCCCACATATTTGCAGCAGCATAACAAGAAAATGCTGCTCTCTTCAGCTTGAATAGAAATTTTTCCCAGACAAAAAAATCTACAGATGCCTCCAGAGGTGCTGAGGCCCAAATCATAGCTTTGCCTCTTGTATTTTGGAAAATCTTGAGCCTCGGAACACCAGTGGAAGGTGAATGAGGTAAATCACAGGATGTCTTATTCTGACACGTGACAAGAGGAAGGAGAGAGAAAACCCACTTGGGGATGGTGAGTAGGAATACAAGATAAGCAGGACAGCCAGCCTCCCATCGACAAGCATGCAAGTGAGCTGCCTGTCCCTCCAGGATCTCCAAACACTTAAAAGGCAAGAGGTAGTTACAGGCTAGAACATTTTCCACCCTGAAAACCTTCGATTTAAAGGGAGGGTCTCCTGCATCCTAAAAAATGAAGGATATCTTGCTAACACAGACTACCAACATTTACTTTAAGTTTTCTGCTCCCTGTAAAACCAGAGAACACAGCTTTACTCTTCCACAGACTACACTGAAAATGTCAGAAAACAGGACAAGCTAGCTTATAAATAATTGCAAAGCCCCTCCTGAAAAGGGCTGCGAGGGAGGTAGGATGAAAGCTTCCAGCCAGGAAAGCTGTGACTGCCAAGGAGCAGAACAGAATAAGGACAAGGACAGTGTGTGATATCCCAGCTCCATCTGTACACAGAAATGAAAGGCATTGAGGAAAATATCAGTGCGGCTTATGGCAGGCATTCCCAGGTGTGGGAAAATCCTCAGGGGAAGAGCACCATCAACAGAAAATACAGCAGACCTTATAAGAGACAGCTGACGTGGCAGATCCTACAAAAGCTTGTCTGCAGTATCTGAGTGTCTTTTGTTCCCTAGCCCTGTTCTTTCACCTGGCAGCTCACAGATTAAAAGACCTGAGAGATGTTCCTGTCACAGAAGACTTTTCCTCAAAAGGCTGCTAAAAGGAGGAGGGACCAGGGTAATGCAGGGTCCCCTACAGGGGATGCATGGCAGTGGAAGCTTTACCCTTCTAATAACAACTCCCCTACTTTTCTGGAAATTCTCCCTAACCCTATCCCCTCGCTACCTGCAGAGTGATAACAAAGCCAACATTGTCCATCAAGTCTCAATCTGAAGTGACTCAGTTATTCTCAGGAGCTTTGTGTTCATTTTTTCAGCCTGGCATCCTAAGAAAACAAGGTTTATGTCATCATATTGCCTGTCATATGTCTTAACTGTTGGTCCCTTCCTATTAACTTTTGAATCACACCGTACTGGGGATACAGGGCTATGAGAGAAATTGAGTTTCTTGGATAGAAATTGAGTTTCTCTAGGATTGGCAAACCTGCCTTTGATTGGGCAGAGCAGAGACCCCAGTTCATGCTTCTGCTGAGAGAAAAGCTAAGAGCAGAGTCAGCACTTATCCCTGCTCTTGGGCCCGTCCCAGGCAATCAGCACACGTGTGTCACCCAGCCGAACAGCACAGTTTATTCTGCTTCTTGTCCTGCTGGTAGGCAGAGGATGGGAAGGGGGGATGAGAGTGCTCTGTGGGGAATGGGGTCAGGTGGAGGGCTGAGCTCGACTTCAATGGAGAAACACATCATCACAAGTCTGGCCTCATACTCAAGAAAACTTATTTTCTCTGCCAAATTGCCTGTAACTTCATGACACATCATCAAGGACAAAGGACAATATTTATCAAGTACTCTCTGAATCCAGAATGTAGCCACACACAAAACTGCAACCAGTTGGAGAGCTCATCCATTAGATTTGTTACTGCAATTTTTTCTTCCCTTTTGCCTAAGCAATGGAAAACTCACATTGAAGTCAATTTACTTCCTAATGTCACCACTTTCTAGGTCTGCACAATTAATGCAGGGTTTCTTGAAACAAGCAGAAAGCATGTGATGAATCAAATGTGAGCACTTGGGAAACAGCACTCCTACAAGACTGCAAGGCTTGGCTCTGGAGTCAGTTTGTGACATAGGTTACAAGCAGCTATACACCCCAAGTGTGCTCTGCAGAGGAATTTTTCTGTATCTACTGACCAAACTTTTTTAAGGAAAAGTGAAGGAACAAAAGAAATGTCCCTTTTTTGCTGTAGCACCACATGGCAAATTTCATTCGTCCAGTCCCAACTGCTTCTAGTGACAGTGGAGTGTTTGTCTGAATTTTTAACAGATGTTTCTAAGTACTCTTGTCCATTTCTCTCTCCTGAGGATTTCTGCAGTGGGATAGCTCTAGATAGTAATACAAGCAATTCTTATAAGCGGCTCTGGGGATAAATCTGTAGACACTGCATCTAGGATGGGTGTGGGTATGGGTCCAAGCCTTATGAAACTTTGTAAATATTCTCCGAAGAATAGCAAGCTGGACTGACCCTGCCTGCAGATGTTTTTGAGCTTACCAGCCCCACAGCAAAAAGCAAGACAGCTTGCAGATAACTGCAACACTCCTGAAACAGCCCAAGAGCAGAATTTAAACTGAAATTTATAAAAGCAGGGCTATACTGGAGCAGAATAGAATAATGCAAAGGATGATGTGTGGTGGTGTAACTCAATTGCAATTCAAAATACCAAAGATGCTTCAAAGGGGACCAGTCAGGGCTGAGGCAGAATTTCCCAGATGTCAGGTTGCCCTTGGGAACAAGCACACTGGAATCACTTGACAGGTGTGAAGGTACTCAGAAAAAGTCAGTCACAACACAAATTGCTTTAAAAAAATAAAATCTCTGCTTTCATTTTTAAAGAAAGTGAGCATCTTGCGCCAACGCCTGGCAAGGAGGCAGTGACGTCTGCCTGAGTTTGTACACAGCCTGAAACAATCAGCTAAAACATGCTCATGGCTTCTAATTTACATTATCGAAATGGAACCAGAGCTATTTCATTCTAGAATGAAATCTATTAAAGCTATTGTCAGTGTTTCACAGCAGCTGAAACTGTTTTTTTAAAAGGTCAGTCTACTAGCTAGAGAGTGAAAACAAGCGAGGCGGCTGTGCCAGCCCTTAAGACGTGGCTGCATCCTGCAGTCTGGTTTTGCATTCCCTTAAATGTCGGGCAAGAAGCAGCAGTGAGGTCCCAGCAGAGCCCGCCTGCCCTGCTGCGGGGGACAGACGGAGGAGGCTCCACTCCTGCGGGGGACCCCCAACAGGGCAGCGGGAGCCATGGGCGAGCCCGGACGGGCCCCCCGCGCTGCCCCCTCCGCCGCACGCTGCACCTTCCCTCATCGGGGCAGAGAAAGGGGTGGCTGTAGAGGACACCACGGTTTTTTTCAACCCATTCAGCTTTGTGGCCGCTGTGTCATTCATAACAATACCACAGCCCTCCCCCACCCCCAGAAAACCCAGAAAAACCCCAATCTAAGAACCACTTCCCCCACAAACAGCACAGCAGAGCCCCAAACACCCCCACTGCCAGCACAGGCCAAGCATTTGCTGTCATCTTCTGTATTAGCATTTCTGTTAACCCCTTTTGTAAGATCATTTGACTCGGTTTCAAAATTCCTCGTTCTGAAAAACACTTGTTAAATATTGGCCCTGACTGCTGCACAAACTGATAGCTTGGTAGTCATAATCCACAAGATATATTTAGCCTCACAAACTCATCATCAATGGATCTTGAAAGCATTGTAGCCAACCGACTGGAAACCACATGCAATACAAACACATAATAGAACTTTTAATGTGCAAAGAGACTAAACAAAAAGATCCTTGACCTTCTTGCTTTCCCTTGCATACCATTATCCCCAGTGAGACAGCAAATGGAATGACGTGGAGAGCAACAGCTACCAACAAGCAACTTTGGAAGCCAATTTCTACAGTAGTTAAGCAGTTAATGACGTTAATCAGAATGATAACTTATTAAATTCTATATTTATGCAAATAGCATTTTGGCATATCGCATGGAGACCTGAGTAGTGGAGCTTGCCAGGGAAAGGTCCCAACATCTTTTATAGTTACCGTTTTGGAGTTTTTAATACCATGTAAAAGCATCTGTGATGGTTGGTACATCAGACAAACCACACTTAAATAAAATGCTACAGTCATAAATTAATCTCCATTATACAACAAATATTAATGAACAATTTTTTAATTCTTAACCTTTATGAAACAGAGATTAATCTCTGCAGCCACATCCAATTTCTGCCATTATCTGTTTAACAAGAAGATGACATTTCTTACAAACCTTTCTAAACAGGCAGCAATTATTGAACAAAGAAAATAACAGGAACAACTCCCTCCCTCAGTGCTACAGTAGCCAGAGAATCTATAGCACAAAAATATAAAGAAACAGAGTAGTTTATGACTGACATGAAAGGACATTATCAGTATGTAATGAGATAAATCAGAAAAAGTGCAGTTTAGGGTAGGCAGAATTTACAGTTATCTTAGTTTTGTAAAACCAGTGTGGAAAATGTACTGTTTTCCAAGAGAAATAGCTGGGAATTTCTTGGGTCCAAGTTGCATTTAAATTCAACAAGGATGGAAGAAGCAGGGGATTGGATGAAGAGCTATGAATTGCACTTTTAATTGCTTTCAAGATGTCAAAAAGAACATCAAGATGTGCTTATGCATGTAGTTTTCCATTTTCTTAATTCTGTTGTTTAACAGAATTAAATTCGGCACAGATTTTACCCATTCGTTCAGTTTGTTCTCTATCTTCAGGAAAATGAGGTGGGAACCACTTCTGCAAGATGTGCAAAAAAGTAATTCACCAATTGAAATTGTACTTCTGTTTTGAAAATCAGTAATATTGCTTATACACAAGCCCTAATTGTTGATTTATTTATGTAAATATCTTGGTATCAGGGTACCTTTTCTTTGTTTGCTCAAACCTTGCAACACAATGTTCAAACATCTCTGGAAAAAATAATTGCCTTTTTTTTTCCCTTTGGGTACAAATTTCTGTGTTTTAAATGAATGTGCAGGTTTCCTGTTGCTGCTTGAAGACTTCATTTCAAAATACCAACTAATTCTAGGTTTAATTAAAACAGAATGTTTTATATCACAAACACATCTTTTTTTTACAGCACATACCTTCTTTACCTTAATGTGATTGCTGGCTATTAAGACAAAAATGATTTTTTTTTTTTAAATTTAATTTAATGAGATAATTCAAAGTTTTACAGCAACTCACTTTATAGAGTGAACTTATGCAAGCACCGAAGCCTTTCCAGAGAAAACAGGATTCTCTGCACCTCCCTCTGGCTTTTCTCCCTACTGAATGCCGTGGCCTTCACTCAACCAAAGGAAATGAAAGACAGACTGAGACAACAGCATCACGTGGGTGAAGGTCAGATTGATTTTCAGCTGTGTGGTGCTGTTTTATCACCCTCAGGACAAAAGTTAAGCCCTTCATTTTTTTTCATGTCTGCTTTAACAGAGCAACTTTTTTTTTTCCCCTGAAATTTTGGTTGGGGTCCATACCACTAAAATTATCAAGGATAGCCTAATTTAAAACATTTGTGAAGACCTTCCATCCTCACAGTAAAATTCAGAACAGCCCACACACGACAACATTTCCATGAGTTTCCTCTATTCCCTGTGTACAAATAGCAGCTCCTCAAAACTACGGAGGTTTCTGCAGTGACATTCACTGACAGCAAAGCAGAGTGGAATGCAGCTGCTGGCTGTTAGCAATGAGCCTGGGCACAGAAGAAGAGCAGTTGCTATCTCAAAAGGGGCAAGTTCACAAATTGTTTTTTCTCCCCATCCTCCCTTCCTTTCCTCTCCTCCCTGCTTGCAGAGGCCAAGCTCTCCGAGAGCTGAGCCTCCCGCCTGTCACTCGGCAATCCAGACAGGCACGGCCAATTACTGTGGCAGCCTCTGGAAAAACACGGACTTTGGCTAACTCTGGCTGCACTTTTCCCAACTCCAGTACCACGTACAAAATCACAGTCCCCCAACTTGCTGTAAGAATTGGCTCTCCTCATTTCTCTTCTAATTGAGAGAGAAGATTCTCCCTAAAGTAATAATGCTATTTTCAATAAAGTCAATTTTTATCTAGTTGTGTCATCAAAACTGAACTGACTAACATAAAATGAAACATTTTGTACATCATAGATACATATTTGCATACCTAGTTACAGAGAGAAAGCATCTTCCCTCCCATTTCCAGTTTTCTGAAAGACATAAAACTCAGCATTCTCTCATTTAAGCTGAGACAAGAATTTCCTACTCACTTTCATTCCCTTTTGTTCTAAATCTTGGGTTGAATTTGTCTTATTTTGTGTGAAGAGTGCAACAGCATCCTGACAGCCTCCTAAAGATGACAGTGCATCCTCCATAAAAAGCAAGGAATACTATGTATCAGAAGCTCTGGTCCAAATCAAACCCAGTTACCCTTGATACCATTGAAACATCTTGGAATACAATTCCTACATGAAATAGTTCTTGTAAAACAAACCACGACAAGTGTCTGTAAGAGAGGAAGGAGTAGTGAAGGGCTATAAGGTGACATCAAGCAGCTATCCAGGTTGGATCTGGATGCAGTCTGAATGCAAATTAAATAATTTGCTAGGTTCTGTGAACCAAGATTTGACTAGCATATGTCTTTAGTTCATGTGAACCTAGCTGAATCTGCCTCTCTGAAGCAGCACACAGAGCAGCGTGATTTCTCACAGCACCCCGAAGAGATCTCCAGCCTCCAGTCCCCACAGGATGGCTCAAGGAAGGCTCTGCACGTGCACGGAGCTCCAAGGAAGAGCCAGCTCTGGGACAATGGACAAGAGAGCAACTGCAGCTGAGAGTCAAGGAGAAACCAGTAACAGAGCAAGGTGTAACTTTAATGTATAAACTGTGAGGTGGCTCGGTTACACACGGGCCTGGGAAAGGGCAAGTGTCAGCACTGCACAGGGGAGAAGACTGTTGGGAAAAAGATGCAGAATGGCACAGCCCAGAGAGGAGTAAGCAAGGAAAAAGCCTTCGAGGAGGGACCACAGGGACACATGCACAGGCAACAGGGAGAGGAAAGGGCAGAGAGTGGCCACCCCAAGCACACAGCTAGAACACACAAAAGCACAATACCAAATGATGCAGAGAGAGACCACAAGCTAAGCACTACCATAAATAACTGTCCTAGATGCATGATGCATTTTTGGCTGGTTTTGGCTTGGTTGGTTGCTATGGTTGATTGATGCAGATTGAAAAATGTACTTCAAACCTGCTTACACTACACTTGGAGTCCAGTAAATTACCTCTATTCAGTTTTGCTCAAAGAAAATAAACACAGGTGTGTGTATTTAAATTTCTGTAGACTGCAAGTTTATAAAGGGAATTCACTCTACTTCTGACTTTCCAAATTTTCTAATGAATAATTAGTAGATGTAGATTTCTAAAATGACCACTTAGTATAAATTATATCAAATCCCATTTATTTTAAGAGATATCATTAAGTGCAAAGTCTGCATGAGTGAACTGAGTTCACTGTAGAGGAAATGACTGGGAATTATGTTCAAAAATCTATTCAAATGTTTAATGTAACAGATTCCCTGGAGAAGAGAAAAGCAATGGGCTTCTTCAGCCTTTCCTTATGTCCTCTTCAGCAAGCATAACAGTAATTGAGTAGCAACAAAAAGAGGAGCCAAAAAGTCTTTCACCATTATGGCTGAGAACGATTTTCAAGGAAGCCTAAGGAAGAGATGGACCCACACTCCAAAAAAATGCTTTCAAGAGGAAGTTCACCCCCACCACTACAGATGTCAGCAGCAAGAAAACCCACCTGGATTAAAGACCTTGGCTCTCCCACCAATTTCATGCATGTCATTAGGAAAATCAGTGGAGCCACAGTAATTTTCATCCAGAATAACTCAGGCTATTAATGGAGAAGGTCTTGAATTCTCCCCCAAACGTTGACCTCTCGTTCCCCTCATGTTGACATAAGGCTTGTGCAACTCCATAGGGCACCAGATCTGGGAGCTGCATCAACTAAAAAATCAATCCCTTTAATTGTCAGCAATGTCAGCTCTCAAAGACAACACAAACCTTTTACCAGCATAAGGCAAGAGATGGAAGGGAGGAAGGAAGTAGTTCAGTAGCAGTCAAAACTTAAGCCAAATTAGAATGACAACTTTTTAATTCCATGATGATAAAAATAACAATTCCTTCTGTCAGGAAGGGGTTGCTAGTCAGAGTGTTAAAAGATTACAAGGTGCTCGAATGCCCTACAAAGTATTCAGTGTGAACAGACCAAGCGCCTTGAAAATGACAAATCAATTTTTCATTAGTTAAGACAATGAAAACTGCTTGTAATAAGCAAGATGTTGGAATAATATTACCTGTATTTAATACAAGTAATTTAACTTACATTTCCACTGAGTTATTTACAACAATTTTAAATTGAATATGAAATTATGAAATTCACCCTACTATTAAAAGCACCTATTAAAATTACTTAAACGAAACAGCATACAAATATACATACTTGTTGCCAAAGCTTTGAAGAAAGTCAGAAGCTGCTTAGACCTCTGATGGAGGTCCTCTGATGAGCAAGCCCAGCTTGGAGAGCAACAGCCTCTCCAGCAGGTGCAGGGAAAATGTTTCCCTTATTCAGTTTATTTGAGTGGTTCAGTCCAATACGCAGTTTGTTGAGAACAGAGGAACTGCTTGGCAGATGATCCCTAGTTTGCTTCTTGCCAGCCTACGGCAAAGAAAGGCGTGAGACGCCCACGGACCACACAGGCACCCGGCTGGGGCTGTCCCCGGCAGGACGCGTACCTGGGTGGGTCCCTGCCGCTCCCCCGGGACAGGGGTGTGTGCCCGGCCAGCCCCCAGGAGCCCGCGCCGCCCTCCCGCTGGCTGGCACTCGAGGCAGGAGCCCAGGCTCCCGCACCCAGGGGCCATGTGGAGATGCTCCAGTGAGCGCTCCCAAAGCCAGCCAGCTGAGGAGGACCAACCCATGCTGGCATGTTTCCCTAAAGCCAGCCAGCACTAAGGGGTGGAGGCTGCTTTCTGGCTTCCCCAAGCCTGGAGCACAGTTAATAACATGCCAGCTGTATCTGCAGACAAGCCAAGTTTAATGAGGCTACAACAAAAGCATTCAAATATGCACTACAGAACTTCTGTGGGGATTTTTTTCTAGAGCTTGTTTTTTAAAAATGAAAGATTGGAATTCTTGACAATGTTTGTACACACAATTCTTTCATTTTTAATTGATTTTTTTTAAAATTATATGCTGCAAATTCAAAGAAATCAACATTAGAAAGACTTGTTTAATCCCACTACTTCCAACAGCAAAATTACGCTGTGTGATGAGTGCTTGAAATGCACTGCTGGTTGCTTTTTTCTAAATAAACATTGAAGTCTTAATTGTTTCTCCCCTACATGGCCAGACACCATCTTTATGTCTGCCAGGTCCTCACACCAGGACAAGCCCTATCCCTCACCTCCTGCTTGGGGGCCAGGACAGACACGCCAACGTGACCACTGGCACGAGTGATGGAGGAGATAGCTGATCCCCTCAGTCTCCCATCAGTCATGCCTCACTACATCCCTGTCTCTTACTCTGGGTCAAGGTACACGAGGTATCAATAAGAGATTGGAAATAGGTATTTAGAGACCGTGGAGGGAACAGCAAAAGAAGGCTGCTTGGGCATGAGGGGATGGAGGAGGTGGAAAAGGGGCAATCGCTCACTGTCTCCTTCACTAGAAGAACCAGAGAGTATCAACTGAAAGCAGGTGACAAAACTGAACAAAAAGTGATGCTTTCCCCAGTGTGTAGCTGAACTCTGGGTCCCCACCACAGCAAAAGCTAACTGCACTTCAAAATGGACATTTATGGAAGAAGATTGTCTGAATAATTTCACTAAAAAACATCACAAAGTGCTCAGAATAAGTTTGTTGACAGTTAGGAAAACATTCTGGGGAAAGACCACAATAGGACCATCAGGCTGGCTCTGTATGGCCATCCTTATATGAAGAGTACTTACCCAATTGTCTGAAAAGGGATAAGGGAAGAAATCAGGAAAAAGCCCCACAGTCTCTCAGTGCATCTCTTTTTCACTGCTTACATTTGCAGTCTGAAGATCTCAATGGCTCTGAATCTGCCAAGGCTGTTGATATGGCCAATGGTTTTATCTCTCAGCAACCCACAGGAAGGCAACGTGTGCCCTTCAGCAGCATCCTAGCCAGAAATAGTCTATGCTCTTGTCCATGTGAGACAGGACAACCCCAGCATATCCTCCACTCAGCTCTCTAAGGCTTTATTAAAGGCCACTTAATAACAAGTACGTATCTATTGTAGTCCCCAAGCTACCCTCACTGTAGTTCTGAATTGAGTTTCATACACTGAGTTTTGTCTACAACCCCTTGAATGCTGGGACCTACTTATAACAACAGGGATCCTCCTTCCTGCAGGCAGAGCTGCTCTCGTAGCACTCAGCAGGCTCCAGCTTGGGAAGGAACCCTTTCCACTGAAACCCCTCTGTCCTTTTTTTTTTTTTTTTTTATAAAACCCATTTATTATTTACTTAGATTTCTGTATGCTGAGAAACAAACCTGCCCTATGTAGACCCCCACAATCCTCCCTCTGCTGAACCATGGCAATGGATTACCCTTGAAAACAGAAATCCGAAGCAGGAGGAGAAGGGGAGCTGGAGCTCTGGCACCCCTGGTGCCCCAGAAGGACTGTGTGATGTCTGAGCTGGTGCAGGGGGATCTGGGCAGGCTCCAGCTCCCAAATGCAGCTCCTGCTGCACACAGGAGCTCTCATGGCCAGTACCTGGCACAGCTCTTGCTACACAGCACTTGAGGTGCTTCAGTCCCTGTGCAACTCTTCGTTGCAGATGCAGCAAAGGAGAAGAGACTGGCTTCTCAGCCAGCCAGGGGCAACCTGTTCAAGATATCCAAAGGACACGTTTCCTTTAAGAGGCCTCATTTGAAACATGCACCCACTTTCTCTTTTATCCATTTCCATGCATACCTGTGCTTACTTTGCAGACTACTTTTTGAACTAGATAAAAGCAGATAAAAGAACTCAATTAAAGTAGCAAGAATGAAACAGTCCCTTGCCAATATAAGCAGGCTAACTTGTCATCCTCAGCTCCTCACTGGGCCATATGTTTAAAAATGACAAGGAAAATGGTCTTCCTGCATGAAAAACATATGCTGCTTGAGGAAAGACATCATCATCATTGCTAAGAAATTCTGTGCAGCCTCAGAATGCGTAGCCGGGCCATCCACAGTGACTGCTGGCTACATGGGGGCTGAGAAAGGGGTGGAGAGAGCTCATTACCTCCCTCCTGCCAGGGGTTTTGGTAACGTGCAACCAAGCAGCCCACAGCCACGCTGGCAGCGCTCCTATCTGCACACGCAGTGCCTGGTGCTGCCTCCCTCACCACCATCCCCAGGGGGACTGGCACAAAGGTGGCCGTGGCGATTTGCAGGGGATGGCGCTCGGCGCACTGGCACACTCTTATCAGCGAGCACACTGCCCAGCTTCGCGCGCCGGCTCCCGCGTGGCTGCGGATCTGCCGCGGGCTCACCGCCGGCCCCGCTCTGGGACACTCTCCATGAGGCCTCAAAGCAAATCCCCAGCTGGGTGTTTATGGCGAGCAGGCATTGTTTGAAATTCGCATGTCCCCCCACCATGAATCCTTACAGGCACTGGCATGCCTGCAAAATCCAGGAGAGCCCGAGAAACGAGTGCTGAGGCTCAGCCCCACTAACACCTTGCCATGCTGAGGGGCTGAGCATGGGGCTGCGTGCCCTGGGCACAGCCCGGGGGTCTCACCTACCTTTGCCTGTGGATGACCCTCCGAGCTGACGGGCAAGCAGCACTGTTAGGGGGCACAACGCTTGGCACAACTTTGTCAAACACACGCAATATGTGACACGCTACACTAAGGCACATTTTCCATGTGTGGGGGCAGAGCCAGCGCCGGTGCCTCAGCACACACTGCACAGGATGCACTGTGAAACCTCAGCACAGCCAGGCCCTGTTTGATGTGAAATCTGCAGCTGTGCTTCTGCTTGTCTTCAGATCCCAATTCAGATGTGGGAATGTGCTTTATGTTCTACACGATAAATACGTATTTCACTGAGCACCTGCACAGAAAGCCAGTCAACACAGCTCCTTATCAGCACGCTGATTTTCTGGCACGTGCAAGCAGAAGTCCTAGAAAAAGCCTATTTGCAGGCTGGCTAGGAACCTCCAGGAAAACTCAAACATCACCTGTGTGGTGACAGCAGTCAGGGGAGTCAGACCCCAGACCACCCAGCCACGTGTACCCCTGCAACAATGTGAGGTTTCAGATATCTCAGCACAGAGGGCACAAATACTGACTGCAGGGAGATGTGCAGCACCTGGACACTGTGGCCAAGGCAGCTGCAGAGCCCTGGGGAGCTCTGTGCTTTCCCTGCACCTGGAGAGGGGACGTCTGTGACAGACTAAGGACAGGAATCTGCACTTGGAGCCCTCCAAGTGATTGACAATAAAAACACTGCCCCAGTGCCCATTTTCAGATCTAGACAGCAAGAACTGAGGACTCCAGGGAAAATCCATGTTTTTACAGTTTGTGATATTACTGAGCTTTTCTGGTGCCAATTTTAAAACACTGCTATGACCTCTGGAAAGAAGGGAAACTGCATTTCAGCACGACATCGCAGAAAAGAACAAAAAAAGGAAACTTGTTATTTTTTTAAGCTTGAAACACTAGTCAGGTTAAGAGAAAGGAGCAGAATTCTGGCAAGGACAAGAGCACTCAGACTGAGCCACAACACAGTAATTAGGGCCACTAGGTCATTAGAGACACAGCTGTATAAACTAGGTGTATAATTAAGTTTCCACACTGCTTTTTCACAACTGTATTTCAGTTTCTTTTGTGGAGGACAACCAGTAATTCATTAATTTAAAGACATAACAACAGCAGCAGCAAAAAGAGAGAAGAATCTCTGACTTGCCAATCAGGTGCAACCAAAGATTACAATTTTGGGAAGGGCTCGTTTTGGAAATGTATACAAGACATCTCTCTTTGTCAGTGGGAAGCAGAAAGTACCACCTGACAAAAACATTCATGAGACATCATCACTTGTTGACAAGCTGCTGTATATGTGTTTCTGGATAAGCATCCCGCAAATACGCTTGCAGGGCAATTAAAATTCTTGTAGCAGGTGAAATAAAAAAAAATGCAAAATTATACACTAGCATGAAACAGTTACAGTACCTCGTTTCAAACGTAAGCCTAGTGTACAAGTTACAGGGCATTTAAAAGGAGCAACTGCAAGACTTTAATTATAAACTAGTTCCTACCGTACAGTAGTTTAGAAAAATCAGCTGCTTCCAAGCTGGCAATATCCATATATAGCTCTGCTGCTGTTTGAAACAGACAACCTGTAAAGTTATCAACAACAGAAGAGGACCTCATGAAATGCTCAGAGACCCCGCCAAAACCTACTTCTGTCCACTTCATTGATGTGCTAATTTGCTTTAAAACACTCTACATTCACTTGAGAATCTGAAGAAACAAGTTTACTTGAGACTACTCTGACCCATGGAGGAAAGGGGTGGAGGAAGCAAAAATAACACAATAAAATACTGGAGCTAAACTCAGACTAATGCAGGTGGATTAAAACACAAAAGCAAAATCACTATGTTTGTAACATTCTAGACACTTTTTGTCTGACAACAAACCGCTTGGCACCACAGCACCAGACAATGGTATATCACAGAATAGTAGCTTGATATAGGGAGCCTCTGGTGCTTGTTGTAGGACACAGTTAAGTTGTAAATCCATGTGTAGTTCTTTACTCTTGTCACTAATGCTGTAAGATAGCATCATGCTACACCTACACTGTAACAGCAGCATGCAAAAACACATATGAAAAAGGCTGCATGTCATGCCAGTGGCAATTATTTAGTCCTCTCTAGTTTAAGGGATATGGGATACCAGTGAGTTGTAAAGTAATTTTAAAAGCTTAACACACTCAGTGCATACACTGGGTGTTTTTATTTGTTCTCAGAATATTTTTCAAGATGCTGCTGTTTAAGGCACTGTTTCCAGGACTGCTGCAGGAGAGCTCCTTTGTGGGAGCAAACTGGGAGACAAAGGAAGACATAGCCAGTAAGGAAATGTGATGTTCTTTTGGTACCAAGCTGCCTCCCTTTAGGCCCTTTGCAGATCCTCGTAGACACTGGGAACCTACAACCTGCAATCACTGACATCAGTCATGAGCAAAAGGTACAAAAGGCATCTAATTCTGTCAGAAGGAGAGTATCTTTACTACACTGACATCAAAAGGAATGCCATGCACCTATGCTACCAGAGATGTCTGGATTTCAGCAGTAATTTGTCCTCAAAGAAACAAGTCTAAAATACATGAAAAAGCAAGGGGGGAATGGCTGTTTGTTACTTCCTTACATGTCAAAGCAGCTGCATTCAAACTGTATTATAACTTCAGCACTCTGTAATGAATTTCTAAGGGATTCCAGTGAAATAGATGGTTTATCCTGTTCTTTGGAGTGATCTCCTGTAATCCTGCAACACTCCTGAGCTACAATACCTTCCTAACTTCAGTATCCCAAAGGAAGTCATTAGTTATGTTGTATTATCAGCCTGGTGATATTATTACTACAAATATTACCTGTATTGATCAGAAGCCATGTAGACATGACTGAAAGACCTGCTTCAGATGAAGACATGAAAATCTAGCTTGCCAAGAGGTCAGGCACTGCATTACAACCTCAGGTGTGGTGTCAGGCAGGCACCACAGGCAAAAAGAGTGCAGGGTAACTAAGGACACAGGCAAATAGCTCTTTTTGTAGGGTAAAATCTTAAAATATAACACACTTTCTAAGACGGTCTTAGATTTTCACCCAGGTGCTGCAAGTCTTTTTAGTTGAACTGGACAGAGACACACATTTTGCATGCTTTCCTCAAAAATCCTCATGGTTATCAGACCATGTATCAAACTGGTGTATCTGAAAGGGTTGTTTTTACCTCTAGATGAGGTATGTGAATATCAAGCAATATTCCTGATTGTCTTCATGGAAACATTCTCATTCCAAAATATACAAGTGTAATCTTCCTATTTACTTAAAATCACTTCAGGACACTAGATTAAACTAATTAGAAAACAGACACTCTTGTGCTGCAACAAGGATTATCCTCACATGGAGATAACTAGCACTTATTTAATGTATATGAAGATAGTTATATGGTGCCTTTTTGGGACAAAATGTCTTTGTAAATCATTAGCACACGTGAAGACAGTAAAAGAAGCAAAATTATGCTACCTGTAATCAAGAAGAGCAATGGAAATACTGACAAACTATTTTGATATATCCCTAAAAATATATTTTATTTTTCTTAGTCACTAACAGAGTACTACACTGACAATAAAAAATAACCTGATGTATGAAAACACTGAATTTACATTAATAGAATCTCTAGGTTGCTATGTTTTAATGCAGATTTGCCTCTGAAAAAAACTTGCTCCTTTTCATAGCACTGCTGTCACCTGTCATAACCTTACATTCCTCCTCTGGAGTCCCCATCAGCAGTGCCTGCTCCACTCTGCCAATTGCGCCATTACAGCTGTTTGGGGACCACACAGAGAACCAGATCCAAGCAGACATTTGGGCTAAAAAGAGCCTCTTTTCGGGGGGCTCACCCCAGCACCATGAGCAGCTGTCCCAGCACAACTGAGGAGACCAGGCAGCGATGGAGCAGCAGCCACCCAGGGCGCTTCTCCCCTGAAAATGACCAGTGTCCACATGGGCTGTGCCCTTCACCTTCCAGTTTGGAAAACAAGGGGTTTTCTGAACAGGAAAATAGGAACATCTTCTTGCTTACTCCCCTGCAGCAGAGTGCCATGTGCAGAAGTCTCACGCCAGTGCCGTGCCTGCCAGCTGGCTGGGAAATTACCCCGCAAGAAGTGGCCTTTCGATTTTACGCACTTCCAAGTTTGCAGCCTGGGTAGGGCTTAAATGAGAGTGCAAAGGAAGGAGCCCTGGGGGCAGGCTTAGGACTGCAATCCCTATCCAACTGCAGGCTGGGGAAAAGCCCCAACATCCCTCTGTCCTTCCTCCCAGAAAGCAGATGGGAATGAGAGCAACGGGTCCTCTCCTCTGCAATCCAGAGTGAGACAAGGGAGGGTGCTCTTGGGGTGGGAGTTGGACCAAGCAAAAGCCTCCACCTGACCCTCCCTCCCTTGCTGTACTCTACTCCCTGTATTTTTCTTGGCTGAGCATCATTTTACTTATGCCCAAAAAGGAGAGCAGAAAACATAGACTAATTACAAAACACATTAAGTGGCCAGTAGGAATAAGCACTCAGGGGAAAGATGATGGGATACTGCTGCACCAGAGGAGAAACTAACTCTCCTGCCCTCTGCCAGCCTTGACCTACCCATCTGCCATAAAGAGCAACTGTCTAAAAATAATTTAAATTAGTGTGGAGGGAAAAGTGATGGCAGAGTATTCAACTCTGGGAAGGTGAAAGTAAGAATCTCTGATTTAAATACATATAAACATATTCTGTGCTCCCCCTCCTAAGATTTTATTTAATCTTTGGTAAAATCTGCAAAGCTTTTTCCTGCCCCTGTAAATCGGCTTAGCGTGCTCTGCTGAGTACCTGCTGCTACCGCCGGCCATGCAGAGGCAGCCCTGGAAAAGCAAGGTATGTTGCAATTGTTCACACCGGTGCTCTGAGCTTGGTTTTACTTTACAGAAAGTAAAATCAAGATCGGCGTAGGCTGATGCCATCCTCACTTCCATAAAATTCAAAAGGCAATGTAATAATAACCTAGGGAGAATGCTGTATTTTTAGGGAGGGATTACAGAACTCGCACTATGAATTTTAATCTCAGGAATCATCATGTTCTTTTATGGGGTTCAGAGGCCTTTTTTCCTGGGAGTTTTGCACGTTTCAGTCATTTAACTTTTTTAATCTTCCCACATTTGGAGAGAGAGGGAAAAATACCTGCCTGAAACTTTTAGCATTAAAAAACCCCACAACATTTTTGTCTATCGTAATTACTGACAGATTCCAATTGGAAAGCTGTTGCTTTTATTTTAATTTTATTAAAGGAGTGAACAAAGGCTACCCAAGGCACCACAATAAAATTACATTAACTGTAAAATTACATTATTAATTCTTTAATCTCACTTGAGGCCTCAAGCTGTTGCTATGTCCAATTACCCAGCTAACCACCTGTCAGAACTGTAAAGCTAGTTTAACATTACCTCCAGGACAGTTGTGTGCCCTGTGTTCAGTCAGGTCTGCCAGTGAATCGAAGTCCTGCTGACAGTTATCGCAGGTGTAAATTGACTCATCCTCCATGTCTTCATCTTCCTCATTTCTCTCTTCCTGGCTCGTCACACTGTTCCTCTCTTCCAGGGCCCGGCTGTCCTTCGCTTCGCTCTCCAGCTCTCCTCCCAGGCCACCTGCCAACAGCAAGAACATCCTCTAAGTTTGAGAGGTCTGAAAAATAAGAGCTTTAAGAAGGATGTTGCACTTATTAAGATACATTTAATTACAGTCGCTCTCACATTATTCCCGACACCTTTCATTATATTAATGTGGTTTTTATATCATGTGGTGCAACAATTCTCAACTGTATTCTCTGCTGCTTAGTGCGAATCTTGCAAACACTCTCTCCTAATCTTCTCTGGTGGGTGTGTAGCGGGAGCCTCTAACTCTGTCATATAAAGTTGTTAGTGTTTTATCACTTAACCAGATTCTCAAAGCTTTAAAAATTGGCAAGATTAATTACAGCCCGCAAAGAAAAGGCATGCGCTGAATTTTAATTCTCAGAGCTCTCCTCTTCCCACCGCCCCCAAGTCCCAATATTAGTAACAACAAGAGAAAAACATTCAGCTCTAGCTGAATACCCCAAAGCACACACATACCCCAGGACATGAGAGGTCTTGCTGAACTAATGAGAGGGACTTCGTTGGGCAGATGAGCCTGACATTGTGCTGACCTAGCTGAGAGCAAACACATTGCATCTGACCTTCAGGGCTCTCAGATATTTTTTATCTTGGTCTGTGGCCAGAGTGTGGGCTAGGACATACATCTTTGCCACACACCCCCCAATTTTTTATCTGCATTTGTGACCAGGGAGCCTGAGCTCTCTGACAGCTCCAGAAACTCCCCAGTGTGGGGAATCGAGCACCCCAGGGCCGTGCAGGTGGCAGCTCCACACAGGGGGCAGCTGGCTCTCCACTAGCCATGGGGTGGGTGGCAGGACAGCGGCTCACTCCCCCCAGTACACCCTCTGTGGCCTTGATGAGGGATAAGCTCGCAGCCACATCCTCCTGCTTCCAGGACACCCCCTTGGCCACAGTGGATACAGATGTGCCTGAAGCCAGTCCACGCCGCACTGCGACAACCCTCACTTGGGTTCTCTGGAGAGACACCAGAGCTGAAAATTCCCTTCTAAGTCCCTGCTGCCCTCTCAGCAGGGAAAGCATCCATTAGGCACACTAGCCATGCTGACCAGACTTCAGTGACCAGCTGAAACAGAGCTGCCTCCACCTCTTCTGCACAGAGGTTCTTCAACATGGGTGAGGAACCCAACAGCCCCAGGTGCTACACTTGCACTATTTCACTTGCCTCCACCAGCACTCACACTCTTAATACATCCTGTTGGTATGATGGGAACACTTGGGAAGTCATTCAGAAAGTGAAACAGAACCATAGACTTCCAGCAGAAGACATCCTTGCACACTGGCTGACCCCAAAAGCCCAGGAGCTGCACTCAGCCAGGGAAAGAGTGAGATGCCACCTTGGTGGTTTGGGATACACTTGGGTTTCAAGCCATTAATGAAAGACCAGCAAACAGAGAGATGAATTGTTTCAAAAATTAGATCAGCGCCAAAAGGATTAAGGACAACCAATGCTGAAAACACAAAGCAAAGCTGAAAATAAAATTTATTAAAAATGAAAACTGGTTATCACAAGCACTGCAATTCAGACACATTAATAGAGCTCGGCTACCACTATCCAGCCAGAGCACATTTCACACCATCTTCTGCTCTGCGCATGGTAACATAAATCAACTGGTGTAAAACACTCTGCAGCTTTCCATGGAGCACTCGTAACATGACGTACCCTTCCAATTGCAATGGAAATATTAAAAATCAGTGCCTGCTTGTGGTGTGTCACAGCATCCCTCTTAGCAGTTAACTGATCTGCACATTTTCAGATTCTTTTACTGCTAAATTATACATACCTTTCTACTACAAAATTTCCATTAAGGGCGAGATATAATATTCATCTTAACAAATCAGATATGCCACTTACGCAGCAGTAATGAATTTAAGGATTTAGTTATAAAAAGTATCACTCACTAAGCACTCTATATTGTAAGTCACCATCTGTACTATGTTTATTCAATAAAATGCCACTAGCTGAACCTCATGCTTTATAGACTCTTCCTTAAATAAAAATTTCTTCTAATGAAAAAAACCCACAATTCTGGTTCTCTTATATTACTATTTCACCAAATAATAAGTCACATTTAGAGCTATGCTAGCTTTGCTTTATTTCACACATCATTTAATGTACCTATTCAAATTATCACTTACATTTTGTCATATTTACTTGGCACACCTTTATACAGGTCTCATTCCAGACTGCAATCACAAATGTTTTAGCTCATTCAATCTTTTTAAAGCCTGTAGGTCCTGAAGACTTGATAGTTAATAAATCAGAATGTCAACTCTGCAGTTTTATGACAGAAACCTATAAAAAGAGTCCAAGTATATAAATGTAATCTAAAGAATTGGCACCTGCGTCCATGGTGCCTGCTGACAAAGGCCTCAGAGAAGTACTTCTGAACCGACTTTGCCACAACCTAAAGAAGAGAGCTTTTAGGCAACTTTGGGGAGCTTTAAGGGGGACCTTCACTAATATTTTTAGCAGAAATTCTGTCTTTTGAGAGTTAACCTAAAGACCAGCTGATCTGGTGAGTACCCTGTGACAAATTCATCCCTGGTTTTACTCCAATACTTCGTGACTACACCAGGGATAAAGCTGCTCGACTGAGTCCAACAATAACAAATAATTTAGCACACTGCTTTAGGAAAAATAAATTGTACAATGTGAGATAAGAAAATAGATTCTGACTGCAAAGCAAAATTCCAGAAACATTTTTTAATTCCCTGTTGAATGGGAAATCTGATCCTCTAGGCAACTTCTCAAAAGCGTTGTTGCTTGACAGAGTTGTATGTCAAAAAACACAAGAGTGAAGCTTGCAGAATTATTTAGCAAATGCAACACTGCTTTAAAATGGGATTTTTTTCTGGTTTTGGCAAGCTGAAGGAATTGTACATGTCTGCCACACCTCAGTGTTACTGTCCTTCAAACAACGCGGTCTTCAGAATCCTCTGCTGAGAGCTGTGCACTTGGTGCTTGCCTTGTGAATACCAAACACTGCTGTGCAAAAAATCTGTGGTGTTTCTTGGGTTTTTGAACTTTGTCTCTACTCTTTTGACCACAGGCTTCCAGCAGGGTATGTGGGGTGTGGGTGGCCCTGGGGAGACACTCGCTCATTTCCCAGGGGAGCAAAACAACCAGGGCAGGGATGGGAATGGGTGGTCCAGCCAGCAAGGAAAAGCTTCAAACGCAGCCCAGCTGCTCCCACAATGAGCTCAGTTTCCCTGATGAGGACAGCAGGCCACGAGCATTCCTCGGGAACTCATTTCTGCAGAGCTCTGCTGTAGCAGTTCACAAATTTAACCTGCAATTTTCCTGCTGGCAAGAACTGAGGAGCACCTCACCCCTGGGTGCAAGCATGCTGCCAGAGGGGTTTGGGCCACTTCAGGAGGCCAGGGTGCTGCTGGCACCAGGAGCAGGGGTGGCTTTGGAACAGGGCCTAGCTCTGAGGGGGCATGTCTGTGCACCACCAAGCAGAGGGGCTTCTTGGTTCCCAGAGCCAACAGCACCTTTTGCAGTTTCTAAAGATCAGTGGCTGCCTTGTTGCATCAAACACAGATAGATGAATTTACTGACAGCTAATTTTCAAGATTTGATTTTTAAGCCTTGGATTTTAGTGAGCTTAATTCAATAGTAAGTGGTTTCTATCTAGAAAAAATATTAGCAATAATTACAGTTACCAACCTGAAGGAATTTGTGCACCGAACAGCACTGTGGGTGCAGCAGGCGCCACAGGCACACAGCTCACACCGGGGTGGTGTGCTCAGCACAAGGCTGTGGGCAAAGGCCAGCAGAAGGGAACTGCTGGCACCAGCAGGACAAATTATCAGGATAAACCATCACTGATCAATTGAGAGCATAACACTCCAGTGTAAGGAGTAATTTTTAAATGACCCTGCCATATCCAATGGTGTTTTTAACAATCTTCTTGTATAAGTAAAGAAGATACAATTTGAGAAGTCAGTCTTAAAAGTACACCTCACTACCTGCAATGTCAGGAAACAGGGCAGGGGGGCTTTTTTGGTTTTCTTTTTCTTTTTTTTTTTTTTTTTGCCCCTCCACCCCTTTTTTCCCTGTAGAACAGTAGAAGGCCTGCAGGGCTTTACACAAGAAGAATATTTTACCCTATGATCTAAACAATCTGGCCAACAGTCAGGAATATGTTATTCTAATTGCCACTAAAGTTAATGTTGTTAATGACTCTTGGTTTTTCTATACAGGTCAGCTTATGCTCTAGAAAGTTACTATTTCAAAGGAGACATAGCAAGAACTAGAGTGTTCCTGCCTGACCTGGTGGTCCAAGGAATGTGGCAAACTTGGCAAAGCTGAAAAAGTGAATTCCCAAAAGCCTAGTTTGAAAGTTGCAGTCAGTGGAAATGCCTTCTGAGCTGTGTTCAGAACAGCTCTGTTACAGGAACAACGCACTCCTAAAGCCAAATATTTGAAAATGGATTACATGTACCATGTTCAGCTTGGGCCTCACTGAAGTCAAGAGCAGATTTCCAACTTGCTTCAGACAGCCTGGGATATATGGCCCTGCCCCCAGACTGGGACTGTGCATGGAGCTCAGCATGGCACAGCCTCAGCCCAGGACCACAGTGACAGCCCAGTCACAAGAGCCACAGCAAACTGCTTTGGGGATTTTGGGCAGTGGGGCACAGCAAGGCCAGAGCCACACTGGAAAAGATGCTGATGCCTACCTACAATTTCCACTGAAACACTTGGAAATGGGTAACACCTTGCAACACATGAGTCAGAACAATGGAAAAGAAACCAACCTCAGTTATTTTTTCATCTGTGGAATCACTTATGGAGAGTTTAAATTTTTTATTTTATCAGCACAATACAGGGCAGGCAAGCTTTTCTATCTTTGTGCCAGTAAATTTCTGAGACTTTTCTTTAGGTTTTTTTTTAAGCTGGTGAACTTTTTGAACGCAGGATTTATTTTAAATCTAGGATTGCTCTTAGGAACATGCTATTTAATGCAGGGTCATGCCAGGCTTTAAACAGGTCCAGGTTTGGGGCTTCCATGAAGAGTTGTTTCTTTTCAGCAGGTACCCACTGATGCAGTGCTAGGCAGCACTTCCTATCCCAGCAACTTTGCCACACAGAACTGAGGCTGCAAAGTTACAGTCTGCAAAGCACCACATAAACATCTACACACACGTGCACATGCACAGCCCAGGTCTGACAGCTGGAAGGCAAAACATAAATGAAGAGCAGAAAAGAGGCATCTCTTCACTCCCTACCTTGGTCCAAACAAAAACAAACAAAGGTCTCACAAAGGACTATGGTTATTTCTACAAGTTTTCCTGAGATGTAGGACAAATGATAAAAGTACATGGCACTGAAGAAATAAAAGGAAGGATTTTGCTGGAGGAGTGATGGATACTGGCAAACAACTAACACCTCCTGGGGCTTGGCAGAGCCCAGAGGTGCCCACCCAGGGGTGCAACCTTCCTGCCCAACGGCCACAGGGCTACCCCAGCAAGACAAAAGGAAAGGAAATTTCATCCATAATTAGGAAATGAGAACAAAAGAGACAAATGACTTAAAGGAAAAGCCTAATCTAAACGTTCATTAGTGAATGTTTTGCTCAATGTCAAATGCCAAATCTGTGTGGGGGAGGTTTCTACTTTCATGTGGTTTGTTACATTTTAGTGCTGTCTTTAGCACTGTAACAGAAAGACAGTCCAAAGTTCTCTGTACTTGTGATCAAAGAATGAACAAATGCCAAAAAAGTCACTAGTGTTTCAGTAATTAAATCACAAACAAACTTAAAGTGAAATCTTCATCATAGGGTGAAGTCTTGCCTTTGCTGGGTACTGCCACTCTGTAGCTCCTCAACATTTTAAAAACTATCTTTTTTAAACACTTCCTTTTGGAACACAGATATGTGTGTGTGCTACCTCTCAATGGGCCAGGGCCCTCCTGTGAGCTGCTGCAACCTCTGCAACCATACCCACACAAAGCTGCCAAAAATTTGCTCCAGACGAGCAAACCAGGTCAGAAAGCGTGGCTTGCATCCCAGCCCTAGGACCAGGACCAGCTATCAAAGGCAGCTCATTCCACATCAAATCATCTCTATGTGCATCAAAGGCAAGCAGGTTTGGTGCTCTATCATGCAGTGCAGCATACCACATTCACATGGTGTCAAACCACATGTGGTAAAGAAAAAAGGTGCCTAGGTGAAAAACAAAGAGCCAGAAAGGAATAATGCATGGAACACCAAAGTATATTCATGCAATGGTAAATCACATGGGATGACTACACGTCAGGGCAGAGCGAGCAAAGCGCAGGCACATAATTCTGCTGACACTCAGCTGCCATGCAGTGCTTCTCTCAGGCTGAAGAGATCCATGCATCAGATCTTGCCTTCCCTCAACAAGGGGAAGAAACAATCATAATACCAAAAAAATTATTTGATCCAGCATGTAGTTAATGGTGTTGACCTCCTAAGACTTACAACTTAATAAAATTGATCTCACTGCAGTACTGTAATGAAGAACAGTAGGATAAGGCTACCCTCGAACCATGAAAATTGCATATTGTTACCTCCTGATGCCCTCCTAGGGCTATGGCCACTGCAGCCTCTGCGAGCTGTCATTTGTCTGGCTCTGACAGCAGCCTCCACCAACAAGCAGCCACGGTGGCTACAAGAGCTTCATTTGGAAAGGCAAGGAAGAGGGAGAACGCTCAGTGCTGGGTATCTCTGCATAATAACCCATGGGATAAACCACAGATTATACCAGTAATACTATTTTGTGTGGACAGTGTTAACAATAAAATATACAAAAGTCAGGGACTTTAGGAAGTGCACATGACAACATTTCACAACAGAGACTTACTACACTCCAGTACATATTAAATCATATTAGTTTCTAAGTAAATGGACAGTTCTCAGCATTCTTCAACTTGGCAAAGAAAAACTAATTTAGTAGGGTACAGCACCTCTGTCTACATCTGCTGGTACACACGCTCTTAGAGAAAGGGGTTCCAAGCACCCCAGGAATAACTGCTGCCAGCACCAACACTGTTCCTGCTTCTGCCAGCCCTGTACCACTCACAGAACTGGTGCTGACAGCCCTGCACACCCCACAGCTGCCTCTCAGCAGCCTTCTCTTAGCTTACTTACACCAACACTTCTCAGGGAAAATGTACATCTTCCTTCAGATAGGATGTGATTTTCTCAAATTAGCAGCAGTTTAAGAAAACCTGAAGTGTCCACCTGGAGTTTAAAGGCATGGAAAGTGGCAGGAACCCACAGCAGAGGACTGGCAGCTCGTGGCACCTTCCTTTGCTCTAGCAGTCACAGGTATCACACACAGAATGGGTAACACATAAACCTCTTGCCTTGCAGTGCCTTGCTTCCACCTGAGCCCATGAACATCTCCACAGAGTTATCTCTGATATAGAGACACAACTGCCCTGTTTTGTCCCGTGAAAGAAGACTCTGCCATTTTTGCCTCCAAGCAAATCCAACCTTGCTGCTGGGCTGTGTGTAGCAGCTACCAGAACAATAACTATTTATACAGACAGTCCTGGCTCCAGGCTCTCTAGAACCATCTATTTACATCCAGCATCTAACCTGAAGCCCATCAGGCTTTGCTCAGTCAATAATTCTTACACATCACACTCACATACACAGACTCACCCTACAACCCTGGTTTTCTTGGATCAAGACTTCCATAGTATCGTTTAATCAACATACTAGAGAAACCTTTTAATAAATGCTGTTAATTTTTTTTATTGATCAAACTGTGAGCCATTTGGGCCATTTCATTTTCCATTATAGCAGAAATTTCCTATAGGAGCATTCAGATTAAGTTTCTTTATTCTGTCTCTGGTAGCATGTCACTTTTCATTATTGCTTAAAATTAGAAAGCAGCTTCTCTGTTCTTTATGGCTTTTTTAAGTTTAGTTACTGAAGGGTTATTAAACTTGGAAAATATACAGACAGGCATAATGTGATGAATAGATTCCTCAACCAACTTTAACATTAGCTTTTTTATAATTTTTAGGTTTATTTTCACTAAAAGACTGCCTGTAATTATAACTCATGTTCTCCCCAAACACTTATGTTACTAAAGTGTGAAATGTCTTCTAACACAAAGACAGTTCTCTGGGAAGTAATTACAAAAATGCATTCAGGGGCAATAATTTTATATTAACTGTCAGCAGCATACATCTTCTGAAAAGGCACTTGTTATGAAGGAATTATTTGTGTGGAATTGGAAGGCACTGAAGGCAAAGGCAAACTGCAGAAACACATTAAACTGAAACTCCAGCTCCCTCATCAAGGGTCAGTTTATGTTTAAATCATTACCTTGAAGGCAACCCCACACCTTCCAAAGAGTCTATTAGAAAGACAATTCCAATTTATGCACAAATTGGACTCAGACAAAGTCTCGAGTTTTCGGTGTAGAACAACTTACACCCCCTTTCTAAGGAAATTTCTGAGCAGCTAGTCAAAAGAGATGTGTCTGAAAATTACGGACTTCTATTAACCTTTCACTGATGACACTAAAAATACCTGCTACTGATTTATGGGTAGTAACAAAAATAGTGGCCTCAAAACTGACCAAGCACATTAAAAAGATATCCGTGTCTGTAATGGCTGCAAGAAAAGACTTCTAGCCTACAGGCCAATCCCTCAGTCCTTAGGAAGGTGAAATAAGTCAGTAAAAATTTTTTTAAAAGTGAAACCCAGCAACAGTGATTAAGCATCACATCATTTAAAAAGTATTTTTTTAAAAAAAATCAAATAAGGAAATAACAGAAACACCACCAAACAGTAAAATTTCCTCTTAATCGTAGCTGCAGGTAATGTGTCAGCCTTTCTAGTGCTTTTACTAAAATGATTTAGATGTTACTATGCTATGTGACAAATGCACTTACACACCAAAAAGCGGACAAAGAGCTGAGTTATTACCATTTATTTGCATGCAAGCAGCAGTGGGATTGTACTTTATAGTGTTAACAGCACACAGTGTTTATCAGCTCTTCAGTGTTTGGCAGCCAGTTTAACAGGATAAATATGGGATGTAAACACTTTTCCGACACAAAAAGCATTGTAAGTGAATTTTAGGGAACGCAAGGAAAGGCACAGAGCAGAGCAGTCCAGAGCGTGCCAAAGCGTTTGGTTGGAACAGCAGCTGACTGTGGGAAACTGCCCAGTTCCTGACCATGGTCACCCTCAGGGTGCCCTCCCAGGGCTAGGGCACTGTCCCCGCTGGGCTCCAAGGAGAGCAGCACCCCTCTTTTATACTGGGGCATCCTCCTTGGAAAGGACAGGCTCAAAACCCAGCAGATGTGCTTTGTACAACTCTGGGGCACCCGAAGCAGGAAATGTGCTTGCACCCAAACTGCTCCACAGGCACCTGCAGAAACTCTGTCCACTTACTCAGCCACTCAAGAGGCGTGATTGCCATGCAACACATTATCTGCCTCTGAAAAAAGATGCTGCTGTCCACCTCCAGATTCCTAAGGTGCATCTGAATGGGAGCAACTGCCACCTTCAATAATGAGGTTCAAATCAAACCAGATCTAAAATCTATTTTAAATGCATGCATTTTTGATATAAAGTTCATTTATATGCACAAGGAAATTAGGATGCAGCAAGTATGAACTTCAGAGAGCAGTGCACTTCTTCATAAAAATGTGCTTTTCACTTTTTACATGAAACTGCTAAATAATACTGACCATCATACTCTAACAAATACATGTAACTTTTTGAGAAGAAAAATGGCACTTTAATTTTAGGCATAAGAATATTTTAATAAAACTCAACTTATTGTTTTTAAAGTCAATGTTGAAGAAAAGTATTCTGTTTCCAGCAGTTCTATGGAATTCCACTCACAGCTAACACGGGACTTCTTAATCACATTTTAATCCATAGGCATGACAAACCCTTTCCTTTCTTTGAGGAAATGGTGTGAACGATTTTCTTTCTTTTTTTTTGTTTTTTCTTTATGTGGCTTTTTGATTGTTTAGGCACTTTTTTACTTCAAGGTAAAGCCAGATATCTGCAAAACTTAAATCTATAGCTCCCTTAACAGACAGAAAATTCAGAAGGCTTAATAAAATTCACATGTGGCTTGTTATTGCAGCTGCATATCAAATGCAAAAATAAGGTATTGACTGGTTCTGCTCAAAATAGCAGCTGCTGGAACTCTTTATTAAAATAAACCTGTTGATTTTCAAAGAGAGAAAAATCACAGATGATGTAATTTACCATAAGTGATAAATGCCACTATGTATTTTGATATCTGAAACCCCTTTGCCTAATTCAAAATGCAGATTCCTACATAAGGTCCAGGACTTTGAATTGCCCTTTCTGCATGGAAGTTCTGGTCCTGGAGAATTCGTGTCTTCAGTGTACAGCCCTCAGTGGACACACACACAGGAGCAAGATGCAAGCAGAGCAAGGCCTCCATACAAAATACCCTCTTAGGCCCCTGAATATATTTCCATTCAGAATGCCCTTTTCCCATGCTTGAAATATGGATTTGTTTAAAAGTTATGCTGAAAAGGAATGCCTTTCACAACACAAGCCACTAGGATCTTACAGGTAGCATTTACATTCCTCTTTTTGTACCTATAAAAACCCCACAACGTTAGGACTGAGAGGGTAAGGGAGCCCTTTGCAAACTGTCAGGAAGCAAGGGGTGGAATCATTACAGAGGGAAAAAATGAAACAAGAGCAAAAAATGTATTGGTGTAGGAAGAAAAATACACATAGGCAAATTAGAAAAAGCAATAATTATTTCACTGACCTTCTCACGGGGTCTTGGTTTGCTCAGAACCTGCCTGGATCATTTTCCACCAGGAATGACAGATGTGCAGCTGAAGGAGCACAGAAGGGACCCACTTCTGCTATAACTGTGCCTGGAAGTCTTCAAAACTGTGATTAAAGACTTGAGAGGCTTCTGTGGGGCCAGGATTGTGGAGCTAGCTTCTCGAGTAAAACTCCTGTTTTTATCCAGGGTACAGAGGGTTCAACCTGAACCACAACTTAGTTGTGGGTTTTATGGCCTGATTAAGTACCCCACATCATCTTTGAAGGAAAAGAACCTCACTGACTTTCTCTCTACAGATATGGTTTGCTCTGGAATAAAAGGTATTTCAAATGCACCTGAGGAAAAAGCCCCATTTTCCCAAACCCGTGCTCAAGTCTCTCTGTGACCAGTTACTGCTGGCAGAGGCTCCCACCGCTGCTCGAGGGGAGTCCTCCATGCTGAGCACCGCCAGCACAGCAAGCAGAAACTGAGAAAACAGAACCTTTACACTGCTCCAGCTATGGCTGGGAGGGACATCTGTGGGTAACCCAAGTCATTTAGGGGCCTAACACTCACAAGTAGCAACAGACTGTAGTAAAAACCCATGAAATTGGAAATTAATGAGAGTTAGGCACCTACATGTCCAAATGGCTTCAGAAGAGCAGGGCTTGCAAGCTTTCAGAAACATTACCCTCAGGTCTCGTTGTGCATCTCTGCACAACCAAGCACCAGGCTGGGCACCATGTCTTGGTGCAGGGATTCAAACCACAGCAAAAGAATTCAGTTAATGAACGTGAAAAAAAGCAACTGTTATAACAAGAGTCTCAACCAGAAAAGAGATAAGAAAACCATACTATGCAGCACAGGAAAGGGCATTTAACAGGTGGCCAAGTTATTAGAGAACCACTGGATTTTGCAGAGCCTTCCCTCCCACATGCCCCTGGCCAGCCCCTGCTGCACAAACACACACCGAACCTGCCCAGCAGATACACCCAGGAGATCACCACAAGCCAATCAGGGATGACTCAGGAAGTTTCCTGCCACTTTCTGCTCATTCTCTCTTCCCTGGGCTTAAAGCTATGTGATTTTGGGCTGTGGGCTCAGTTAAATTTCAGTCTGTGTTTAAAACAAGTCCACATGCAAAAGTTAATGTACTTCAGATTTCCTTTATAATTTCTTTCCTTAATACCAAACTCTGAAGTCCTACACGTTTCACTTGACAAAGCCATTAATTCAGTAATTTCACATAATTAAATCGAGCAAAGCAGAGTATTTAAATTGGAGCTAAGTGAAATATACTTCTGTGCAGCTCATGCTGTTAGAATTGTGCTGCATGCTATTCTGCTGCTGCTCATTTATTAATTTAGGATCAGCTGAAACGTGACACTGTGTAATAAGGAATTCACTGGCTTCAACAGTATTAGAAATAAAAAAAAAAATCATAGACGACAATGAATCAAGCACCAAATGAAATAAGTTAATCACTTTGAATGAGCCCTCAGCAGAGCACTTCTGCACCCAGCTGAAACTGGCAACCAGGTTTGCACCTTCCCTGTGATAACTAATTTCTGGATGGAGGTTTTCAGCTATTTATCCCTAGAATAAGCAGTGAGCTGCACTAGTCCTCCAGTGTGGTGATCCTTTTAGCAATGATAACAATTTTTTCCCTAATATCTTCCTGCATTTTTTCTTCTAGCCCTATGTGATAAAGAAAGTGTGAAAAGACATTTAAAAGACTTAAAGCTGAAATGACTTTAAAGTCTGGTCTCCCTCAGCCTCTCCTCTCATTCAGCAGATCCCAAGTGTCAGAGCAGGAGACAGCATTGTGTACACAGCAACACGAACTGGCAGAGCCCTTGAATCTAGCATGATAATGATGGATGGCAAAAAGGAATAAAAAGGACAGATAAAACCCAAAGTTCATATATTTTCTGGCAAATGAGTAATACAGGTGAAGAAATTAAGATGGCCAATAATCCAAAGAGTGGAAATACTTGAAGTAATGAACAAAGTCTCTCCAGAATATAGTGGTGGTGGTTTTGGTTTTTTTCATCAGTGCTTTCTGCTTCTCAAATTTCTCATGAATTACCTTAATTGGGCTCTTCCAGGTATGGAAGTTCCTCCATTTCTTCCTGGCCTTGAAGGACACCTGTGAGAGGAGCAGCAGCTCTGGACTGCTCATGATAGCCCTCACCAGATACTGCTCATAATGAGCCTCCCTCTAATGAAAAAGGGAGGGGGGGGATAGGGGGAGATATAGTTGCTGTTGTAATTAAGCTTCTGAAGAGTTTATTTGAAGAGAAATTAGATTTATTTACATGCTGCTTTGTTGCTGATGAAGCACCAGCTATCTGGGAGAACTTCTAATTAACCCTAATTTAGTTGATATGCTCTTTAGCAGCCCCATTCCCTGTGTACTTTGCCAAGGTAAAAAGTAGTAACTATAACAAAACTATCCTTTTCTTAAAAGCCACTTTCTTGGGAGGGACCTAGTCCCACCTTTTTTCCTTACATTATGAAATTTGTGCTTTAGTTGCCAACTGGCAGGAGGATGCACAGTTAACTTCATCCTACTCAACGGCTTTTTCAACAGCCTGCAGTGGGTGCAGGAAAAGGGCCTAGGGTTTTGCTTTGGACCTCTCCACTGCTCTCACAGCCATCACAGCTAGGAGTCTATTTTTAAGCCACTTCCACTCCCTGCATCCTTGGCCAGTTATGCCGTCTGGCCGCAGAGTTCATTAACCAGAGATGGTTTTAAATTATTCCATTACAGGATCAAGCTAGAAATCACTTAACTCTTACAATGTCTTTTCTTATTTAATAGTTCACTGATGGCTCTGCTGCTCTTCCAGTGCCTGTTGTGTAGCTGTTAGTCTGCGCCTCAGAAAGACACTTAAAATACAACAGGTTTACAACCTCTTTACATAAAAAAAAAAAAAACACTAAAAGTCACCAGTTTTTAAAAACCATTTTGGAGAAAGAACAATACCAATTCTTATTTAATTTCACACACACAACACCATGGACACTGAGCACCACTTTTTGGAAATAAGGGCGAAAAACGAAACATAATTTAGTTCTGTTATACAGAAGCATCTATGCTTTTTCGTCACAACATAAACCCTGAGATTCAAAGAGCATTTGCAGAAGTGATATCCCTCATGTCTTCAACACTGCAGCTGTCTGTATACACAGTATATAAAGAAAAAAGAAAAAAAAGGGGAAAAAATGTGGGTTTCACAAACATCATGTCCGGAAATTGTTTTACTAATCTGACTATTACAAACTGATGCAAGGGTTCTGCCTGAAATTCACCTTAATCAGAAAAAGTACATTTCTACTGAACAACCTTTCTTTTATAAGATTATAGACCAAATGCTGCTCTCAGTTATACCTCACTAACCCTGTTGATTTTTTTTATGCTTCTTGGATGTTACTGAGGAAATTTGGCAATAAATGTATTTTGTTTAATAGGAACAAGGAAGAGAAGCCAAATGTTTTTTACACAGAACATTTCTCATTCATTTACCAGAATAAACGGTCTTCTAAACTTCTGTGCTAATCACAGAGAGTCTGATATGAATTGGTATCAAGGTTTAAGCCCACATTTTCTCAGTTCCAATAATGGACACACTCTGTAGAAAGCAATGACAGCACTACGAACAGACCATTTTTTTGCAAATATTTGATTAAAACAACAATGCAAAATTGAAATCTTCCCTTTTGTCTCTGAAAGAAGGACAGACTACAGACATCTTTCTTTATTGTTGTCAAAATTTTGTATAGGAAGACTTCAACTCAGAACCCTGTTTTATAGACTTTTAAGCAAGCTTCATAATCAGGAAAACACAGTGATCTTTTGGTTGCTACAGTTTTATCTCCTTGATGTGTCAGCAGGAATGGCCTGACATAGCCCTTCTTAGGAGAATGCTAATTCAAGTCCAAGTTACACATTTCTTTTAACAAAAACCATAAGTAAAATCAAGATGGAACTAATCAATCTGTCAAAACAAAACATTTACAAACCACAAAAACATCTTATTTGAATAAGAAAGAAATAGTTCTCCAATGTTCTTCCTGTGAATGGAAACAACCACTATCTCCATTTGTATTTACTCATCTGACAAAGTCAGGGCACAAGAATTTACTGTCATTTAAGTCACCTATAGCCCCTATCCAAGCTAAATAATACCAATAAGCACAAGTCTACACCATGCCCAGCTTAAGGAGTCCAAAAAGCCTCTCAGGGAAAACCAGGGTAAACCATCACTCCTCCTCTCAAGGAGAACACAATAGATTAAAATAAAATATACACAGATCTAAATTTCAAACCCTTTTCAGAGGCCTTTTTCTACCAGGGTGCTTCAGCTGGCCCCAGCTCACTACATGCACAGAGGGTCATGACCAGCATGTGCCTTCCCACCATATTTCTCTCAAATTGAAATTCCTCTCTGGCTTTAGTGCAAACAACAGTCAGAGCTTTAAAACACATATATACACTACATGGAGATCTCATCATGCCAGTGTTTTTTTTAATCCAAGCAAAAACTTCCAACCAATAGGAGGAAATTTGCCTACAGGGTCCTGCCCTTTTATGCTGGCGAATAACTTGCTTCAGAAATGCTGCAGCTTGCAGTATCAAGGCACTTAGAGGGGAAACTGTGGGATGAAGTGGCATGTGTAATCCCATCATTCTACCACAAGGAAAAAGCACTATCAAACATCCGAGTTTTCCTTTTAGAGTTTTGATGAGTTTACTAAGAAAATGTAACAGTGAACTCACTGACTAGAATGCTCAAGTTTAAGGAAAAGTGTGTTTTCTTTAGTCATAATGATGCAATAAAATTTCACAGCTCTCAAAAGCACCTTTAGGATTTGAAACACATAAGTAACACTTGCATATCAGTTTATTTGTAAAACACAAACTTCCCCCACTACAGGAGTCTGAAACACAAGAGCTCAGAGTGGTGGCTCTCCCCTTTTCTTAGGGGAAATAAGCCTTTACCCAGACATTACACCTACAAATTTCAATCCAGTAACAAAGGTGGTAAACTTTCTATATCTAGATTATTACATCACTAAAATATATTGAACAGATTCACTGCAAATGTATCAAAGCTCTCAACAAGACTGGTTATTTTCAGCCAAATTACCGGGCTGATGCTTAAACACCAGTAAGCTGAAGGAGTTCTGTTTATCAGTCGCAAACTACCAACTTATCCTCAAGGAAAGGCCAAGCTAAAATGTGTACCTCTAAATCCACATTGTTCAGCAGCACTCAGAGTAATGTCATTCCGAGTGACATGTTTACATTTTTACTGCTAATTGATTTACCCCTTCTGAAGGAGCTGCCTTGAACAGGAGGTGTCCCTTCTTTCTCCCCTTACCCCCCCTGCTCTAGCTTCATTACAACCCTGAGCTGTTGCCAAAATGAGATATTGCCTCATTTTTGGTACCATGCCCTTGAAGGCATCTTATTAGAAAAGACCATTTCTTAATTAACATTTTTGATCTTTAATCTATTACACATCCCTTTAATCCCATACGGAGGAGCTTTTGGCCCACTTCCGCGGCGTGGCGGTGGGAGGCAATAGACTTGGCAATTTGTGCTGAGGGCTCTCTCCCAGCTGGGCTCCAGCATGGCCAGCTGCAGGGCTGGCTGTGCTCTCACTGGTCAGCAGCAGACATTTGCATTTATTATTTTATTGCCTTTTTTTTTTTTTAATATAGACTTCAGAGAGCCACCACTCAGTATTAAAGCCAACAGGCAGAATGGCAAGCTTGTGGGTGAGGTCAGACCTCAGCAAGTGGCTGTCAAGCTCTTAAAATAACAGCAAAACTCTTAAGTATGAGATTTAGTGGATCACCAACATGTGAAGTGCTAAAGAAAAGTACAATGTTAAGTCCCTTACATCATTTTACTTGCAAATAATTACAGCAATTACAATGTGCTAACTGGCAATTAACATTACAGGCTTCACAACTCACCAGAATTTTTTAAAACACGCTGTGGCCCTATGTAAATTGTCTCTTTGGTACTTCTGATTTGGTGGCTGTATGAGCTAATGGCTACACATTAGCTCAGCAGATCTCGGAACAGAATTGCCCACGTGCCAGATAATTTAATTAGAGGCTTGATCTTGTCAGAGCTATATGCAACATAGATTGTTTCCAGGCAAAGTGTGTGGGTTTCTTCCTTTCTCTTTAGTGTTTTTGAGTGTGTAATAATTTCTACTAACAGACACCAAAGCCATCCAAGGGAGAAGGGAGGCACAGGTAGCAGCACACATCAACAGGCAACACTCCAGTCTCAAGGGCGAGCAATTCAAAAATATGTAGAGCAAGACACATTGAGCGCCTCTTCCATGCACACCCCAATCTCCTGCCAGGTCTCTGCACACATCTATTAAATCTTCATAGCGCTGTTACTCAGCCCCAAAGAAGACAAAGGTCACTTGTCTCCAAGTGAGAGCTATAGGGTATCTCAAATCTCATTATAAATGGTCCCATTTAACAGTTTTCTCATTTGAATTTATACACAACAAATGTAAGATTATGAGATGAGCTTGGTTTATTTTGACAGTGACATCGTAATTCCTTGTAGTGAGACTGAAAAAAGGCTACTTTAGACATAAAATGACAGAAATGCAAACATATATTGCATTATGGCCTTAATTTCTGTTTGCGACACATTTTTATACTACTGTAACAATACTTGGATTCTTGGTCCATAAGCTAAACAGCTTAAGACAATTTAACCAAAAATACCATGGTAAAGGCTACAAAACTTTTACAAGTCAGTTCAATGTTGAGCAAGACCCACTAGAGGTCCCTTCCAACCCAAATGATTCTAGTTCCCTGTACTGAATAAGCAAAGATTTTTTGGGCAGAGCATCATAAATTTCATGCATTTCTTCACTGCAGAGTTTCATATCAATGTTCTTACTCAGCGCAGAACACAAAGCAGTGCAGTTTGTTTATTCCATTTATTTTTCTTCTTTTACAACCTTGTTTATAAACCCCCATTCTCACGACTGCCACAATTTATTTTTTTCTTAAGAAGAATGATTACTGGGGATCCACCACTGTGGCATTATACTTTATTGATTTTTCTTGTTTAAACAACAGGCCAATATAATATATTCTACTATTCTTGTTCTACATTTATTCAGGCTGGGAGCTTTGAGCTACCAGTTACAACTGCAAAGTATAAACCAGTCAAAGGAGAACAAGTTTCTGTGAAAACCTAAGAAATTGTTCATCAGGAGACTTTTGTTCAACTCTCCAGCTGTCTGCTTTCACAAAGGTGAAACCCACCACAATTGCTTTCTACAGCAGCATGCTTTCATCCTCCCCCACTCCTACCAGCCAGGCAAGGCAGATTTGGAAAAGCAAAGCCACTGACCTGCAGAAATTACTCAAAGCAAGATGGGCTGGCAAGTGCCCATCAGTTCTGAAGCCAGAGCCCTTTGGGGAAGGTCAACCTGCAGTACATGTGCATGCTGCATAATGCAAAGTAGTGTGGATATGTGGCACAAGGAAGGCTGCCTACTAGGTTGGGAGGCTTAATTGGCATTTGCAAAGTGCTTTGAGATCCTACATAAAAATATTTACTGAAATAAGCTCTAGAAAGCACAATTTTCCTGATCATTCTGTCTGCTCAAATCTGCAGATTAGCAAATCCAGAGTGCAGCAGAATTGGACCAATTGGTGATGAGAAGGATTTATCAGGTGATCTTATCCATTCCTCTGCTAATGTAAGACCATTCCTATAGTGCAATTTCAAGCACTTTGTCCAGTCTAGTTTGTAAATTACCAAAGTAATGGAAGATAATACCAGGCCATTAGATCCCACTACCTGGAAATATTTGCTGATATTCAGCCCAGCATTTCCTTTTCTTTACTTTAGCCCATTACTCCTAGTTGTGCCCCTGAAAGTTATTGCAAACAACAGATACAACTTTTTTTCAAAACCACAAAAACTGTTTATCTAATCACAGCCCTTCACTTGGGCAGCAAGGGAGAAGAAGGTAGCACCACTGAAAGAAACACAGGAAGAGATGAAGAAGATGGGCAGGTGCTATGCTGTGCCTTCCTCGCCTCCAGTGGTCACTGGAGCTCAATGGCAGATCCTTCAGCAGGATGTTCATGTCTGGGGGAGACCAAGCAAGCCCAGGAGAGCCAAGAAAGCTGCTCCTGATGATCTACCCATGAAAGTGATTGACCTCCTTCAGTTAGTGCATGGAAATGAAAGAGTGTTACAATCTCCTAGCTGATAAAGCGCCAACAGGCACACCTTTAAATAAAAAGCACCATTTGTCACAGGGAGAAAAATCTCAGTATGACAGGGACGCAACCCTGGGGATGTTGTCCCCTGCTCACCCCACAGCATCAGCATGCAACCCTTCATGCTGGAGGTGTGTCTGTATCTCTGGCAGGATGCTGCTGCCAGAAGACCCTATGGGAACATCCCCAGAGCCACAGCAACCCTATACCAGCAAATACACCAAGCTCAAAAGACTTCAGATGAGGTTATCCTCATGACCCAGAGATACTCCTAGATTTAACTGAAAGCTTGCTGGCCTCCCAGTGCACACCAGTCCTTGGGACCTCATCCATGAGACCAGGTGGGGCTGTGACCCCGCAGCCTGCAGAAATCCTCCCTTTTACAGATGTATCTTGTAGTGATTAGGAGGGCTGGCTTTAAGCACCGAGACACTGGGCACCAATGACATGTTCCATGCACTGTACTTGCTCAGATTCCTTTAAGCAGACCAGCTTTCCAGCATACATTGTCTTTAAGAAGTCTGGCAAGGGGTGGGTGATGGGGTAGGGGGAGCACTCGATAGCTCACTCTGAAATCAGCTTTTCTCTCCTCACCTCTTGTACCATGGAAATTGATTCTCCTCCTCCGTGCTATCGCTATAATTTTCCCAATTAACATTTTTAATAATAAGTATTTTCTAGGAAACTCCATAATACACAGGTGTGTGCTGCTAATTTAAATACTGACACCCATGCTGTGTTCACATCTGAAGATTGCTCCTTCTCGCCGGAGATTCCCTCCCCAAACAAGAGGGGAACACCTATGGTGCCGCTCCCCCGAGACGCCCGGGCAGATTGGCGGGGCGGCTGTTTCCGCGGCACACGCACGTGTTGGGGCCGCACCGCACCACGTGTGCTGACAAATCCCATCTTTATGCTTCTCCTTTCCCTGAAGGTGCTACAGCTGTGTGATGCTGGTTGGACTTGAGGGACCCCCAGGAGCCTCCCTGTCACTCCAGCCAACAGCCTCCTGCAGCCTCACATGTCACTTCCCAGGAGCCCGGGAGTGCTGAGAGCAGGGGCTTGCTCCCAGGCAACCCTCATGACTGCAGAAACAGAGTTTTGCTGTGAGCGCCTACAAACAGAGGAATCTGAGAAGGGTTTATAACTACTCATCTTGTTTCTTTTTGTATTATCCAGCTACAAAAATCTTACACCTGTCTAGGATGTTCATCCACCACATTATCTGAGTATCAGGTATTTTCTATCACTTCATCTTTTGTTTGATAAAACACTATCAAAAGTACTTTCTTTAAATATGTATATAAATATATGTAAATTAGTATTTATCTGTAAAATATTAATGCAAAAAAATAAATTTTATTATAAGGAAATTAGAATTCTTTTTATTTTCTCTTCTAAAGGACACATTACATTGTGACACTGTAAAAAGTCCACACATTACCAAGGAAAATAAAATTTCAACTTAAGTGGGGAATGTAGTAACCTGAGCTGCAAACATTCCAAGTTTTATTTCTTGTTTACATTTTATTAGGTTCTGGATGCTTCCAGAGTAGATGTTTAAAATTTTGAGAACCTCATACTGTACTGACTGGGCTGCATCTCACAGGTCAATGCAGGGACAAGGATGCAATTTTTAAAACCAACATAACAAAGCCAACCAGTTGACATCTCACTGTATATTTAAAAATTTGGAAATCCTTACCCAGTGTAATCAGTATCTTCTCCTACTGATTTACTAATGAAATCAGCTTTTAGAAGATATCTGAGCTTGTGAAGGCACTCAGGACAGGTAATTTCAGAGTACTTGCAAAACAACAGGTTTCTAATGTCCTCTGAATTGTAACTGACCTTTCCAGTGCTCTGCAGCAGAGATCCCAGAATTTCATGTTGTGTTTTACAGCATTCTGCATTTAGAATTTAAATGAGACAAAATCCAATACATGTAGGAATAGGAAAAAAGAGTTTGGTGTCTGTGGAGTCTCTCTCATCTGAACACCCTGACTTGCTCCTGAGACAGCCCATGCCCACAGGCAGAGGGCAGGGACAGCCCTGGGTACTGGGACACCGCAAGGGATGTGGCCCTGTGAGGATGGTGCTCTTGGTCTTGGGCACCAGGCCATGATCATGCAAGCCCAGGGTGCTGGAGGAAAGCTGAGGGGAGAAGCAGCTGTGTAGGCAAAACAGGCCTCCCCAAGGGGAAAGGTGAGGTGGGAGAACACATTTTCTGTTATCTCAATAAGCAGAAAATGGGAGAACATTAAGACAAGAATACTTGCAGGAGCAAGTCCCTGCTTTATGAGACCTCAGCTTTCCCAGGAAGCCAAAATTAAACCCAACTCTACAAAACAGAGAACAGAAACCCTCAACACTGGGAGCAGACAATGCAGCACCAGGATCAGAAGACAGAAAGAGGAGGAGAACAGAAGGAACAGCCAGGAGGGAACAGGCAACGCGAGCCCCAAGCAGCAGAGACAGCATTAAAAACACCCCAGCATGGGCTCTGGTAGCCCTGCGGAAAAAATAAGTCTCCAAATTGTGTCAAGATGTCTTTCCTCTAGAGATACCAAGTGAAATTTTTGATTTACATAGCTGGGAGATGCCATGCAAAGCATAAGAGGAAAAGGAATGACCACAGAGTGGTTTTCCTTTATTTTGTGGTTCATTTCTGAAAATCTGCTGCTTCCCCCTTTTCTTTCTCCTGAAAGGAGGGAAACTTTAAAAGAAATTGCAGAAGGCTATTAAAAATCTAAAGTAGTGTACTGTATAAAAAAAAGCATGGGGGAGAAATCTTAACAGAAAAACATCAAATATCTATGCCCTAAAATGTTGTGTTTTGGTTTTTTTTCCCCCATGCTGTGCTGCGTTAACATGTCCCTCACACGTGTGCCCAGCTGCTGCTGCGAGCTCAGTGGCAGGGACAGGAAATTTGGAGCTAATGGGGAAAGTGGGGAATACCAACCTGTAATTTATTTTTATGATTTCTGGAATGTTATAATTGAATTACACTAATGTTATGTGCTAATGGATGGTTGGGCACTGAGAGGCCTTTCCTGTTGCAAACACTGCAAAGAACACCCATGCTCTGCAAACACTAGAGCTCAGAGACAAACCCAGTGCCATTTGTCCCCAGCACTGAGACCATGGTCCACAGTTCTCTAGTTCCAAAACTCTTTCTTGATCAGTACTGTAACATGTAGCTGCAGAGAAAAACAAGATACCTTTAGCCACCTCAAAAGCAGACACAAAAAAAATAGGCTTTTAGGTCTGCAGGCTCCTGAGGAGAAGACAGAATCTGCTCTCTTTGCCCCAGACAATTCAGCCAAGATTCCCTGGGGCCTCACAGTCAGGCTAATGAGAAACTCCCCAGCAACTCCCATATAAAATGCTTTCATAGGTCTTTAAAATGCCTTAAATTCTCTATATATTTACTAAGACTTTTTACTTCTTTAAAATGTCCCTTGTTGCTCCTCAAGATAATACCCTTGTGATGTATTGCAATAGAAATGCAGCATTGTCTGACTGGACCTTTGTTTTGCAAGTATTGAATCTTATTTTCATCTTGGCCTCGAAGCAGCCAGAACTCCCTTTGCAGAGCAGAGGTGGGCACTTGCCTGGCCCCCAACAGCCCTGCCCAGTGCCCCCCCAGTGACACTTTTGGAGTAGGTCAGACAGGCTGCAAGGGCTGCCTGTGCTGTTAATAAGGGGGGGAAAGCAGGGGAAGGAGGTACTCAGCTAAGCTGCTCCTCTGGAACAGAAAAACATCACTGCCTCTTACACAGCAAAACACTCCTGACCAGCTATTTAACAACAAACTAAGTCCTTGGATTAGGAGGGGAAAGGAAAAGCTTTTTTTCTTCCTTTTACATTAAGAAAAAAATGTTTACAAAATCTGAAGAGGAAGGAAATTTGCTATATGCCCATTGTTAAACAGCACTAGTGAACACTCAGATCATTCACCCTGGTGCAAGGGTAGCCTCTGCTTCTTCTATGTTTCTTGATCCTCTAAGTTATTATGTACAGCCATTTAAGTTGTTGTCATTAAAAAAAACCAAACCAACTATTTCTAGCTTTATTTGAAGCACTGAAATAAATTTCTCAGTGCAACTACACCTCAGGTTGGATTCCTGCAAAGCATTTTGCCTTTGTAGGTTTCACCAGGACCAAACAGCTACACGAGAGAAGACAGCAACTTGTGCACACACTGCCAGAGAAAGAAGGATGATCCTGTACCAAGCCATCACCAGACAGACCCATCTGAGCACAGGATTTCTGTTGCCATGGTGTTCATGGCCAAATTTCCATAGGCTGCACTAAGCAGCTCCCATGGCATGGTCTGGTCAGGGATGCACAGGCTGTGCACCCTCAGTACAGATCAGGGACAGAGATGCCCCACCAGGAGACACCAAGCTTGGAGCTCCATATTTGGCACACCAAGGACAGATGGTCATCAGAGCCAGTTGGACAAGACCCATGAATGCAGACTCAGCTTGTGCTCACAAAAAAAATTTCCAGAATGCCTTCTACTGGTTAGATGAACAAAATAAAATACAGCAGCAAAAGCTCCTTTTCATCCCAAAGATGCACCTATATAAATATTTTTCTAGTAGAAAAACATAAATATATATTTTTTAAAAGTTTAATGTTTACATTCTACCAGTAACAGCTCTTGCTGTTCCTACATACCGCCCAGCCCTGGGACCATGACTCCCCCAGCCCACAGCAGCTCTGCAGAGTGCCAGCAGAATTTTTCAGAAGTCATTTTGTATGTGTTTGCACACACACAGAGATGTACAAACACATACAGGAGAAGAAGGGAGAAAAATATGTTAATTTGAAACATCTGGCAAATGTTTCAGAGTTAACAAGTCCCAGGTTTGGCCTTCTGGGTTTTTTTCTTTTGAGGGAGCCAAGGAAGGGGAGGCAATTTTGTCATTTTGGGCCAGGGAAGGAAGGGGCATGAAACAAGAAATTGAAGCGTGTTTTTTCACCCTTTATTGAACTTCAACATCACACTACTGGAGCTAATGCAAACAGGAAGATCATAAAAGAACATAATGAAAGTCTCGCACACTGGGACTAAGGGACTGGTTTCAGTTACTGAATATAGCTGTGGAGCCACACCACACAAGAGCCAGTGACTCCACGCAGCCACACCACCACAAACTTGTGCTTTTTAAGCTTTTTCTGTGTAGTTCCTCAATCATATTCCAGCCTGCAACTTGTGTCACATGTACTGCATCCTGTCTTGACAGGATATGGTATTACATCTTTATACACATACAAGATTGACATCTGTAGCTGCTAAATGTATTAAGAAAAAAATCCCCCAATTAACACACATTCTCCTTAAGCTGCCATAAATCATGCATACAATACATTCTATCCCACAGCCGACATCTTGAATGAGAGCTATAATTGTGGGAGTAAATGAAGAAAAATGGAGACTCTACTAATTTGGTAAAAGCCTTTCACAGTCTGTCTTTTACTTAAGGCATAGTCACCAATACCAACAGAAATCCCGAATTAACTCTGCTGTGCACGGAAGTATTTTTTTTTGGTCATTGTTTTGAACCTTAACCTATTTTGAATTTAATACACTTCAAGACTCATGATAGATAACACCGGTAACTCCACTCCACTGCTGTTTGAGATGAAGGTCAAGCAAGAGAGCTGGCGAGCGCTCTTTTCATGCACCGTTAGCTCCAGGCACAAAGGGGCCTTCGACATCACAGCTGGGGGTTTGCAGCAGCAGCAGCAGCAGTATTTGCTATCAAAGGCTAGTGAAAACACCAACCCCTCCAAACAGCCAGAGTGCCTAGAGAAGATGCACCCAGTGCAACTGAGAGAACAGTGGGTACAAAGTGAAAGGCCACAAAGTGCCATGCAAAGGCAGTTTGTGCCTTCGAGACCAGACAGATGCTCACTTCAGTATGAAAATGTCTCCTGGGAGCCAGTTTCCCTGTGACTCTTACAAACCCATCTAACCAGGAATGCAACACCACTGTTGGTTTTCATATTACTGCTCAGTTTCTGAGCTGTTTTCATGTTATTGGTGAGCTTTTAAGAGAATTCCACTGCACAGTCCAATGTGGACAGAGAACAGAAATAGACTTACTGGCTTCAAAATTATTCTGAGCATATCATAAATGTTAAAAACAGACAGCAAAATATCTTTACACGAGGCACAGGGACTGAGATGTGGCCAGTTACTTTAAGCACAAACTAATCTGACATTTACCCTCATGCCTGTGTTACCAATACATATTACACAGACAAACTTGACTTACCCTGTTCAGTTTCTTGAGCCTCTCTTTACTCAAATTCTTAGCCTAACACAGATGAACAAGCCTCAGACACATGTTTACTACTGTCAAGCAGACCAAAAGCTCGTTCAAATTTTAAATCTTTCTACCATGGCAGTCTACCACTTTTATTCTCCAGCCCTGACAGTACTTTCCAATTTCCTCTGAGAGGAGAAATACACACATTCCAGTTGAGACCGAGGCTTAAAATTCCTATTAAAGCAACTTTTATGTAATTAGATTGGAATGAATGTGCAACAGTGCCCATTGCAGAAAACTTCAAAGTGGTTATACTGGAGAAATCACAACCCGTTTCAGTGTGCCCACAAGAAGAAAGAATGGCTCTCTAGAGGATAAGAGTATATTAGTCTCTGTGTGTAATAGATTTTATTGACCATATGGAACTGATATAAAAATTGTGTTGCAGTGGGTAGTCTTGGATTTGAGACAGGAATGTGACATACAAAATACAGTTCCTGTAAAAAGCCTGGCAGCTTTCTGGCAGTTTTTGCAATGAGAAGAACCTAAAATATTTACCTGATTGAGTCACTGACGAGTCCCAGGTCAAAGAAAAATCTGAAGATTCACCCTCTTCAACTGAAAAAAAATAAAAATAAGTTGTGATTACTAAAACAAACCAACTGGAAAGCAAAGTCATCAGAAAACTAAGTCCACTATGACATTATGTATTAAAACAGACTTCTTCACTGCTGAAAAATAACTTACTGCTTTCTATAAAATAATTCATAAGGTGGAAATTTAGTAAAGAGATTTTTCCTACTTTTTAACCCAAATATGGGATTTGTGTTTTCAGTTTCTTCCTGAACAGGTAGCAGTAAGTTCATGTGAAATCTTAACAGATGTTTAAACACCACAACCTGGTAAGTATTCACATTTGAAATTTTGTACATTCACATCCTGCATGTGCAAAATTGCCATTGTAAATATAGAGGTTGTTTTTGAAATGGATGCTTCAACTCATCATAGTAAAGAACTGTCCTGTGAAGAAAAAATTGCCTGACTTATATGGTCCTAACATACCAGCCATATTCAGAACCCAACAATATCTTCACAGTTTTTTCAGAATTAAGAAATACTATTTTGATGTAGAACCACACTCTGTGATATGGCCGTCACAAATAGCTGCTTTTAAGGTTTGTTGTTGCTGTGAAAGCTGTCAGAGCCAGATGCTCAGCACTTGCAAGTGACGTAGCTAAAACCTTCTGCCTGTTAAGAATCATAAAAACACCACTCAATTCTTACATTCTTAAAAATAACTAAGAGAAGAGCCAACAACAAGCTGGGTAAAAAAGTGCCTGATCCTGCTACTACTGAAATCAGTGGTAGTTATACTAATGTCAGACTGGGCATTTGAAAGTGGTAACTGCAGAAATTCTTCTGAATTGCAAAAGTTTATCATCATCACCTGCCCACTCTGTCACCCTGACACCAAACGAATCTAAATTGTAAGTCTTTTTTTTTCTAATTAAAATTATTCACTCCATGCACTGAACAGTCTCTCACCCTTTCACCTACATTATGCTGGATTCAAATGCACATTCTGTAGAATTCTGCAACTGGAATCCAAACCATATTGCAAAGCCACAAGCATAACCCCTGTTGACCAGCCCTGTACACTCAGGCCAACCTGTTCCAGTGAACACTGACATTTGCATCACAAGAGTCTTGATTTTATGCTTTCATCAGAGTTATTCCCCCCTATCCAGTGTGGAATTCTGGCATCATGTTGTTGTTAGTGGTAGCATCATATAGCAATAGAAACAGAGAATATAATTTACATAGGCAGTGCCTTGAAAAATGTAGCTTTATGTTCAAACCATGAACAAATGTATGCTCCACAGAAAAGCACCGCTCTGGTTTTCTTAAATCTGTGTGTTTAGTAACGGAGAAGCATGAAATTCAGCCATTTCTTTGGAGAAATCATGCTTGAGACTTGGTTAGACTTTTTTTCAGAGTCTATGTTAGCATAAAGGCCATGTCACATAATATTAAATTCCAGAATGACAGAGGAAAAACAAGAGGCAAAGCTAGAAGCTTATTGAAGCCATTATTGGTCCTATTCCCTGACGGTGGCAGAGGCGGCTTGGCTGGCACGTGCTCCCTCCTGAGGGCTCACCTCCCATTTTGCACTCTGTAAGCCACCATCTTGTTCCCATTTTGACCCATCTCATAATAGAAAAACTCTGGACACAGTTACCCAAAATACCATTTCAGTCTTACACAAATGCATGTCTCATTTTAACATCAAAATCTATATACACCTGGAAGGGTTTTTGCTGCAAAACTAAATAAGCCAAGTTGAAAATTCATGTACCTTACTCAAAACAGACAAGGGGAATGTTTTAATTTTATTTTATCCTTGACTGCTTTTTGGTTGTTTTGCTTGGAGAGTTTTTTATATTACTACTCTTATGCTGAGGTTTTTCTTATTTTTTTATATTTTATCTTGAAAAGATTTTAAAAACCAGTCTGCTAAAAATACATAAAAGAGATAAATTTGGTTCTAGTCAAGGAGTAGTATGTGGATCTGCACTGGTCACTGACAATTTTAGCAACACACCGACTTTCATGTTGGTCAAACACCAAAGACTGCTCCAGTCCTTGAGCTGCTCTAGGGCAGCTGGCTCCAGCACGTAACAAAACCATGGTTTTTGGAATCCTTTAAATGAGGGCAAAGGTTTGAATCAGCCTCTGTTGGCATTAATTTGCTTTGCTCCCTAATGACTGAAAAGGGGACAGAGAACTTACACATGGAGACAACGGCATTGAATTCACTTTATATTATTGCAGTCATGGTTTCAGGTTCTCCCCCTTTATTTGCACAGACCCACCACAGAGCTGACAGTGCTGCTTATCCATGGAAAGATGAGGACAGTGGAATGCAGCCTCCTGAGCTTAGGCACAGACACATCACCCTGCAGCTGCTGCTCACAACACTACCACCACCCTTCCCTTTATTTTTCCCTTTTTCCTTTAACTCTTTTAAGCAAACATCATCTTTCAGAGGCTAACCCATAAAAAAAGTAACAGCCAATTCTATTCCAAGAGGAATTGATTGCAGTATTAACTGACTCAAGCACTTGATCCACACCTGCCCATCCATGCCCCCAGCTAGACAGGGGGCAGAGAGAAACAAGGAGCAAAAGCAGCCACATCCAGAAAAGAAAGACCAAAAGAATGTGTCTATACACCCCTTAAGAAGCCTCAAAGGTTTGATGGAAAATGGCATCTGTGAAGCTGAAGCAAATCATAGGTGATCAGGCTTTGTCAGAGACCCTAAGTGTAATTGTAAGGAGACACTAAACTCCATGTACTTCTGCTCCCTCTCCATAATGGGCATAAAACCAAGAGCTGAGAGGTTCCTCTGTGGCTGTCTTAATCTTCTGAATATAAATGGTTATTTAAGGAGCCAGCATTTGAAGTGGTGTCACTGCTGGCTTTTCCTCAACCTCAGCAGTGAGCAGAAGCCATGGAAGTCAGAAGGAAATATAATGTTTTCTTCCTCCTAAAGTCAACTTCAACAGCCAAGCATTCACCACTGAAATTTGCTCTCAGTTGTACACGTCTGTTGCTGGAGTCACAGAGAAGCAGGGGGAGGCTTCCCAGGCTGGCTGGAGATATGGGGACGTGATGCCTACACAGAGGGCAGAGGAGTCCCACAGAGCTCCATCTGGGGACAGGCCCCCCGGGGACTGCCTTAGGAACTTGGCCAGCCCTCTCTGGCAGGGCATAGTGGACCCCAAACAGCTTTGGCTGCTATGGCTGTGAAGGGATTTCCATGTCTCACTATTTGAGGACCAAGTCAAAAACACCTTTAGTCCATAATATTAGCCAGAGAATGATTCACTTAAGCTGAATTTTCAGTTTCTTAATATTTTTGTCATCATTCCTTGAAACCTAGGTTGGCTCAGGTGACCATGTGTATCAACACTTACATTGTAGATGCTGTTACTTAACTTGTGGTAATGGGCAAAACAAAGCCAGGAAGATGTACAAACCGTTCAACACAATCACTCTCAAAATACACAGTAGAGTAAGAATAATTCCCATTTAATTAGCAGGAAAATGCATTTTCTGAGGCATTCTAGACATAACTACCAAAGTCAAGGTCTAGACACTTCTACCTGTGCTAGTTAATCATTCTGAATGAGTGGAACCCAAGTCCACAAGGCTGATGTTCAGCATGGGCAGGAGCCACCTACATGCCTGAAACACTGGAGCTTGGGAAAACCACGTGAAAACAGCAGCACCATTCAAGACAAAGAATCATGATTTTCCAAAGCAACTAGAGATCTTGTATCAGTTCTAACTACTTTTCAAGAATCCTGGTGGAAGGATAGTGAAGGCTCAGCATTTCCTGAAATTTTGGAGGCATTTCATAGCAGTCATTACAAATGAAGACACACAAATTCACTGATGTTAAGCTGTGGGCAGAATGTTCATACATACACTTTACATGGTTTTCTGCTGAATTGTATTCTTCCCATTTTCCTTCACAAACTCATCTCATTTTTTGCCCAATTTACATGGTGTGCCTGCACATTAAGCTGTGGTTGGAACAAAGAAGTTGCTATGCAAGTACACTGTTACTCTGGTCTCTATCTGCTCTCTCCATCCGAATGATCAGCTTAAAATGCTTTGAAAACACATAGTTTTACTTCTTCAGTAATACAGAGACCATACAGCAAGAGGACAAAAGTTTGGTCCCCCTCTGCTACATGTCTTTGGCACAACACTCAAGGTGCAACACACTGAGCAACAGAGAGGGCACACATGACTCTTCGTGCCAAAATCACTATGGGGTTTATTTTAAAATATGCACAAAAAAATGTTTCCAAGTCCAGTACTACAGCTTGATATCAACACTCACAGTACTATATTTCTATTTTTAAATCATTAACTTTTTTTTCCTTCTCTTTTCTAAATGATCCATAGTATTTGCCAGCACATGGAGATAAAACACTGCAAATAGAGACTTTTTTAGCTGCATCCTTCAGGGTGATGATCACGAGATAGTTATAGGAAACTCAGCAAAGCATGTGCCTGCTACAACATCTGTGTCTTTGCTGAAATCTAGGGCCATCTATGAAGCTGACACCCTTCAGGAAGCCCGGGTTTGATTTAAAAATAGCTTTGGTCTGGCAGCGTAGAAATTCTTATTGTTAGTCAGCTCAAAATATAGTTAAGTTTGTGGACTGCCCACCTGAGGCCTGGTGCAGGGAGGTCATTGCTGGCAGTAGAAGGACGCATCTGCCTCCCCTCTCTGTTCTGCCCCAGCACAGGAGGACTCCCTGCTGTCATGTCTGGAGAAGACCCCTGATCTCCTCCAGCTGACTGTGGGGCCTGAATGCAAGAGCCAGAACAAGCACACGGCCGACATAGGGAAGAACTGTGGGCAACATCACAATACAGCATTCCTGCACATGCCAAATATTTGCATTTTGCCCGCTCGTCTCAGATGTTCTCCAAGGATGCTTATTTAATTGCTAGGTCACGAGTGCTGCAGGCTCAAAGATTTCAGTTCTTTGTGCTCAGAGAAACTTCTGAAAGGATTCAGCATCCATTCCCCTAAGAGTGAGAACATCTATTTATGGGGCTACCATTACCTGAACTCCATTCACAGTCACAGTGCTTATTTAACACTTTATCACTCCCAGGAAAGAAGTTAACCTTATCAAAGTAAGATGCTTCTGCACCAAATGTTGATTTCTAGATGCAATCAAGCTTTACAAGTGAGCAACAGCCCCTCAGTAATTCAGATAGCATGTGTATACTCCCTTATCCTATTACACAGGCTTCAAGGACCACAAGGACCAGTTTAAGACTTCCCATAATATAAAAACACATAGTATGCTAACTAAAACGTCAGGAACTGTGAGAGTGTGAGGAACTACTAAGAAATCTAATGAGTTAGAAGTGTGTCCCAGAGCTGATGGGGAGAACTTTCCTGAATCAGGGCTGTTACCAAGCACTGCATTCAAGGCTACTCCTTCACCTGCCAACAACCTTAGAAAACATCAGACACAAAACACCTTGAATGCACAAAATGCTGGTGCCACTTTTTAGTTTGGAGGATTTTGTAAGGTTTTGTTGATGACAGAACTCTCAAACCCAGGGAAATCTCACTGATGCCTGTGTATTAGCTGTAATGTACGTGTCAAGACTCACAGCTTTCCCTCTAGAGAAATACTCCTGCACCAAGCCGCATTGTAAGCCAGTCACACATTAATCACATCTTTTCCTGCCCTAGCTATCGGTACTTGCACGCAGGAGCACTGTGATCTTCTCTAATCTTCAGGCTCCTTTGCCACTTTCAGACACAAAACTCTGTGCTGTCCTACCCAGCCTTTGCTCCATCCCTCCCATCATATGCAATTACATGCTCCCAAATCAGCAGAGGACACAGAACAGCCCCATCCGATCACCATTCATCTGCCACGACTCACCCCACAGCACTGGCAGCCTGGGATTTCATACAGTGCTCTTAACCCTGCAAAATGCAGAGCAGCTTCCATTTCCACAAAGTCAAAGGGAGCTGAGGATGCTCAAAACTTTGTGGATGGGGGATTACAAAGCAGTCACTCTCCAGCTGCTTGGCATGGCAGGAGCACAAAGGGTGTTAACAACCTTTACACTTTAAATAGCCTGGTATTTTCTATGTGCATCTAGAGCCCATCCTTTGGAGAAGTGCAGACAGGCTCGAGCCTCAAACTGAGGCTCAAACTCAAACACCTCTGCTCCACGGAGCCTGCTGCCCAGAGAGGCTCAGCCCTGCACAGCCCCGGCAACTGCCGCCACAACTAGCAGTGGTAAAGGTTTGGAAATGGCTACTCTGAGCAGAAGCCAGCCCTCCCGTTCAGATCACTTCCCAGTTCGCTGTAAGGCTTTCCCACTCTCCTCCTTTGATGCTCCCTGATAAGATTCTCCATCATATCGGTGAGACAAGAGTCGGAAAACACAAAAGTCTGCAGCAGGGGGGTAGTAGCAGCATGAGAAGCAGCCCCATTTGTTATTAAATGCAGCGGCGCTGCGGCAGAGCTGCAGCCGCTGCCCGGGAGCGCTGCAGGGCGCAGAGCCGGCCCCGAGCCAGGCATCGCCTCCTCCAGGAGCCAGGCTGCCCCTCTTTGTCAGCAGCTGGGGCTTTCTCCCGCCACCGTGCACAGAGAAACCTTCACATTCAGCAGGAAAATAGGAAGTTTTGAGGGGTTTTGCTAGTCAGCTGAGAATAGGTGCCTATGAGTGTATCCCGATGCATTCACAGTACCTTGCAGCTAGAAAGGAAAGGGAGATCCCCCTGGTGCCTCATACCAACGTTCAGGGGAGCAAAAAGGTGCCTGGCAGAAGCTTCTGGGTGTGCTTTATACCAGCCACTTGAGCCAATTTACTCCCCTTGGAAAATCAACTTCACTAGAGGATTTCTCTCAGGTCTCCTCCCCATGTTTACAAGGCATTTTGCTTGTTTGTGTGATCATTTCCATTCAGCTTTAGTAACACTTGGCCCTGGTGGTTGGTGGGAAGGAGCACTGGGACACCAGGGCATCCCCAGAGAGGCAGTGGTGTATTCCTTGCCCATGTCCTAATCCTGGGATGCCCCATGGGAACCGTGCATGGTCCTCAGCACAATCGCTCGCAGCTCCAGAGCCACCTCCCTGTTCCCTCCCGAGTGAGCAGCTGATCCAGCCATCGGTGGCCCTAAGCCAGCAAGGGTTTTTTCCACCTTAAATAGGACCGTTATGTATTAGTCCTTTCATGAGCCAGCAGGCCAGGGAATAAGACAAGAGGGTTTACTGACATGGCTTATTTAGCGAGTTCAGAGCCTAAATTTGCACAAGTTCTCTAGCTGCTTTTCTCCAAAGTCAGTAATAGGGCTTGGCAGGGACTGTGGGTTTTGCTGGCAAAGTCAGCCTTTTTGTGTGAAGGAGGGAGGAGTGGGGAAACCCAGACTGCTGTGCTCACTAGGTCAAGGAAAAGGGAAAAAAAAAAGAAAGGAAAAAAAAAAAAAAAAGGAAGAAGGATGAGACAAATGGGACAGAATTACAAAGGGAAACTGAAAAAAAGATCGTTAGGAACAGAAAAAGATGTGAAGGTGATTAAGGAGAACAAGACAAACAACAAAATAAGGTAGCACTAGCAGGTTTATGCAAAGGAGATCTAATTATGGGTGGCTAAATCCTCCAGGACATTAATATTCCATCGTAATGTGTCTAGTTTCCTCCTTTCCAGACATGGCAGGGAGGAAATGAGAATCACTTAGATACACTGTTTAATGAGCAAATGATGGACGATCACCAAATACAGCCTGCCTGATAAGTATCCATTAGCTTAAACTCGCACAGTAAATCTGTGTGCAGCTAACGGGCCTGCCTCTTCCAACGCTACAGCAAAACTTAATGGAACTGCAGCCAGAGAAAGGAAGCCTTGTAAATAAAAATCTCATCTCGGTGAGACAAGAAAGACTGTAGGACATACATAATGGCTAATCACAGCCCTTCCCACAGACTGCATACCTGACTCACAAGCCAGGGTGTATTTATTCCCAGTGCTCATATTTAGTTTTTGTGTTTCTAATTCACATACTTCACTGGAGACAGATATTTCCCATCCAAATCTATTATGTAAATAAATACGAGGGTTAGGTGTAATAAAATGCAGTCAGTGTTTCAGGTTGCCATCAAGATCAGCATCTTATACATGCAATACATTAAGCTTGTATTTCTTAAAACTGGGCCTGCATACACCCCATGATACGTTTGGGATCAATACTCTTACTGATGATTCTTATAGTTTGTCATTGAATGTTAATCCCCAGAGGGCAGGGTGGATTTTTTTTTTCCTTTCAATTGCAATACATGGTATTTAACCTGTGAAATGTTCAGGAATTTAGAGGTTTCTTCTGCTTTTTCTGCCTGGAATTTGCCTGGTCGTGAGACTGGTAGAGTGCACCCCACTCAGCTCAACCAACCCACCCTTCTGATGGCCCACTCCTGCCTGGCACAGAGCTCCCGCTGACATTCTGCAGCCCCAGCCCCGCTACCTGCCATAAGCTCCACTGGAAATGAACGAGAGCACTGCGAGTCACTGCCCTCCTGTGCCCCAGCCCACACCACACACAGGCAGGAGGCACAGAGCAGGGGTGGTGAGGGAGGTGGAGATACACAAGAGATGGGGTGCAGGGTGGCCAGGGGACAGCAAGCACCATCTGCCTGTGGGCACTCTCGTCTCTGCATTGTTGTAAGCATTTCTAAGGCAACTGTCACCATAGTGTTTGCACCTTCTTCAAAAATACATCTCCTGTAAGCAGATACTATAAAGCTCAAGAGAAACAAAACAGGTGAATCCACCATTTTCCACATTGCTCATAAAATCATAAATTTTACTTCAGCAACCAAGGGTTTAAAGATTCTTGTTCCATTTGTAATGCAATTGGATGACAGAAACACGTATGTGCCGAAACTCTACCAAACTGAAGCAAGGAAGGTAGAGAAAGGGAAGACTTTCTCTATTTTTTTCCAAGACACCTCTACAATTCCAAGACATCAAGTCCATGAGTCAAATTTGCAAGTTGTGAAGTGATCCCTTGATCTGCTAGAAATGCCAAAAGCAGGCTGAGCTTACCCAAAGACAAGATGATGGTGATGATGCAAGTAAAAGACCAGAGGTGAGTCACCAAGTGCAATGACCAAGGTGCTACTCAAACAATTGCAATATCTTACACCTTCCTCCAAACTTTGGGTTTAGAAGTTGTATTAGTGAAGGCTCCACTATCCCCTATGCACTTCTGAGCACAGATACTGGATGAAGATACACAAATCCCAGGTACCCACCTATTACAATCCAGTTTAAACCCAGAAAAGCAAAGAAAGCTGAAATCTCAAGCATAAAACGGGAAGAACTTAGAAGGTTCAAAATATTCCCAGAAAGGAGATTAAAACCAAACAAGATTAAAGGTTGTTGCCAAAAAATTGATGTATTTTATTTAATAGTAGAGAGGCAAAGAGAAGGGAAAAGAAAGAAGTAGAAAAAGAAGTGGGGCGGGGGAGGACAGGGAGAGGTGACAGTGGTTAGATAAGCATAACACCCCTCTGAGGGTCCCAACAATGTCTTGTTGCTCCCCTCCATCTGATCTTGTGGTGGTGAGGGTCCCCTGTCCCCGCTGTGGCCACACCACCACATGCCAGAGAGTACAGCATCCCATGGACTAAAACACGGTTTGGGCCAGGTGGGAACCCCTACGTGTCTCCCCTTGCAGGGGCTGGCTCGACACTGTCCCTTGTGACACTGAGGGTCTGCTGCATCATCTCTGGTGCAGGGTCTCGGGACCCCTTTGGGGGCCCCTGTGATGGGCCCTGTCACTCCCTTCTGCTGTGGATAACCTTTCCCCTCCCTGGGTGAGGACCCCTGAGCTGGGCTCCTCTGCATAGGGCAGGATGGGCAGTCATTGCACCTCTGACCAGAGGCTTTTCCAAAACACCCAAAGCCTCTCCTCCCTCCACCCTTGGTGCGAGGGTCTGTGGGAAGCTGACAGCTGATAGGCTGTGGTCTCCACCTTGGATGTGTTAAGCCTGTGCTTTGTGAATGTCCCCAGCTCTGAGTTGTTACTTTATCTTCTCTTCATTAGCAAGCAGTGTAAGGCCTCATTTGGGGTGTGTTGGTCTTTGCAGCTTTTGTAATACAGTTTTAAAAGTCCTTCATGAAAATGTTTAAGCCTTAAACTATAATACTTCAGTCTCTGACACCATTCAAGACAATGTTTGCAAACCTGTGAGGCTGTGTGCTGGAAGACAGCAGACCTGAGACTTGCAGCTGGCAGAGACAAGGTGCACATGGCAGAATTCAGCTGGAGGAATGGCACAGGTCAAAGGGATGCCAGAAAGGCCTTGACTGTTTCCTGAATGTAACAAAAGGGCTACAATGAAATGAAGTTTCAAAATCAAGTCAAAGCACTATGAATTTCAAATACTAGGCTTTGCACAGAGAATGCAGGGTCTCACCAAGTCAGATTTATTGCAACTTTGCTTCTCCGGGGAAGAAAAAACAAAAGAAAAAAAAAGGCAGAGGAATGATGGGGAAGAGCACTATTTTCACATTAGGGCTATAAAGTTTCTCTATAAGAAGGACACCTAATAAATTTAGGTATGCTGGCCCTGTATTCAGACATCTAATAAGAATGCAGAAAGGTTAAAATCTAACACAGGCTAATGACACAAAGAAAGGGGAATGTTCTGAAAATAATCGACATGTATGGAAATGGTAACCAAAACAGGGAAGAATGAAAGTAGATAACTAGGATCTGCAGATGAGTAGTGGGGCCATAACTCCTTACACTGCCTCTTGCTCTGGTAAAGCACAGAGATTTAGGTACACCAGCAGACTGAGTACACCCTGCCTCAAACTGCAGGCTGCTCCCCAGTGCTGCTCATTGGCATCACCCTTCCGCATTCTGCTTAGCCAAATCCATCCAACCACGTGCAGTTCTGTAACAAAAAAACTCACAAAAACAACATTGTCCCACCTGCTGTGGTCAGACCAAGAGCCACATCCCTTCAGACCCTCCTGCCACAGATAGCAAGAAGCCTTTCCCTTCCCTTTGGCAAGGAGCTGATGTCAGCTCTCCAGCTCATCTCATCATCACCATAAATCAAGTTCCACTTCACAGCTATTTTTCCATTATTGATTTCAACCAGACCCAATAGAACCCAATGCAACATCTCCCATTTCTCAGGATCTGAGCAGTTCCAGATGACAGGGAACCCCAACTTTCAGAGTTAGGTTTGAGGTAGAGAGTTTAATTGCAATAAAAAATTCACACTTGCAAATATGCTAAAAAGAACAGAAAACTACTTAAACAGCAAGCAACCACCTTGAGGGACACTGATGAAATGGTAAAGCATGCAACCAGCTCTAGTCTTACACAAGTTTAGTCTCTTACTTCGTAATTCTTCAAAGCAGGTTTTACTACATTATGCCTAAAGGCCTCATCCCAGCTGCAGTGAGCTCCAGCAGGAACAGAACTGCAGTACCAAACACTTTGTTTAGCATCACACTCCCCTCCACAAATACCCCATTCAGCACCTAGGACTATTAATCACAGCTGAAAAGAAGTCTTTGACCAGATTTCCACACCTCAGCCTAAAAAAATATACCAATTTTTACTGCAAATCCTTCAAACTTGGAAGTTATTTCACTGGTGAACTATGTTTGCAGCACAGGTAGCACAGAAAAAGGAAAAGAGAGGAGGCTTTTCCTGACCAGCCATTTTAATTAGAGCTAGGAGGGCTTGAAAAAACTCATCTGGTGAGTGGAGTTCTTTCCCCCTTTTCCCCTCCTCAGAAAGGCCAAGTTTAGAAACGCTGAGCACCCGAGGCTGTCAGTGCTCGCACTCTGCTGCCGTCCCAGGCCAGCCCCGGGGCTCAGCCCCGGCCAGCCCCAGCAGCAAAGCGCTGCCTTTCCGGAGCGGGCGCGGGGTTGCGCCGGGCGCTCCCAGGAGTTGGGTTCTCCAGCAGCCTCTCACTGTGGCTCTTTTGTGTATGCAAGCGTATGCGTGTGTGTGCGCCTGTGTGTGTGGCAATACTCCCCAGGCTCGCTCATTTTAATGCTGCTTTCTCCCCAGATGAAAATATACATATTCTTATTAAGAAAAAAAATGTGCAAAGCATAAATTTGCATCTATGATCATTTCTGGTTCATAAACTGTATTTTAATAATAAAACAATATATTCTTCTGTACTGCCTCTCAAACACTAACAGTAAAGTCTCTTATTTGTATGTGAGCTTAAATGCTTTGATGAAGAAGCACACAAATAGTATAAAATGTAAAGTGAAATATAGAAAAATGGTTAAATAAAAGCAGGAGTAAAGCTAATACGTGGAGAATTCTGCCTCCTCCTTTTGATTCACGTGAGTGGATGCCCCACACTTTTCTACTGCAGAATTTTATTACACAGGTTGAGGGGAATTCTCCAGCTGAGATTCTTCTTCTAGAAAGACAGGCTTTGTTGGCCGCATTAAGGTGAAAGAAATTACGATGAGGGAGAGAAAATTGTTTGTATCACATATAGCCCTTTGTAGCATCAAATTTAATTTGCAGAAAAAACAACACAGCCACCACAATGTGGAAACTAATATTTTTTATAACCCCTTAACAACCTGTCCTTAGTGCTAACATACCATAAAGAAATTTCAACATCTTGTTATAAGTGTAGTTTATTTTAAACAAGACTAAAAGAAGAACACAGTTCTTATTGAAAACTGACACACACACAAAGGGTGAAAGCTGGCTTTTAAAACTTTATCCCAAAGCATACTTTATTCTTTTTCCCTAGTAAATGTACAACCCTTCCACTGAAATGAAACACAGAGTTTCCAAATATTTTATCATTCTGAATGGATTTCCCTAGTGTAACAGTAATAATATTTTTACAGTTAAAAGATCCACTGATTTAATAAGTGTGATTTGTGTATTTAGAAAATTCATTAGAGCAGACATTCCCCAACATTTTTAGATTTATTTATTTATTTAGCCTAATTTGGGTACACTACTTCAAAAGAACGCTTAGAGCTTCCCAGTTCCTTAGTCACTCACTAATAACATCTAATAATTAATAAAGACATGTAAATTCTTAACTCCCAGAACTATTCCAAACTTACTAACTGTATGCTTCATGTCATGTCTCACTTATAGATATCTGCATTACTTTGTTTCATAAAATGCTGAAGGGACACGTACTTATCTTGCTCTCCACCAAGAGTGAATATTCAGGCATGATGCAACCAAGGCAAAACTAAACCCAAGCCTGAGCAAACCTCTCCTTCAGGAGCCCAGAGAATTTTCCAGCCAGCCATGGAGGGGTTTAGCTGCTTTCACTGCATGGTTATGTCCCTTCTGCAAACATCCCCTGCCCACATGCTTGTGTCAATGCATGTCTGCCCACGTCCACATGCTTGCACTAATGCCACCACACAGAAATGCAAGGCAGGAGTCTGGTGAATACTTTGGAATAGTCTCATTAGTACTAATTTAAAAATAGTCTCATTAGTACTAATTTAAAAATAGTAATTTTTACAATTTTGGGGGAGCCAGGAGGGAATGAACCAGCCAAATGTGCAGCTGTGTCATGAAAAGGAAAGGGCCATTTTAAGAGTAAATGCAATACTTAGGACAGTGATTCCCAATGCATCTGTAGGAAAAAAAAAAAAAAAAAAAGGCTTAGCAAACACCTCATCCCCCTTCAAAAGGCCACCAGCCCTTTCAGCCTCTGCCTCCAGAGCTGCTAAAATCCCTCTCCCATAGGCAGAGACCATGAGGTATAACATTAACTCAAAACACCTTTTCTTGGAGGCAAATAGTATTATTGTGTCTGCTTCTCTACTACAAGTATTCCTGTCAGGGCTTTGTGTTCTGCAACATTTCCTTGTCATATTTATTTGCTTGTTTTGATTTCTGGTCTTATGGCCCAAGGAAGACTGCCAAGACCCTAAGTCCCATCTCCTACAAGTGCTGCTAAGCCTGGGAAACAGGGCATGGGGATTTCCACACATGGCTCAAGCCTGTATGTTGAAAGAAGTTTACTCAGGAAATACAGCTTGCAATAAGTTTTGTATTTAAATTTCAGTAGACTAAATGAATGGGGCTTGAAAGAAGAATGAAAATAGCCCCACTTCCCTAAATAAAAGCCAAACTGAGACAGAAAAAAACCAAAAAGCAGAAAAACACCTACCTTTCAAAACAAGGAACTTGCTTCCAACCTAACCGCAATGAAAAATGCTCAGATAATTAATTTATAGTCAAGACAAACAGGGCTACTTAGCTGAACTAATGGGGTTTTTTCCCCGGCAAAATTCATCCATAGCCAAAGGGTCAGTGAAGCAGAGTTCCTCTACAAATTTTTATGACAGCTGAATGTATTTCCTACCTGCACTTCTATTTTTCCCTGTTAATGAGATTTTGCTGGGTTTTTCTTGATTTCCTGGTGGAATCTTATGGAAATTGTATGGTAAATGAAAGCTGTGTTTGTACTTGGTCCATGCTTACTCACATTTCATGGTGCAGTCCTGCTTTGGCCGTGCCTGCATCCCTACAGAAACCACTTTGAGGCACTGTGATGAATGAACTGTCTAAAGAGCTCCACGGTAGAGGGGGATGGACCTCGGCCATCCCTTCTGCGTGAGTTACAGACAGCGCGTGTGCTGGGAAGCCAGCCCGCTGGATTAGTGCTGACTGGCTTCAAGGATGGGCTCTTTAGGGGAATGTCACTCAAGTGTATATAAAACTTTCTATTGATCAGAAAGCCAACCCTGTAATCGATAAAGGCGCAGACGTCCTTTCTCCTCCATCATGCAAGTAATCCATCCAAAAATGTGAAATCGTTCTTTTTTGTTAAGGTGAGGTTTTGTGATAGTCTGTCTAGGAAGCAGCAGACAAAAAGTTTCTTCTAGATGCATGCAATAGTCCTTGCAATTCTATTACACATGAGGAGGCTTAACCCTGTCCCTGACCTCCAGCTCTTCCCATGCCAGCCCTTTGGCATCAGCCCCCGCTGCCAATGCCAGAGGCTGCCTTGTGCACTGGTTAGTGCTGGTACCTTGTTGCTGAGCTCTTTGCCACAGCTTTACTCACCACCAGCTCTGGGCAACCCTGAGCACACCTCAGCTTGCATTCCCCTGCAGACTACTAAAATCATCTCCTAGATTCAAGTTTAGGGGGATGAAGTGTGTTCTTCCACATCTTTTCAGATAAACTAGGAACATTTTACTTCAAATATGAGCAACATTGCACTTGCACGCTTTTCACTTCAACAGACAGCCAGGCACCGCAGTGGACGTGTTGATTTCTGACTGCTCACAGCAATAGCACGTTCTTCATGTCTGCTCACCACCAGCTCCAACAAATAAAAGACAAGAAAGCTTGAGACCTCAAGGTACTTAACATTATACAACATCTTAAGTCCTACTCAAAAATCGGGGTTTATTTTTTGGCAACACAATTACTAACCAACTCTAAAATCAGGACATATGAATGGCTCCTGTTGAAGCCAGAACTGTGTCTGGACATTTTTGTTCATCTTTTTAGGGTATAGAACACCAGACAGACCTAACACTTGCTCTAATTCCTTAAACCTTGAGGGGAAAAAAAGTCTCCTGCTCTTAAAATAATGCTCTACAGACACTCACTCACACTTGCATTTTAAATAAGTTAGTGCACTTTTGATTTTAAAAAATTCTATTTTTCCACATCTATGCACATATGATAAATGCTGTTCAAGACCACAAATCAGTCACTTAAAAAAAAAAAAAAAATCACACTCACCCCAACTCAGCTGAACCTGGAGATTGCTTTAAAAAGTCTGGGTTTGGGCTATTGGAGTCAATAGAACTCCATTGACTGAAGCCTTCTCTTCTGACCAGACTCATCCCCTATTTATGTGGAAGAAACAAGGTCGTAAAAGAGGCAGCAGGGTAATGATGTACAGCCCAACTGCTTACTAGGTACCCTCAGAAATGTGACACACACTCTGAAATGACCAAAAGAGGAAGGGAGAATTTGGGAAGCAACTCCAGTGCTGGCAGGAAGGACCTCAGCTCACTGCCAGCATCCCCTTTCCAGCTTCACCCTTGTTTCCCCACACTTTGGATGTCCCACCAGACAGTCCCATGAAGAAGTGCAGGAACGAATGGCTGAAGCTGGTTACATTTTTGCCATTGTTTTTTTTTCTCCCCCAAACAACAGGTACACATGAAGAAACCAACCTACCATGTTTTCAAATCCATAACTTAAGTGATACCTTTCAAAAAACCCTTTTGCTCTAGTGGCAGTGCACCTTCTATAGGCCCTGTGTGGCTGTACCACTTGAAAATAAGCACCCACAACTGGCTTTGAAGGCAATAACACCTTCTGAAAGGTCATTAGCTGCAGTGTGCTAACATAGCTGCAGTTGTAGTGCCGCATTATTCAAAGACAGAAAGTTAACGTTATTTAAACTTCAACTGGGAACAAGACAGATTAATACCTCCATCACTGTTGTGCTGTCATCAAAGCACCAGCCAAGAGGTTAGGGATCAGTGAAAACCCCCAAACTTCTAGCAAAACCAAAATGAGAGAGCTTTTAATAACTCAAAAATACAGCGTGATGGTCTGGAACAGCAGCTTTTCATTTCAGCAAGTTTATACTACAGTATATGTATCCTTGAGCTAGGAGATCGTTTGTTTAAATTGCTTGATTATACGTAATGATCCTTCTCTTATAAAGCAAGATTCAACATTACCACTGGGGGAGAGGGCGGAAACAGCACAGAAATTTAACGAGAAAGAAAAAATATCATACAACTCTTGCTGTAATAAAACATTAGGAGAATTTTTCCTTGACTGTTGAAAAAAAGCAAAGCTAGAAATATATTTTACCCCAGCTATTAACACTAACTCTTCATTCACAGAGTATAATGTACAGCTTTGATCAAGCTCTAGGATCCACATGCTCACAAAATATTTAACTTTAAATACATAGCATGGAATTACTCTCCAACAATTTATGCCATTGCCTCCTGCCACTCTATGTTTTCCTAAACCTTGGAGTCCAATTCACATATGTAAGTCAAATTATTTTATTTTTAACCTAATAGGGATTGGAAATAATTTATTTCAAATGCCAGAAAGTGTATGGTTTCAAAAAACTCTTTTGCACTTTTATGGACTGAAATGAGAACAAAAATTCAAATTTAATAAAATCTGAGATCTGGAAAAGTAAAATCATTTACCAGCAAGTTGGAAAGCAGCTTACACATATATTATGAATATTTTCTGAAAACATCCCACAGGGCAGACAGGAAAAATATAAGCTTACCTATCTGCCTAATTTTTATTCTGCAACATTTAAGATGAAAAGGATGGATCTTGTCTCTCTACACTTAATTGAACTTAACTGAGGGAAGAAAAGATGGAACTGCTCCCAAATGAGAAGAGACTGATAGAAAGTGATATGTTTATCCTAGATCCTCCCACTGCTTCCCAGAAGCAGTTCCTGGTTGCCCACCCTCATTAGGCCAATTTCAGCTTTTCCTAAGTGCCTGTGAGGGGGAGGAAGCACATCTTTGGCACTGGTGGTGCTGCCCTCCTGCCTGCGGTCTCTGGAGCAGAGGGCGTTGGCACTACAGGTGCCACCACCCCACAGGACACTGCTGATCTCTGCTACCTGAGGACACACAGCTCCTCTGCTGGAGTGGGTCCTGCCCACAGATCCCAGTGAGCAGGGAACAGCAAAAAAAAAAACAAAACAACACTGAGAGTTACTCAATCTAATATAAGATTAATTTCTGAAGAAAATAAATAAATAAATAAAGCCCTAATACAATAATCTCTGCATCATTCATGTTTTATCATGAGCTTAATCCTGAAGGCCTTCTGTTTCTGGAGGCATAGATGCTCTTAATAAAAGTTATTTCTCATTTAATTAAATCTAACATTTGCATATTTGACAAGAACAGGAAACAGTAGCTATAAATACACTTTCTGACCACCCAGCCTCACTTATCCACAATCCAGTGGCTGTACTATGAGGAAGGAGAACCACAAGTGAGAACAACTTTACTTTTGGAGAGAGCTCTTGGTGATCTACATTTAAACACAAACCCAAGGAGAAAAACATTCTTCATAGCATCCCTTCCTCTATCCACCCCCACAGGATATTATCATTCCTGGGCAACATTCACAGCCTTTGGCTTTGTGTCCAACATAAGGTGAGAAAAGGACAGATGTTCAAGACCCACAGTGAATATGCATGCATGGAAGAGTGAACCATTAGTAGATGTCAGAGCTTTCACTGATAATTTTCACCATTATCTTAAGAAAACAGCTAAATCTATCCCAAACATAGTTATTTCTTGTGCTAACCATCCAGAGTATTATTTTTCTAATATGTATCAGCTCAGTGGTGTCTCCAACCGGGCATTTGTATGTATGTATTTGTTTGGGGTTTGGTTTGGGAGGTATCACAGGTTCATAGCATAAATATATCAAGGTGTTTATGCATGTTTATACACCTATCTGCAACCTCTTTTTTTCTTTTCCTAGAAAAGAAAAAAAGCGAGAGAATCTGGTTTGGGGATCTATTTAGAACTTTTTATTTAGCAATCAGGGTTTACACTGTCAACTAATACTTTTCAAAAGTTAAAAGTAATTTTCTGGCTACATTCTGCTTTTGCAATGAGATGGCTTATGGATACACAGTGGGTCCTTCAGGCAGAAATTGGAAATGGACAAAGGATCATTTTCACCCCGATTTACAGCTGGGATGGCAAGGCAGGACAGTCACCTGGGGCAGATAAATTTTCCTACATTGTCCTGCTTTGACAACCGAAGGCTTCAAAACCAGAAATATTGTCCTTCAAGAGTTGCAACGGTGTTTCAAGTGGTTCCCCACCCTATCGTTGCTAAACATTTACACTTTTAGCTTAATGGACAAGAAGGAATAAAGAATAAATAAGAAAGTACCCAAACAAACAGCCACGTTTGTAACCTTAGAGAAATCCCCTGTCCCTGCTCCCCAGCAGTTAGCCCTTGCTGTGCTGAAACCAAACTGCTGGAAGAAGAGCCTGGTGCTGGGGTGCCAGGTGGTGTGACCCTGCCTGCCGTGGGCAGGGGTGCCAGGGGACAGGCACCAGGCAGCCAGGCTGCTCACCATCCTCCCTTCTCCACATCCTTAGCATCTACCAAACCCACCCACGCCTGTACCCCAGCTAATGTACAGCACTGTTTATTGTGGGCTAACACACACATCCACATCTATATTAACACAGGCAGCATCTTCCTCTTCCCTCTTAATGTTCTTTTTATCTTAATAAACAATGTTATTTAGCATATTTCTAAAAGATTGACTTGTGTTCTCCAGGTGTTTTAAGCCATGTAGCAACTCAATACCAAGTATAAAACAAAAAAATAACTATACTGTCAACTTTCTGTTAGCCATGCAAATGTATGCCTTAACAGATATACCTAGGTTGAAAAGCCAATAAATTAGCTAAGGAGAGGAGTCAACATATCTATCTTCATTAAGTTTGACTTCAAATACTAAAGATGGGAGTAAATCATCCCCTGATGCTGTGGGCAGAACCAAATTAATTTTAGCTGCTGCCTCTCCTCCCACAGGCAGGGCTCATGTGTAGGCCCGTGGTCACACAGAAGTGTCATAGCCAAAGCCAGCACAGTGGGCTCCAGCAGCACTGAGCACAACTAAGAGGTAAAACACCATAGCAGTGAAATGTACTTGCTCTCATATTAAAACGTGTCAGGTCAGCATTTACTGGATCCATACCTTTGGTTTCATGTGCTTACTTGTGTTAGGGAAATAAGAGCCAAGGTCCTGTGTGCTTTACACTCAGAAGTGACGTGGGACAGGTGCAGTGCAGGCTGGACGCCTCTCCCTGGCTCTGGGTGTACAGGGAGGGCATGTTTGGGAGGTTGCAGAGCATTTTGCCAAGATACCAAAACTCCCATTTGTTCCCTCTCTGTCATTTGGCCACTCACACCACATAAGAATGAGCAGCAAACAAGAGTGCTGGGCAGATTTTCTTCCTGTGGTGTACAAAGCTAGAAGGCACCACGTGCCACCAGTGCCCACCTGGCCAGCCACCCTGCCAGCCGCACCACCCTTGCAGGCAGGCAGGGGACCAAGTTGTTGACTTTTTTTCCCTCCTGGCCACTTTGGGAATCAGTGGCCCCATCTTCCCAAGCAAAGGAAGCTGAGCACAGCAGATGGCTGCCGAAAATAAAAAAAAAAAAAAATAAAAACAGAAAAGAAGGAAAAGAAAGAAAATAAAATTACCCAGCTCCTGGGTGGCACAGGCAGGAAGTTTTCTGCTATCCCCTAGATACTCAGATCTCCTCCTGTGGCTCCATATTGAACTCCCTGCCACTGCTCAGGCAGGAACGGTGCTGCCCAGGACAGGCATTTGCCCAAACTCCCCAGGAACAACATCAAGCCAAAAAATATAAACAAAAATTAGAGGCCCTCAAAGCTGCCTGGCAGGACTGGACAGCCTGGGCACTGCAGCTCCCTGCGAGTGGGGGGCACTCAATGGCAGACAGCACATCAGCACTCAGGCAGCACTGGATACCAAATTAGCAGTCTTGAACAAAATATAATTTGAGAAATAATTAACTGCACTGTGAAACACTGTGATAATTTCAAGTATTAAAAATGTAATCTCACAAATTAAAATGAATTTACTAAAATCAAATCAATAATACAATTCAGCATCCTCTGAATTTCCTTCAGTCAGCTAATTTAATTAATCTTTTTGTTCACTTGGATATAGATTTTAGAATTACATTTTACCATCAGAAAATACCTTGTGCAATAGTACAAGACCTCCACAAAGAAAATGAATTTTTACACAGATTGGATTTCATTCCCTCAGCTGAAATTCTGATCACTGAGCAGCAAGAACACTGCTGTAGCACACAGGATGTCACTCAGGATGTGACAGTTTCCTCTTGTTTTAAGCTACTTAAAAAAAAAAAAATTCTTCTCAAATTAGCAACAGAGTATTGCTTTTGATTAGCAGCAGAGGGACTGTGAGCACACTGGGCCCAATCCAGTTACTTACAAGTTTTGCTTTTAACTTTGATGGAAATTAAATGGGAATTGAATTCAATGCAGCAGAATCAGTTCCTTGAAACGCAGTTACAGTGCTAAGCCCATGAGTGCATCTGTGCTTTTCCTCTGCAAACCTCTCTGTGCTTCCACAAGGCCCCGATGCTGGCTCCTCACTGCCGCCTGTCCCCATCCCAGGGCTGGATGCTGCTCCACAGCGTGCCCAGGAACAAGGCTCCAGCCCTGCAGGGCACACTGGGGGCAGAGCCACTCACACCTGGTTCCTCCCCAGAGCTGGACATGTGCGACCAGAGGACAAAATATCCTGCCCTGTGCCCTCTGGAGGGTACAACACCATATCCTCCTCCCTCTTGTAGAGCTGTACTAACCTCATTGTTACTGACTTCTTTGGCACTACTCAAGTAAATTGTGAAAATAAAAGAATCCAGTGGTGCAGTGATTCAGGTCCCAAACTGAATTTTGGGAGGAATACTTGAAAAATTCAGCTCAGAGTGCTTTTATACAGGTCCTTCCAATACCATTTTCAAGCAGACCTTAAAATCAGCCCCATCTTCTCAACCTGTGCAATCCTGATAACTGAACTTCAGAGGGTCACATCCTGTGTTGCTTCAAAACTCACTTAGCCTTGACTCTCCTGTGTTTGTCTTGGTAGAACTTTGCTTAAATAACCCATTTGTTGGGCTAACACAACATTTTGCTTGGCTTGCAAGCCCCATGTGGGTAAATGCACATTTCCCTCGTTTCATTTTTTGATAATTTTCTTCTGCAGTAATTTAACTGAACTTATAAAGATGCTTGCAGAAGTTTAAATGAGGCATAGTTAGAGCTTTCAAAAATGCAAATAATTATACACACCTACAGACTCTAAGGACAAAAAAAAGAAACAAGAACAGATCCTGAAGAGCCCAACAGGAGTTTTGCAAAGTTTTGGTTTAACACCAGCAGCTGCATATTTGGAGTTTGTGGTAGATAAAGGACTTATACAGAATTGGGCAATGTAGCGTTTTTATACTGGTACTACCCCATAGCTCACTGAACCCACCACAGTGCTGCAGCAACTGAAGCTGTGTAGTTTGGTCAGACTCTCTCCATTTATTAGGACGGACTTTATCAAGTGCTTTGATATGCCCCATCCCTCTTTGGAACACTACTGGGAAGCTCAGGACTAGCAGTGTTACTCAGCAGCCAGTTGAACACAGGAAGTTTCACACATTTAACGCCAGTGGAAAAGTTTGATAGATGGGTACAAACCAAAGTCTTAAAATTAACCCCATAGAAATCAGTCATGCACCCAGAAAGCAAAGTGAGATATCTTGTCTGCTTAATGAGAGCAGGAGGGCCAGAAATAGGCTCAGAGCAACAAAAATCAATCTTGTGCACAAAAAAAGGACAGAGAGGCAGGTAGGACAGCACAGAAGGGAGGGCCAGGTTGACAAGCTTCTCCCAAAAGAAGGGCAAGTCTTTCCTAGGAGCTGGAGTAGCCAGGCAAAGGTCAATGGATGAGGCAGAATGTATGTCAGCAGGGGCATAAAGTATTGCAAAATTTAAAAAAAATAAATAAATGGCAAAAGGAAAAGAGGACTTGGCTGGACAAAAATCTAATCCTACTACTATTAGAGATTACAGGACCTCTGGGTCAGCAGCAACTTGAGATCAGCACTAGTGCAACTACCTGTGCCGTGCTGAGAGCTAAAACCAGAGCAAACAGCAGGAGCCACTTCATCATTCCCGGTCCCTACCGTACCAAACCCAGCGCAAGATGCACAGAATCACCGAGACACTTGGGAACCCAGCAGAGGGACATCAGCCATCTCCAGGGGCCCTTTGCCTACCCTCCATAAGCATTTTGCATCTTAGAAAGTCAGCGGAGCCCACACCTGTCAGCAATCCCTGTAAACAGAGGAGTCCCCGATTAGAAGAGGCCGATCTTTTGTCTGTGAAGCAAGAGCCCAAAAGGAGGAGCGAGGGTGGCAGGCGAGCAGGGCTGCAGAGCCGCCCCAGCAGCGCTAGCGGACATTTCAGCAGCCCTCCTGTCGCAGCAGCGCCGAGGTGCCGACGACCCAAGGAGGGGGAGGCAGCGAGACGGGACCCGAGGGGGTTTGCTGCAGTATTCAGACCTCGGGCTGGCGTGCTCCAGGGAGCGGCAGCTCGGCTATGTGGAGCAATTTAGGTGGAGGCTGGCAGGCGTACTGCACACGGACTGACACCGCAGTGCACCAGCAAGGCTGGAAAGGGTCGTACTGGTCCAGCTCTTCTCTTTGCAGCCTCATTCGAGCCCCGAGCGACACGCGGGGCAGGAGCAGGAGGCCACAGCAGTGCCCCCCGTCCGGTCGGGTGTCTGCCTGTGCACGGCTGCTGGAGGGACCCCACCATCGGCACCTCTGGCAGATGGCCGCCCCCGGCCTCAGCCCATCCCTCACAAAAATTACATAAATTGAAACAAGGCAGCGAACGGGGGGAAAACAAGAAGGAAAACAAATAAGGATCATTTCAGAGCGGTGCAAATAGGAGGCTCCGCTGGCTGCAGGAGTAACCAGCTGATGCAATTATCCTGGCGGCCGGCAGTAGACCATCTGCCCGGCTCCCGGGTTGCTGTTGTTGCAGTCTCAGCGGGGCTCGCTCCCAGAAGAGCGGGGCCCCGCGGCCGGGAGGGAGCCATCTGCCCGGCCCCGGGCTGTTCGTGCCGCGCTCCGCGGGGGACGGCCGGGAGCCAGCCCGCTGCCCAGCGGCCCCCGGCCACGTGGGGCCGAGCCCGGCCGGGGCTCGGTGGCCGGAATGGACACCTGCGCTGGATTTTCTGCAGGGGATTTGCTCGCTCTCCCATGCCACCGCACAAACCGGTTGTTTCTGGGGCATCTTTGTGCCTGCTTGTGTTTAGCGTTTACACGGCGTGCATGGAGGGAGACCGTGACAATCCCTGTCCTTCAGGGAGCTGTGGGGACACTGAGGAACCGGGGACAGCCACCCCATCCCACAGAGCTGCTCCACGGTCGAGTCCCAGCCCTGTACCCCGTGATTTATGCTACAGTGAGGGTGATGTCTGCCACCTTCATTTCTGTTTTTCCTATGTTTGTCAATAAAACTCAAATAGAAAATTATACCAACAAGGGAAGGGATGAGCTCTGTCAAGATGATATGATGAGCATGCCGTTCTGAAGACTTCCACTCCCACTGGAGGTAGCTACCATTGCTAAGGCACACCAGGTACATCTGATCTTTCTGGAGTTTTCCCAGTTACCCCGTGTCTGCTCTGAGGGTATGGGAAGTGCCCTCCATCACCCAGGGGTTGTGCTGGGCATTGCCTGGAGCCAGGTTTCAGTAACAAGTCTGCTCTCACTGACAAGGTTTCTACAAACTTGTCAGGCTCAGATGGAAAGAGGTGAGAGAAATCATGGAAAATTTTTGCCCTTTTTAACCATATCAAGTCCATACACCTCTTTGCTGCCCCAGGCTCAGTCTCTGAGCATTCATCTGCAATCAATTAAACAAACAATCCAGTGTCCAAGTGGGTTTCATTCTGAATTTAAGCTTTCAGTCTATAAAAATTTATACTTTTCAACTCCCAAATTAATTGCTATTCAGAAAGGAATGAAGTAGGGAGGGATGCAAAGCTGTGCCAATCAATCTCACCAATTCCCCAGCATTGTCAAGTCCCTGGGCACTGAGCACAGCAAAACTTGCCCATGGCCAGTTTCCTGGGCCATTATTTCAGGGCTGGCAGCTTCAGAAGGGATGCAAACTAAGGGACAAAGTACTTCCCCCATCCCTTGCTTCCCCCAGCAAATGCCAGCCCTATCCCATCCCTGCAGCCTAGTGCTTTCCTCTCTGAAGCTAAAGCATGAGACCTGCAGTGACAAGGCTGATGAACCCATTAAAAAGTACTAACACAATATGTGGGTTTAAGTTATCAGACCACACACTTCAGCTTTAATTTAGACAACGCCTGGAACTGTTGTCAGTCACAGCTGAACTATTTATCTCCCAAAGTGAATAAAGGAAAGGGAACTCTGAACATGACCAGGACTGGCCCAACCTGTCACCACATCCCCACTTCCATGTGCTACAGCCTCTCCCACACTGCAAGCATTTGCTTGTATGAGCTGTCTGCCATTTGCTGAAGCCTCCCCAGCAGATCTGGGGGCTTCCCTCCTTCTTTCACCTTGCTGCTGTTTGTAGCAGTTTGGGACCACAGCTACCATTGACCAGCACCCCCTACCACTGCCTGAGAGCAGCAGCTCAGACCAGACCATCCGCAAAGGGTACAGGCATTAGACCCCATTTCTGGTGGGAACCAGGCTGAAATGCTGCATGTGACCTCATTATTTAGTGGCCATGTGTGTGGCATAACCAAGGACCTAATTCCGTGACAAACTTAAGTCAGGTTACACTGTGTAATAAACAATATCCTTAGACTCTTCCTTCCTGCACATTTTCAAGGTCTCTTTTCCTTTTCTCTGTACCTTTTCCCAAATGGAGGTGACTGTAAAGATGGGCTGGGAATGCTGGAAGCAGAACTGCTGCACTGCAGGGAACCCAACATGAGGCCAGGCATGGGCCAGAGCACCCAAGAACAGTGGAACAAAGATAAAAGTTGGGAGTGGAGTGGAAAACCCCACACTGTATTTAAAGGAAGCTTATGGTTACTGCTTCTCCACTTTATGACAATTCATGTCTAGGGGTACCTGGGCAAAAATAACTCCAAATTTCCTCAGCCATGATTACCACCTCCACCATGGTATGGCACAGTAACATAGCAGCAAAGAGAATTGCTCTCAAATTTCAGGATGCAAATGGTTAATATTGCCCACTAAAAGCCATTCTCATTATAATGAATCAAGGAATAAAGTGGATTAAAGTAACTTAAACTGAAATCTTGTTCTCATGTAGTGATACAAGTTACAAGGAAAAACAATAGTTCTGATACTGCAGAAAAACTTGTAGTGCTTCCTTTCTGTAGCAAGGAAATTCCTCTCAGGCTTTGTTGGCACTGTTCCTTCACTCTCTTCACTCAGGGTTTTTGTCCTTGGGCCTACACTGGAAGAGGGAACATCAGGAAGATCCCAACAAAGGGCATTATCACCTGCTCCTGCTTATCCCTTAGTACCCAGGCAGGGCAATGGGCCCCGGCACCCACAAATCACAGGAGCCAATGCCAGGGTGGTGATTCATTTTGTTGCACAGAGTGTAATAAAAAGCTATTTTAAGATTTTTATATGCCTTCAAATAATGTTCTCATTGCTGTAGCCACCCAGCATAAACTAAATAAAAGCTCTAATCTCTACAACATGGTGCTTTTTTTTCCAAAAGCATGGAAATGGGGAGGGAAGAATGTACAAACCAAAACAAGTGGATATACTTCTTGTGGGATCTGCACTACAGAAGAAATGCAGAGCAAGTCTCCCTCTCCCTAGAGGGTCTTTTTTCAAGAGAGAGAATAATAATAATGTAGTAATAATAAGCACTTATATAGCGCTTTACATTTTCAAAGCACTGTGTAAACATCAACTAATGGGACACAGTAGAATAAGTAGTGTCTAAAATGAGTTTATGTACTGCATTATATTTTTCTATAAAGTGGCTGGGGCTGGTTTTAAAATTAAATTCCCCCACATATTGATACTAGTGCAAATTAATCTTCTCTAAAGAAGTGTAACAAAAAATTTTTTTTCATTAGTTACACTCCACAACTTTCATATTTCCAAATTTTGGCTCAAAGCAAATTGTTTAGATAGTTTCATAGGTACAAAATGCATTTTGTTTTGTAAGAATAGGTGTGCTAACTAACTCCTTAGGGTGATATATCAGTACACTTGCAGGCACATGCTAGTGTTTTCCAGGAGAAAGTCACATACAAGATATGAAACATTTCATAAAAGGAAGTTTTTAAGAGAGAAACTGAGAAATACAGAGAGCTGGTACTATTGCTACCTTGTGGACAGACAAGCAAGGCAACCAGCACCTTCTCAGTAAGACACTGCACAGCAAGGAAAGAAGTCCCTATACTGGAACTAGAAGTCAAGCATCACTTTCAGTTTTATAGAGCAGAGTTAACAGAAAAAGCATCTTCTATGATGGGGAAAATGCAACAACCACAAAGCAAATCCAAATATTATGACCTGAACTTATAATATTGGTGTTATATTTCACTCTCACCTATCCAGCATCTCACAGTGTTTAATAAATTCACTCTACTCTCCAAGGCACAAATGCTATAGTCTCTTTGCATAAAATTGTAATAGAAAACATTGAGAGAGAGGGAGAAAAAAAATTTTCAGACTCATTCTTCCAGGAGCCATGGCAGAGGCAGAAGAGAAGGCAGGAGGGGAAAAATCTGACTCCAAGTCTCTTCTATTAGCCTGGAGTATCTTACTATTTTGCAAACTTTTATTATCAATAATTTGCTTTATAACAAACCCTGGTGCTTCTGTCATGAACCACAGCCCAGCATGCTACAGTATGTAAGCACATAATGAAAAGGCTGCAAAGGACTGAAGCAGCTGAAGAATACTTTGGGTTTTTTCTTATATTCTCAAGCTAAGAATCAAATGCCAGTCAAAAATGGCATGCTGAATATATCTACCTTTAGGCATGCGCTTAACTGTAAGTATATGAGAAATCCCAACGGTTTCAGTTTTGGGGATTTTAATAGTTGTATGGTTTTCATAACTACAGGAAAAACCCTTTCCAACAAACTGCCAGTGTGACTCCCTGTTGTACTACACCACAATTACTGGAACATATTTGGTATTTCTCAAGAGGTTCAGATAATGAAGAATCCTCCAAATTTTCTATTAGCCCAAACTTAGGAATTCTGCATCAGGGAGTTAACAGCAGAACAGACAGTGTACGTTAGGTATTGCAAAAGAAAGAGAAAGAGGCAGAAATATTTATAAAATTTAAACTTTTTTTTTTAAAGTAAGGTTGGTTGAGAGCCCAGACTGCAGCCCAACCAATGCTATTGCACAAGCATGCCAAGTTAAAAATCCTGCTCTCCTGTATTCCTTTATAAGAGACAACATTTCTTCATATTTTCACATCACAAAGTTTTCCCAAATCTGAACAAGATGAATAATAAATAGAAAAACACACAAGAAACCCATCTATTTTATTCTTTGATGTGCTATTGGTTTAACACTGAATCACAGGCCTCTACTAAAAACCCACATCATCAGCTACACTTACAAGGAAATGTTTTTCAAAAGCAAGGAAAAGTACAATGTTGTGGTTGCTTTGGGGTTTTTGTTTGTTGGTTTTTCTTCTTGGCAAACAACCAATTCTTTTACTTCATATGACTAAAAATAAGCAAATAAGGGAAGGGGGGAGGGGGGACCCTTCCTAACAGGGAAAGCCATCAAAATTTGCTGCATCAGAAATTATCCCTGTTAGAACACAAACAAGCACAAGGCATTGCTGCAACTCTAGAGACCAGGATGGCCACCAGCTTCAGGGACCCAAGGACAACAGGTGCTTTGGAAACCAGAGGCTTTGTCCTCCATAAAGCCACTGCAACATTACACGCCCAGGAGCTTGAGCCAGACCAGGCAGGACATTCATGGACATGGAGCTATTTCAGTCAACCACAGTCAAAATTTCCCCCTAAGAAAACAGACTATAAAGTAGCCAAAAGAGCTGGAATTTACCATGGTATCTCCTGTCACCCAAGCACGGGAGACAGACAGATCAGCCTCTGACAAAGACCTGTCTGGCATTCAAGTACCAGGATTAGCACAAGCATCCACTTGGTGGTGCAGGCCCCATGGTGACACAGTCTATGGTGCAAGCTAAAAGCAGAATAACAAATCTCCCTTTCCCTTGAGATACATAACCTAATTTCTTAGCAGCATTATTTCTACTATGTTAGAATAGAGAAGAAAATTGTTCTCCAGCAATGCTGCCTCATGCAAGGCTGCTGCCAGCAACTTCCACCAGCACAGGAACAGTGAAAGACGCCAGCCAAACTCTGGTCCGGGTGCCTTTGCCCTTCCTCACAGCAAGGGCCGTCTCCCTCTCTGCTTTGCATTCCTTCCAAAGCACGGCTGCCTGCTTGGCTGGGAGCCCCCACCCAGAGAGAGATGAGGGGCAGCATCCAGCCACTGCAGCAGCACAGTGCAGAGCACTCCACAGCTCACACCTCTGCTGGGACATTTGATTCTCCCAGGAATGGCAGAGAGCAGCCAGCACCTTTACAACTTGAGCCTGTTCTTCATAACTTTCAGTGAACTTCTTTGGGCTGTACTTATGTGGCTTTGCACCCTGTGCTTCACTACAGATTTGAACACTTGCTTCAACAGCCATAATTTCTTGGACATGTTTTCAGGGGTCTCACAACCTGCCTATCAGCCCACTGCAGATACAGATGCACACCCACTTCCCACACAAGGGGCCACAGCCCAGCCTCCCCAGCAGAGGTTCTTTCCACAAAGGTTTGACCCAAAGCAATGGAACTCAGACACTGCCAAGAAGGCTTGCCTTGCCCTGCAACAACACACACCAGAGCTGTGCATGGCCAGCAGAGCTACAGGGTTGCTTTTCTGGTGAACTGGCAGGTAAAATTGGCTCTGAGGGAAGCTAGGAAGGCAGCAGGATAAGGATCCAGAGGCAGGTTAATTAAGCCCATCAGATCAGCCCTCACCTAGAACACCAGTGGGCACAGCCATGGGACTAGGGGCCAGGCAGCCAAGAGGAAAAAAAACAGTTTCAAGGGCTGAGTGTAAGGTAATGGCAGCCTCAAACCAACCAGGATTTATCTCCATGCTCCCTTCCAGAGCAGTGTGTTTAACATATGCCAATTTGCAGACTGTATTTAATCCAGGAGCTGGTGAGTCTTTTTCCAACATGGCAACATCAAATTGAGAAAATCTTTAAAAGAAAACAAATCTCTTGGGATGTGCCAGTAGAGAAAATCAAGTCAAGCCAGCAGAAGACAGTAAGACAGAAAAGCAGATAAATTCCCTCTAATAAGAGGGCAAGCAGCCTTCAGCTTCCCAAAACAGCGGGATGTTATATCCCCTCCCAGCCAGTGCCTCAGCACCTCCCACCATGGGCTCAGCAGTGGCTGAGGCTGGACTCTGGGCTCACTACCCAGCAGGGAAGGCCACATCCTGCCCCATCTTCCCCTGCCTGCTTCCTTCCCTGAAGGCACCTTCAGGGTTGTGGCCATGTTCTCCCTAACTGCAAGGAGCAAAACTAGCAGAGATTCAAAGGAGGGAAAACAAGAGGCTTCAACCTGGGGAAGAAATCCTACCTGTAAGTATTCCCTGAAAGCAAAACATTCTCAAGCTTCCCAAGCTCCATGGTGGGAGAGATGCTATGGGAAGGGAAACAAAGCTGCTAGAGGGACTCCACTGACATTTTCTTAGGCTACAGATATGTACGAATCATCACGGCAGCTTCCGTTCCACAGTTGGGCTATTTTTCCTTGAAGTCATCATCATCTGTGTGTAAATTAAAAATCAAGTTCTTGGTGGCTACCTCAAGAAATGTTTTTATTAGGTGGTTTGGGGATTGCTAGGAAACAAGAATTTACAGCTGGCATGTGTGCCACCCCCAGTGCTTGGACAAAAAGGCAGGGTGGAAGAGACCACATGCAGCCAGGCAAAACACTATTCTCCCAAATAAACCTGCAGAAACAATATTGCATTTTTAAACTATTCATTTCAAGGGAGTTTTCCAACAGCACTCTGAGGGACAGAATAAAGAAACAATTTTTCCTCCTTTTTCCTCAACACTGTAGGACAGAAAGATTTTAGCAGCCCCTGCTCTGGAGGCAGCCAGGACCTCCAAAGCCACTGAAGACAACAGTTTCGCTACCTGCCTTTTTGTTTGCTCAAGTTTTGCACCACGTTGGCTTTGCTCACGCCAATCAGACAGCAGCAGGTTTTAAGCCGCTAGTCTGATGTCTTCAGCTGTGCCACTGACTGCTACGACAGACAGAGCATTTCTTGGATGGCCGTGTGTTGGGATACAAAAACCTCATTTACAACTTGGCATCTCAAGGAGGACAGGGTGGTACAGCAGCAGGTGACAAATTAAAAGCTCATTTTTCTATGCACTTTCTTTGGAGCCACATTTTGAATACAGACCCACTGGCAAGGAAGAAAATCATAGCTCGGATGCATCTTTATGAAAATATGCATTTTGTCTTTGGGAGAATTCCTGGTGCCTGTGAGAGCAGCCAGCAAACCCCATTTGTGAGAGATCCGCCTGCAGAACACCAACAGCCCCACCACGAAAGCAGCATCGTTCTGCCAATTGCAGAGGGTTTGTGCCCCCAGGCCTCTGAGCAGCAGCTCCTGCTGCAGCCAGGGATACCCGGCTGTGCAGCCTGGCAGCTCTGCAGGCAGGGCCGGCAGCTCTCCCTCCACATCACCCTCGGGGCACCGCAAACCAGGCACACCACGGCTCTGCCAAGCTTCTCTCGGGGTGGGCTTTTTCAGACCTTCACCTTTAAGTTCAAGCTTATTACTGAATTTACTTCTATTGAGAAGAATGAAAACAGAAGCTCTCTGTTAAGTGTTTATTTGAGACCAAAAATAGTAATCAAAATAAAACAAATGGGAGTTCTAAAACAAATCTCACTTATCTGTTATCAAGCAGAAAAGAAATTAAGAAAGAAGACACCCTTGAAATTATAGGAATCAGGTCAGTAGACTCAGGCAAACATTGAGCAAGACTCAGTACAAGATCCAGAGACAAGCACTCAGAGCTTCATTATAAAATGGCTCATAATGCTTTGTAGCATACTCTTCAAGTATGCTCAGAATCAGACCAAAGCACTTCTTTATCTTCAAAAAAAAAAAAAAAAAAAAAAAAAATCTTTGAGGCAACAGCTTTTACACCCAGAATCGCCTACTACATTCCCCGCAAAGTATCCCTGCCAGAAACACACCATTTTTTCCATGTAAGTCTAGTATAAACATAAACAAGGTGCAAGTCACACACAGCCCTCCTTCTCTACTTCCCCATCCCAGTATTTTCAATACTCTGCCACATCCCACATGCCCTCTGGGGGAACAGTCTGGTCAGTAAAAGCAAAGAAATTATGAAGGGCAAGGCATGCCATTTTCCTAGAAATAAAGGCAGCCGTGAGCAAATTACCCAACCAAAATGCATCCACAGAAGTGAGCAATAAATAATACACAGCTTAGCATTACTATGCAATTGAGTATCTCTTTAGTCATGTGAGTAATCTAATGAAGCAACAGACATCTGAGTAATAGCTTGAATAAGTAAATTAACACAAAGCTACATTTACCTGTCAAGCAAAATAGCCAGAATGCTGCTGCTTTTTCAGGACAGCAAGCAGGCTTGTACATCAGAAAAACTTCCTTGCATTTTGCAACCATGATAGTTGGCCCAACAAAAATATTACCTATTCCTTTAAGCTTGCTCTTCCCTTTACACATGAGTACACATCATGTACTATATGTGTTTGTGTATATTCACATAGTAAGTGTTGAAAGCCTACTTTTTCCAGTCACCACCCTGATCTCCCCTTCCCTCCAAAACCCTGAACAATCGTGAGTTCTCACAGGCCAAGTTCAGATGCTGCCATGATCCTAAAATATTTGAAATTTCAAGAATTGATGACTGCAATCACACTTGTCCTCAAATGTCTCCATATTAAACAGAAAACAACTATGCACCACAACAAATGCACTCCTCCAGGCAGGAAAGCACTGTCAGTATCCAGTACAAGCAGAAAAGCTATTTTGTTTAGGTCATTTACATGTCTAGTGTTTTCTTTTCTGCTTATACATAATCACATGCTTTTCCATGGAACTGGAGTTACTTTTCCCTCTCTCAGTCTTTAAATTTAAAAATAATATAGATACAGCTCCAGGTAAATCAACTTTTGTGACAAAGCTTTGCACCTAATTATCAGGCAGCCTCCAAACACAAATGGCAGCAACAGACTTCGCTTTCCTTATTTTATTTCTCTCTCTGTCCATTTCCACTTCCCAAAGTATGAAGTTCAGCCTTCTACCATGTTTTTTCTCTACCTCCTTTTAGTTTTCCATTTCTTTTCAGAAAGGAAATTGAAAGAATGCAGAATCACAGTCACTTTCTCTCATGTAAATCTGTACCTGCTTACAGTGACAGATGTTTAACACAACCCAGGTCTCTTGGGTTTTCCCAGTGCCACCTAGGAGCTCCCACAGCCCTGCTGCATCTTCTGCACCTTGAACCTTCCCAGTGCTCCCCTGGAAATCCTCCCAGCAGCAATCTCAGTGTCAACAGAAGGAGCAGGAGATGCTCTCTACAGCATTAGATACTAAATGACTACTCCCATCAAATCTCTTTGCTGCTCCTGCTCTTTCAATTGTAGTGCAAGAAATAAAGACTAAAATACAATCCCTACCAAGGCCAGTAAGAAACACTACCACAAAAACAAGACAGAGCCTTCACCCTACAGCTGTAGAAGCCTACTCACAGCCTTCCAACATGAAGGGAAACCCCAATTAACAGAACTACTCAGAGAGTTAGACATACATTTAAACATACAACCCACATTGAATTGCTGTCAAAGCAGGGGGGGGGGAAGGAAAAATTGTACTCACCCTAAAGACAGCAAAAACAGATCCTGATCCAGCCAAAAAAAAAAAAAAAAAAAAAGAAAAACAAACCCCAACCACCTCTACATTACACCACACCATCACCAAAGAGTATGGCAAGTCTATCTTTATTAACATTATCCTCATTACCACTCAGCTGCCCACCAGGTGAAACAAGTTTCAGCAATCAGCAGGTGGATGCTTGGCTAACCTGTCTCAGTGGTAACTCAGAAAAACCTCATCTCAGCCAGGTGAGGATCATCAAGAAATGAACAGAGCTGCAAATTTAAGTACCGGTCCTGGTGGAGGGTGCCTGGACCCTCACTCCAATCTCTAAATTACCTGCAGGCAAATGCCAGGTAAACCCAGTAACAGCTACTGTGAGTCCAATCGATTGAGTGGTTAAACTTGTACAGTCAGCAGGCAACCAAGGGAGGCATATATTTTAATGGTAGATGTGGAAACAAAGGAATTTTGATTAGCCTTGGGATTGTAGGGGGTAAAAATACTGGTTTAGGATTTTCCCAGGATATGCATATTAAGAACTTGTCTTTTTGCCCTCTGTGTAATTTTTTTTAATATTTGGAAAGCAGAATTAGGCCACATTTGACCAAACCTCCAGAGCCTAGCAGGAGCCAACAGAGACCAGAGTACAGTGACTTGTTAATTCTTGTACTTTTACTCATAACAGGATTTCACTAGTGAGCAACGCATTTTCTGCAGTGCTATCAGAGGCTTAAACAAACTGTTTCTCTACAAGAAGGGATCTTTGCCTCTCCTTTTCTTTAAAACATGAATGCATTGTTTACGTCCTTTAATATGAACTAGAAATAACTTCTGTGTAAAGAAACTCCAACTGTTACACTTCTGAAGCAGCCTTCGTTATCAGTGCCAGACTCAAGGAGAACATGACTGCGGGTGATGCTACAAAGAGAGACGAGATCAACCCTACCAGAAATTGCCCAGGAGAACACACAGATAGGGTGGGTTTAAATGAGATCACGACTGAGATTATTTCACCTCCAGCATACCCAAGTGAGCCCTTCAGGTCTCCTGAGTGGCCTCTATCCAGCAAAGGAAACACTTCTCTGCCACAAAGGCTGCCTTACATTTGTACTTGCCACACGGCTGCAGTAGCAATAAGTCCTTTACTGTTTGTTCAGCTCTTGAAAGTCCTGTAAAGCACTCACCATTCACCTGTCACACTGCACAAACTGAGCCCTTTGAAATGAAAATCTAAAAGTAACTGTGTTAGTCAACGGCTGCTTCTGCAACAAGAAGCGAGCCCGACACCAGCGCGAGCCTTCAGGCAGGTAATTCACTTCAACACGAGACCAGCGAACAACAGTATGTTTTATTTAATTAGGATGAACAGAAGAGATAAACCTCACAGCAGGGCAGGTAATGACAACATTTCAAAAATAATTCATACCCAGGTAACAAAAGGGCAAATTTCAATTACATAAAAACAGCTAAAAAGTTGACTTAATACATCCAAGGGGGAAGAGGGGAAAAAATTAATAATTGTACTGCATATGATTAACAAGTGGCATTTACAAGCTCTGCAAATTGTTCTTTCTGTTGCCTAATCTGTGACTAGAAAGAAAAAGGTTTTCTTTCTAAGCAAATGCAAACAATATAATGAAGGTACTTATTGCTAGATTCAGATGGGTATTGCAGTGCTATCTGAAGGAAGTCGTACTGTGGAAAGCTAATGCCATACACCAGCTCACGGTACCACAAGGAGGTGTGTGAGCCCGTTCCAAATGGCAGCACCCAGTTTCCAACCCCACTGGATCCCTTTGTTTACATTTTTTAAAACAAACCATTGCAAGAGGTCGAAGCCCGAGCCTTCTGTAGCTGGAAATGTCACAAGAGACCATTTAGTCTCTGCATATCCTTCTACTCCCCAGAATAATGTGACTCCAATAAGCCACCATAATTCACTGCTGCCCATATATATACATCTAGGTGCTGTCAAGAAGATGTAGTACTTAAAACTCACATCACCTTATTTGTCTAAGAGAAAAAGGAACTAGATTCTCTCCATTTACTAATGGACACTAGGAAAGAAAATGCATGAGAATCTACTTCTGGGCTCTAAAAGTACATTGAATAAATGCACACAGAGCTCAGAGCTGGTCCTCACTTGGCTCCAGCTCCCACCCACACTCTCCGAGTCTGTGTCCATCAATGCACACACCAAAACCAGGCCCTCCCCTCCACCACCATTTGTCAGTGAAGATTTAGCAGGAGTCTCTAATAGGTTTTATATTAGTAGTTATTCATTTCTCCAGCACATTTACTAGGATACAAGGGAATATAATAGCCATGCTTTTTCAGAGGCATTTACGGAGAACATTGATGGAGTGATGAGGACCTGATATAGGCATTTTATCAGACAGTTCAATTATTGTGGGTAATTAATAATCTTTTGTGTAAGAGAATATTATAATACATATGACACATGAGACCAGGAGATTATTTCTTTTCCCAAAAAAATGTGGTTTGCATTTTTCAAATGTTGTAATCATCTAAAACTGATTTCACAAACTGGAATTGGAAAGCAAGATAAAAATTAACCAATTCAATAAAAATATCCAAGTAAACAATTACAAGTGCACTTATCCAAATAGAAGTAAATATTAATTCTACAGTATGAGAAAGTCTCGTCATTCACAAAGCCAGCAGGTGAGGTAGGGCTTTTAAAATGTTTACTGTAGTAATTGATCACTGGGTACCACCTCAAGCATTCAATTTAGTTAATTTAACCAAGCCGAAACCACTTACCCACGTTTAACCTAAAAGTTGATTTGGCACCAAACAATAAATAAAACCAAGCCAAAGCCGCATCTACGATAAGACAATCTGTATTTACACAAGCTTAACGCATCTACAAAACATCATTTTTATATCCAATTCAAATGATGGCATGAACATCTGCTTTCACTTCAAGACATTAATTTTCAATTATTGAAGAAAAACAAAATAAATCCTGACAAATTACTGGTAACTGTAGAATCTTTTGTTACTCTATTAGTTTATAATAGTAATTTAGAAATCCTACAATTAACGTCCTACAAGAGGTCTCTGATTATTTTTTTTGCATGTGTCATCTGAAGCAATTCAGCAGTGAATGATGTTCTTTAACTTGCACTGATTGTACACAAATATTTTTGAAGAAAAAAATACGAAGAATTATCCAAGAGCCACTACTGTACAACAGTAGTTGTTCTTCTTCGATGGCTTTAGACATAGCATCACTAAAAATATGAGATTTCTATTTTCTTCCCATTCATATTTAAACCTTTTGTGTTACCTTTCCCACTCTTTTCAATTTTTGGCCACATTTATTCGTTATATTCACTGAGACCAATGGGAACAGGCCGCAATTAAAAGGTGTTTGCACTCAGGCAGGAGTTTCAATCAGTAAAACCAGTTAAATACCACCCAGATCCCGTCCAGGAGAGCATACCAGAGGGAGAAAAAGGCAGGAAAATGGGACTTGTGGAGTTTAGGGGAGAACACTGCTAGGCTTGTAGCAAAATACACAGGCAAAAATTAAAAACTGCAGGCTAATCCCTGAAGGCAGTGCTCAGAATACTGCATGGATTCAAATGCTCTCAGGGCACCAGCCCCACAATGAAACACCAACATCTCCAATTATTCCTAATCCTCCAAAAGCTACTCTTGATAAAGAACAATCAAGAGCATAATCTTATTTGATATGAGTTTTATCAATTTTAGCTGCTGCTTTCACTATATCAATAAAATTCCACCGAAACTTGAATGAACTGTAAAATTAAAGGATAATCGCACAAGTCTCTTGTATTTGGCAATTATGATTATACTTGTCAAAATTTAATTTGTAGAATGTACTGTTCCAGTACCTTCAGGTTCTTCTCTATCAACTGGGAAAAAAGGAAAATTATATCTTTAAGACAAGTATGAAAGACATTGTTACTTCCACAGTCAACTCTGTAACTGAGCTCCGACATTGTATAATTGACTTTGCAAGCAGAACAACAGCAATATAACAAAGAAAATGTCAGTGTTTTCACAGCGCTAATCTATAGCACTAGGAGGGCCTCCTGCTGTCAGCCAGAGCTGACAATACAATAGCTTTCAAAGGGATATTACCATCATGCTTTTATTCTTGACATCAATCAAGACAAAGAGAATCCTTTTCACAAGACATTCAAAATCAAACCTTTGTATGAGCAGATAGGTAAAACAGCATTCCTTTAAAGAAGATCATTCATAGCAATCAACTAATTGGAACTCAGCAAATGGTTGAAGTATTTTTATTTACTTTGCAGATAACGAAGTAATGAGCAAACCCTTTTCTCTTCTTGACTGACACAAATGAGGCAGGTAGGGTGTGAATCAAAAGTTTCTATCAGCAATTTTTGCCAACAGAAAGCAAAAAAATATGACAGCAATTCTGCAACTTCAAGCAGGATAACAAATCTAGAGTTAATTAGTGCATTCTTTTGCAAAACAGTTTGATTACCAACTAGCACGTTATGCTTAAAATACTGCTGTAAGCTGACAGCAATTTGCAGAACTGTCAAATTCAGCAGCCAAAGTGCATCTGATGCTTAAAACCTTGTGCCAATGCAAGCCCAGTCCCTACAAATGGCAGTCCCGTAATGCCTCAATTACAATTACGCGGGACTGGAAACCCACGGGTTGCTGTTACCCACATCTCAGCACTGCGCCTTCCAGAACCACCTCCAAGGATGAGAGGCTGCAGTTTGACCAAGGGGAAGTAGGGAAGACATGCTTTCCTCAGCCCCCCAAGTGGACTGGGTACCCCCAGTCCCCACAGCAGCCACCACTGAACAAACTGTTAAGGACACTCGTGTTAATATCAGCCCCCACCACTTGTAATGGGGGACAAAACAGAGTGCTTTGACAGTGACAGCTGTGTTATGTTCTGGGGTTCAGGACCACGTGGTTTTAACAATACTAAGGTATAACTCTTCCTTACAGAGAACTGAAAAAGCTCCCAGCAGTTGAGGTTACTGGCAACAGGGAAAGAGTCTGTGCTGAGGAAAATTAATTCCGTGGGCTTCATTTGTGACATGAAGTTTCAGAAGAGTATTTTACTCTATCACTGCTACCACCACACTGTCCCCCTAAGTGTTTACTTTGTAAACCAGCAAAGACTCAATACTCACACTTTTATTCTATTCTCATTGACCTGAAAGCACCTTCCTTTAAACCAAGTAGAACACCATCCCCAGCCACCAGATATAAGGTTAGTATCTTCAAGTTTGCACAAACTAATGGTCAAAACAAATCAGTGTATTGTATTGCAAATCATAAATCCCATGTCAGGGGGAAGCCCAGGGCTACTGCTGGAGTTACAGCTGCAGGAATTACTGTAAGTTTCTGCCAGCTTGAACCTGAGACCTGATAATACAGCACAGGGGCCACCTGACCTGCAGCTGTGCTGGCATCCACTTTGGGTTTGCTATCACTTCATTTTCATTAACGCGCATCTAAGACTTGTCAACATTCGATACTTCTGTCAAAGTCAATCACTTCTTTAAAGTCAGCATCACTCCCACTTAAAGTGCAGGCAACTTGCTTTTTGCATGCAGAATAATCCCTTTCATCACAGGCACAGACTGATCCCATTTTAGTGCATAATCTTTCTGAATGAAAAAGGATACACGAATCTAAGTAGTGGTAAATAAATAGCAAAGCTCCTATACAAAGTGTAATAAAAGATGGAAAAGAGAAAAATGTTAAATTATTTTAAGTCCTAAGTGCCACACATATATCCACGTAATTTATGCTTGTTTTCTTCTCAGTTGAATTGGGAAACCTATGACCTCAGAGTGCCTTTATTTATTACATCTCAATTATTTCCATGGAAACGTGTACTGTGGCAATCTACTAGGTTGCCAGCTCCCTAGACCACAAAATGTATACAACAGACTTTTTAAAAGCAGAAGATATGGGTGAATAGAAAGAAAGGAAGAATTTCTTTATCCTACATGAACATATGAGCTGCCTCCTATTATCCAGAATTTCACCTAGATTCAGCTCATTCTAAGACTCCCTGTTAGGCAGCTCAACCTAAGCTGGAAACAATATTTTTTTTTGTGCCTAGAGACCTCAGCAATATTTAGAATCTTTTAAAAACTGGGCTTCACCCAGCTCACTGTTGCAAAGACCTTCTAGATATTTCTAGATTACAGGGATAATATTTCTCAGCTGTGACTTGCCAGTAAGCTACCTGCTTCAATTCATAAAAGTGCTCTAGTAAATAGTAATCAGTTCTGTATCAGAATAAGAGTCAAAATTTCATTATGAAGTACCAACCACTTGCAAGAGATATTGCTGCCTAAAAGTAATGAGGAAGAAAACAAAAGAGTAATAAATAGTAAATATCTAACATTGTATGTCAAAAGATGTCAAGGTTTAGTACCTAACTGGGCTTCTAGAGCAAAAACTGTTTGCACTGGCATAGAACTATTTCCTGAATGTTAAATGTGACACTTTAGCACAGGAAAATATTTTAAACTCCAAAGGCCTGGCCACTAAATGTGATCCCCTCATCCGAGAGAAGTCATGACCCAAGGCCTGCTCCACTGTTCTCAAACTGCGATTCTTTTAGTTTCAAACAATGTATTTCAGAGCATCCCCTAGAAAAAGCTCTAACTCTACCCTTTCTTCTGCCCACAGACTGTAACATTCATCTACCAGTTACTGAAGTAGCTCCTTTAGCAGATTATCCAGGATTGCGGAGGGTCACAAAGCCACACTGCAAACCCGACCCACAGCACAATGCTAAAAGGTGCTTTTAGTTTGGGGAAAAATGATTAAGGGGTTTGTACAAAGATGAAGGACCGACTTTACAAAAACTTGATAAACATTTGAAGCACATACAACTTACATTACAATCATCTGTTAAAGAATGGATATTTCACAAATAATATTAAATGGCCTTGGATGGGGTTTCAATTTGTTCTTTAGCTGGTCGATTAACTGCATGCTAATTTTAGCCACTCACGAGTTATTTAATTACAAAAGCTTTGGAGTTTTTGTTTCATCTTCTGGGCATCCAAAGTTCTGATCCTTTTGTGCTTCTACAACAAAGCCTCAGGACCACTGAGTTTGCGACTTCTGCTTTGTGCAGAGGACAATAAAACCTTCCCCAAGATCAGCTAACCTCCTCGTGGCTGGGAGCGAAAGGCTTCGGGAATCACGCCTTCCCTCTCGCACCCATTCACTTGAAAGTCAAAAAGCTGGCAAGGCGTGCAGTACGGCGCGGGGCTGGTCCCGGCCCTCCCTTTACGTTTCGCCAGCAGCTGTTTTCTTATGGAGTAAACAGGAGATTTTAAACACCGCTTCACTGCGCATGGAGAAGAATACGCGCAGTTTAATGTCTAACCTTTATTCATATAGCCGTTACTAAATTTGGCCATTGTTTCTTCAAGCCCAAGCAAATTCTCAACCCCTATCTCTCAAATTGGGTTTAATTCTCCCCTTCTTTCACCACCCTTACGCGTATTGGACAGTAGGCGCAAACAGACGGCTCTACTATTCCCAATCATAAAGGAACATTAATTTCGGGCTAACCGGCTAAAACACGAGTGAGCTCATTCCTCCCTTCCCCGGCCCGCTGATGCGCCACCGCACCCGACCCATCACCGCGAAACTTTCCTCCCTCCCCGCCTCAACGATGCCACCGGCTTCTTTCATCAATTATCGCGACACGTGTCGCCGGCGAGTCTCGGCCGACAGCCGCGGTACCCACACAGCCCCGGAACGGACGGCGGGCGGGCGGATGCCCCGCGTGGGGAGACGCCGTCGGTTCCGGGGGGGGGGGGTCTCCGCCACCACCGGTCCGTACCGGGGGGGGATTCGCAATCCCCGCCAAGCCGGGCCCCGGCCCTGATTGGCCGCGTCGCGGCGGCGGAGGCGGCTGCCCGGGGCCGGGCGGCGGCGGCGGCGGGGGCCGGCGGAGGATGCCTTACCTTTCACCGAGCGGGGCTTGGCTTGCTTCCTCCTGGACATGTCCGGGCGCCGTGGCTCGTCCTCCTTCTCCTCGTCTTCCTCCCGTCCCTTCCTTCTCTTCCTCTCCCTGCTTTCTCTCTCGCCCCCCCCCCCCCCCCCGCACCTCCAAACTTTGCGAGGAGAAGCGGCAGCAGCGGGATCGATTATTTGATTTTTCTCACTTCTTTCGCCTGTTGCAATGCGGCAAGTTCAACTCCTCTTTCCACCCCCTCGGGCACCTTCCCCCGGGGAAAAAACAATTTAAAAAAAAAAAAAAAAAAAAAAAAAAGAAAGAAAAAAAAAGAAAAATCGCAGGCGCAACAGTTGCAGTATTTTTTTTCCTTCTTGTTTTTTTTTTTTGTTTGGGTTTTTGGTTTTTTTTTTGTTCCTTCCTTCCCTCCCCCCCTTGGATGTGCAAATTCTACCGACGCAAAGCGAGCCCGGCCCGCGCCCCCACCCGCCTTTTTGTTCTCTTTAAAGTTTGCAGGCGCCCTGTGGCTCAGTCCGGCTCGCACTTTCGGAATAATATATTTTTTTTTTTAAGGAAAAAGAAAAAAAAAAATCCAGCAGAGCCTTGTGCGGGGTCCCTGGGTTTGGGGTGGGGGAGGGCGCGCGGCGAGAACTCAGTGTCTGAACCCACGAGGAGCTCCGGCCCCGGCAATCCGGGGCGCTCCGGGGGTGCGACCTTGTTGCGATTTTCCTAAATCCTCCCTCGGCCGCGCTCGGCTCCCTCCCTCCCTCTCTGCCCGCTCGCCCCCGGCTGCCTCTCCCTTCCTCGCCCCCGCCGCTGGCCGGAGAGGGCGACGAGTCCTTTTTTATGCTGGCGGCGGGGGCCGAGGGGCGGCCGCCCCGTGTCCCCGGCGCGGCGCGGCCGGCCGTGCGCGGCGCGGAGCTGGAGCTGGGCGGGCGGGCGGGTGGGCTATCCGTCATCTGTGGATCGGAGA